>JANRMT010062833.1:38001-118571 GCA_026402145.1 Polypterus bichir lapradei | reverse complement strand
TATCTATCTATCTATCTATCTATCTATCTATCTATCTATCTATCTATCTATCTATCTATCTATCTATCTATCTGTCTATTGTAGCATGCGGCCAGAACGCCTCCATGCTGAGAGGACCAAGGGAGCAAGCATGGCCAGTACGTTACCTCCCCCGGGACGTTAGATGGCAACCCCCCTGGGTGGCTTCATGGGAGTTGGAGTTTGGTGCAGCCCTGTTGGAATCTGCAGGCGCCACCAGGGGGTGCTGCAGCTGGAGTTGCTGAGCCCTTATGAGCAGTCCTTCTGCCACACCAGGAAGTACTGCAGAAATGAAGTCATCAAGCACCTGGAACACTTCCGGGTGTATTATAAAAGGAGCCAGTAGCCACTACTCTGAAGGCCAGAGTTGGGAGGAGGAAGACGAAGCTTACGGAGGAGGAGTGGAGGAAGAATGAGAGACGAAAGTATTGTGTGGAGTTGTGCTTGTGGGGACTGTGTTGTGCCTGTGGGAACGGGGAAGGCATTGCCCACAGATGAAGAAATAGAAATTAAATATTTATTTAATTTATCAATGTGTCTCCCCTCTGTGTCAGGTCAACACTCATAAAGCGCCTTTCAGTCACACTATCTATCTATCTATCTATCTATCTAGCTATCTATGGCAGCAGAATTTTGAACTTGTAATAATCATTTGATACTTTAGTCAGGGAGTCCACTGAAAACTGAACTGTAATAATCCAGTTGAAATGTAATGAGGGAATAACAAAATATTTTTGGCAATGTTCTAAAAGTGAAACATATATCTGTCAATGTTCCAAAAGTGGTATAACAAAGACTTGACTAAGTTGTGATTTGCAAATCTGCAATGTAGAAGAAAATGGATGATAGTTGAAGTTTGCAAGTGCCAGCATCTAGGGAGAAGAATTCAACTGAAATGCCGAATGTATAAGAATGTACAAGAATCACTTCTGCTTTGTTTATGTATAGCTGTAGGAAGTTAGTTGACTTACTGTCTATGCACAGATGTCTTTTATTGCGGGCAGTGACCTTGTGTATATTTGGTACGTAACTAAGAGAGTCCTTCATGTAGAGGAGGGGCGTAGTGGATGTTAGGAGTAGGACATGAGATTCTTTTGTAGATCAAGTAGCCAATACTGAAAGATTGAATAAAGCACTAAACCTTGAGAAACACCACACAGGACAGAGGCTAAACAGACCTTGTTTCACTACAAATTACAACATACTGCATATGTTCAGAAAAGTACTGTATAACTTGAGAGCCTGTGAGTTATCCTCAGGTCTGTGCCTGATTTTTATTCCTTGTACTCACATTTTCCTTGAACAACCCAAAGACATTCAGCTTGATTGATGAGTCTACACTGACCTGATGTGAGCGAGTGTGCTCTTTGATGGACTGTCCACAGTTAGTTCCTGCCTAGGCTCTGTTCTATTGTAACCTTAGACTATGGGTTCAGATCTAAATAGTTTCAAATACCAATTCAACTGTATTTCTTAATATTCTTCTAATATTTTTGCTACCTTTATGATTAATATATAATATATACTTTTATTTCTCTGAAATGACTCCTTTGAAAACTTATTCTAATGACTTTGTTTTTACTATGGTACATTCATGGTCATGGTACTGTTCTTAGTTTGCTAAAGTATAATTTACTGTTATTCCTTATTGATATTTTGAAACTTTACAGCATGGAATTAGCTATTGTTCTTTCTTATTTCTTGTTGGCACAGCTCCTACAGCAAACCATTTCCATATAACTATATTAAATACTGTGAATCCTGCTTTGTCTTTCAGCTTTCCCAGAATACAACTGCACTTCTGTTCAGCATTAAAAGATATTTAGGCTAAGACCATATACATGAAATATGTTAGCTGAAAAGAATACAATATCTCTTGGCACCTCCTGGTTCCAGTGGTATCAAGTATACCTTTATATGTGAAGCCTTTACCTACCAGTTTGTGGATATCTACTTTTTAGCAGCATGCCTGCTTTCTTTTGTTTTTGAAGACTGTATTTATCATCATGATTCAATATCTATTCTCTCTGCCCTCACCAAGAGTTTCAATAAGTTATCCAAGCAATTAGAATATTACATTTGCAAATTTAGGAAAAAAAATAATACATGTTATAATGAGCATACTCTTACAGCAAAACACTTCCATTTACCAAACCAGTTTCTGAGTGATTAATCCAGTTTTATTTTCCAGATAGCAGCATTGAGCACAAGGCACAATCCAACCCAAGATGGATTACTAACCTGTATTTTATTAGACAGACATACTTATTAATTGTTAAATTATCATTAATGTGATAGCTCAGAATGATCTATATTATTCATTAATCAATTTTATGTTCTTAAATATTCATATTGCCATATTATTTTTGAAAAGATTTATATGCTTTTTAGCAAAATATATTAGTATCAGTAATTTGGATCCACATAATTGAGGGGTGCATTTCAAAAATGACAAAAAATGTCTATTGACAATAAAAGATGTAAATGAGACAGCATTGATTTACAATTCTTCACTACTGGTCTTCAAAAAAATGAGTTAAAGATTTTTAATAGAGGTTTTAAACTGATGGTAAAAGGCTGACATCTTACAGCTTAAAATGAAAGAGTATTATTCTTATTATATCTGTGATATTTTTGATAGTTTATTATACAGTCATACAATATTATAGTGAAAAATGATGCTTCAGAAAGTGGTGGTATAGTTTGTAGTATTACAAGACTTTAAACAAATTTAAATTATGTAATTCAAACCTACTTAGACTATTTCAGGACCACGAGGGTTGGACTCCAGGAACATCACTTGCAAAGTAGGAACTGGCACAGGATGATGTTATGTCTATTGTAGGGCATACTCACACACCTGCTACTGTACATATTTTAAATTAGCAACTGAACAGATCCTAAAATAATTATCTTAAAGCAAAGTTAAAGTTATTCTATGTATGTAAACATTTTGTTTTATTATTTACTTATTTATTTTGTAAAAGGTTTTATTTATTATGGAAAATTTGAAAGTTTAGAAATGCTGCCTAGTCTAACTTTACTTCTAAAATGTGCCTTCAGTCCACTAATGTTGGTAGCCTTGTTTTTCCCCTAACAAACCGTTTCACTTTCAGAGTTTGGAACAGCTTCCCCAAAGTTATTGGGTATGCTGACACCTTTAAAATGAAAAACAAATGAAAAACTCCTTTAAAATGAAAAACAAGACCCCCTCTGTTTAAGAAGAGTCCCGTTTCTATCTTTACACTCCACCTAACCAGGTCGTGATGCAAGTCTTTATTAAGGACTAGGTTTATATATGTATATGCTAGGGGGCTTTGCCCCCTGCTCGCTTTGCGATCCCACCCCCCTCCACCCTGGGGCGTGCCACACATCAGACACTTTGTGTCTCTGCCGCTTGCGTTGTGAAGGGGGTGGCTGAACGCACACTTTGGAGATGCGGATGTATCACCTGCTTGTTTACTGCTCCTCCTGCCGTGCTGCGTGTTCTGCTTCTTTGGGCCGCACGTTGATCATTTCAAAGCCTGTAAAACAGCTGTCAGCGCTTCCCTCGTTTACCCCCCCCCAAGCACACCACCCAGCCCCCCGTGCTAAGCGCCTGCAACTTCACGTCTCTGCTGCTCGCGTTGGGGGGGGGGGGGGGGGGGTTTGAACGCACGCTAAGGAGATGCGGAAGGATCAGCTGCAGTCTTTCTGCTGCTGCTGCTGAGATGCGTGTTCTACTTGTCACGCTGTGCATTGATCATTTAAAAGCCTGTACAGCAGCTTTCCTTTTGACTCACTGCTTTGTCTTGCGGGACGTTAAAGTGTCTCTCGCAGGGCGTCAAAGTATCTCTCATGGGATGTCCAGGCTGATTATTACTTTCCTTATTTTCTGAATTTGCACATTGATTATTATTGTTCTCTTGTGCATCCTTTTCTGCCTTCTTTTCTCTCCAACGCTTTCGTGTCTCTTTTCGACACACTGCTCTTTCTTCTTCGCTTAGTCGTTCATGTACCATCTAGACCGTATAACATTTTTAAGAGCTGGGAGCACATGAAGTGTGTCTGCCAAAAACATTCCAGCAATTGCGAGGTTAGATGTCCGTGAACTTGTTTTAAATTATTTGTAAGTAGGGCATGACATGCAAAAGTCACCGTCTCACTGGTCTTGCTTTCTAAGGTTTTAATGTCTAGTCTCGCGTGAAGTCAAAGTGTCTCTCCGAGATGATTACATCTCGATCCAAGATTTTTTAATATTTTATATATATATATATATATATATATATATTCTGTGCATTATTCCTGTGTATTTTTTCTTGCGTTGATACATTTCACAGAATATTTTTCCAAGCCAGGAATTCATGCAAAGTCCAAGGCCTTCTGGTGTTAGTCAGACTTTATAAAAAGATAACAAAGCTGGCATGGAGACATCTTGATAAAAAACTTAACATAGATGAGATACTTAGACACTCCTGCTTATGCTAATGGACAACACCTTATGGTGCCCATTATTCATTATACTGATGAACAACACCTTTTGGCATTTTGCCACCATTGTCTTCTAACCTTTCAATTATGCCTACTTTCTATTTGGTATTTCCCATTTTCCCACCCAGTCTTTGGCATCGACTTTTAGGGTGTCATTTTATATTGGCAGAGTAGTTATATGTAAGACTTAGTGCATATCCGCGCATTCCAGTGATTTAACTATCTAAGGCTCAGAGAAATTCAGTGCTTAACCGTGCTTAAACTATATTGGTGGTTAGATTACAATATACTTAAAAAAGAATACATTTTTAAAAGGTGCTGAACCACATGGTAAAATAAGTAATTAATTAAAATAAGAGCATCATTTTATTATACATTCTAATTTATCTGCATACTATAGTCTAATTTCTGTGCTAAATTATCCAGTGAGAGATTATATAAAAATATCCAGTAAATAATCATATAGATATATTTCCATACACAGACTTGTTTAATTATTTTCCTATTCATTTGTTGTATAATACTGGTGCATTCCTATTGTGCTCTTTTGAAAATCTGTAAAGTGTTTTTTCTTATAATTCTCTAGGTCATTTGTATTAAGTTCATAATTTTAATTTAGCGATTCTTTGTGTTTCTTATTGTTTTTCACATAAAACACCATTTTGAAATTTCAGAGGTGTTGCCATTTTATTATTATCTTAACAACATTTATTTCTATAGTACATTTTTATGTAAAGGATGTATCTCAGTGCTTAACAAGATGTCACAGAAATATTTGCAAGAAAAGAAAAACAAATTATAATTAGGTAAGGATAATAATGATTAGGTAACAAAAAATAAATCAATATGGACTTACATAAAATAGACATATAATTAGCAGAAATGTATCAATTTTAAGTCTGTATAGATGAGATTGATGATTAGGTCAGATGGCTTGGGAGGATGTAATAAAAAATAAAACTTCAAATAAGTTGGACAATATCAAATCTGCCTAGGTTTCCAAAGGCAAAAGACCACCCAGTCCCCAAAGGGCATGCTACCAAACATAAATGTACTTAAATTGTCTGAATTGTTATTTTTTGGTTCCACCATAGATGATTCGATGGATTGCAAGGACAGTTGGGATATCCACTTTCCTTCAAACATCACAGGTGGCTGCACAGTGCTTTGATCATGTAGGGGTGGTTCATAATACCACCACAGGAATATAACAGAAAAAAAAGCAGACAAAAGTAGGGATTAATAATGGTTACAATCCCATGAAAAATATGATAATTCTATGCATATATAGTCAATAAGGAGTAGGACTAAATTGTAGATACATAAAAGGCCTAATTAAAAAAGTTTTTTAGAATTTTTTTTTAATGTTCCACTGTGTTACCCTAATTTTTGTTGCCTAACAACAAAAGAAGGCCTCGCCACTTCTTTAAAGCTTAGTTCTTGGAATAATAAGCAGACCACTTTTAGAAGATCTAAGGTTATGACTTGAAATGTATAAGGACAGGCATTCTAAAATATAGAAAGGAGAAAAATTATTAAATACTTTATATACAATGAGTAGTATTTTAAAGTTAATTCTAAAAAATACAGGTAACGAATGTAATGATGTTAAAACTGCCGAGATGTGCTCAAATTTTCTTTTTCTGTTTAAGATGCTTAATGTTATATTCTCAACTAATTGCAACCTATTGATTCCTTTCTTAGGTTGTCCTGTTAGAAGTTTATTACAGTAATCTAGTCAAATTAAAACAAAAGCATTAATTAATTTCTCAACTTCTTATACTTTTATAAGATGCAGGGTCATGGCCAGGTTGAGAATGGAGCCGATATGCATGTGCCACACGGCTGCCCTGCTGGCCACTGCCGAGAGTTGATACTATAATAAAATAAAATAAAAATGAAAAGAGAAATAACCTTGGAGGCCAATCATCACCCCGAAAGCAGATAGTAGACATCACGTAGCATATGTGTACCAAATTTCAGGTCAATAGTTCAAACGGTTTGTGAGCTACAGGTGATTTAAAATCCTGGACAGACAAATGGATAGCCACAGTAGTGTATTATATAAGATTATATTTCAATAAAAGAATCCTGCAAAGACTTCTTTGCACAATGAATTTCTCATTTGCTTAGCTTTTATATTTTTTCACTTAATTGTGAATATTTCATTAACATAATCCCTTTCTTTCTACTTAGTTCACTTTATTATTGAAACTTATTTTAAGTGAAAAGTAAAATGAATTGCCTAATAATTTAAAAAATACTGTCAATTCAAATGTTGCACGTTATACTCACAGAAACGCCTTATTATTTTACAGTAAAACATCCAGATTGCATGATGCATATAGAAAACAAAGTTTCAACAATAATATAATTTATCAATTTAGTATCTTCCATAGTAAGCCAATCTTTTTCAGTAAATTAATTTCTGAGTTTTACTACAGATTGTTAGAAAACAGCAAGTACTATATGAAACAATTCATTTTTTACATAAATTCTACAGCTGATAGAGTAGTTTGGTGTTAAGGTAACAAAAAAATAAAAAAATCCTAACTGTAATACTAAAACATATAAGAAGTCAGAGCAATTGAGCCAGGTAATGATTATATTATAACTGCCTTTGATCCAAGACAAGATTTTAACAGGAACATTTTCAAACTTCTTGTAGTTTCTTTGAGGGGCATGTAGACATAGCATGTTTGATTTCAGCCTGGGCAACCTTGCATTTCTAATTTGCTTGTCCTCTGACAGATATGTTGGCTCCTAGAATTCTCATTACCTATCACATTCTAAAGGTATGGTGTCATTTTAATTGACTAGGTGTGAGTCAGTGTGGAATGTGCCCTTTGATGTGTTGGCAGGTTTCTGCTCTCTTTCTCCTCCTGTCAAAATGGTCTCTTGCTCCCTGTGCCTATGACAAGGAAAAAATGAATACAGAAAAAAAAGGATGGATGCAGCTTGGTAGTACTTAGTTTAACAACCCAAGATTTTTTTTTCTACAGTCTAAAATTTCTTGTATAAAAACGGAAGACAAAGCTATTCATTAGTAGTTACATACATAAACTGAATCATTTTCAAACCCACTTAATTCAATTCAGGTGCCTGGGTGACTGGAGCCAAACTCAGCAGCATGGAGCAAAAGACAAGACAAAAACCTGAATGAGGTGTAAGTCCATAGTTGATAATAATAAAATAAAGTTTAGAAGAGAGTGATGGGATGGAATTAAATAGTAGGAATAAATAGTGTAAACTGTCTGATTGTCAAGCTGCTTATATTTATGATCTTACAGAAATGCATTATCTGTGAGCAAACTGCTTGTGGACACTTTTAGTGAGCAATGGGAATTACAGTTGTGTAAAGAAATGAATAATGTTACATTGTATGGATGATACACCCACAATTCACGAAGTAGACATATTAAGGTTAGCAACTTTTTAAAAAGATGATCGAGACCCATCTAAAATAGGTTTAAGCATTTTTTAAATTAGGGAAACAAGGTATGTATTTATTTTATCTTATCTTATACTTACTGCATTTTATCCATATACATAATGTATCCTTAATTTGACATCAGAAACTTACAATTGATTTCCTACACATCATTAAATTTACAGGATCTTTAATTATTTATTATTAATAACTATAGAAAGAGCAAGACAAGGATTGATTTTTTTTCCCAGCGACAACCATCAACCCCAGAAAAGTATTTTTCATGTTTCAGGACCACAATAAAAATTATACGAACGATTATTGGAAATGGGTAACAATGAATATTACTGTAAAATTGGATCAAATAGAGTAGCTAAGACAAACTAATCACTTGCATATCTACTTATCGTAAGATACACTGTTAAAATGTGGTTAGATTTTTAAAATAACAAACCAGAGTGGTAAAATAACGTGAGCAATGCAGCTCATTATACTCCTTAATAAAGCTGAGAGGCCTTTTTATTTATAATAGGAGTTATTCAACTGATTAAGTCTCAACTACAGCAAAAGTATACAAGTAATGTTTTAAATAAGCAAAAAATACAGATCAAGATGTACTGTTCTTTATCCAGATATGATTGTGTTTCTTGCCTTTATGACCTTTCTGCGCTGCTTATTTTATTGTCATTTGCTTTTCCCCTCTTGTTTTGTTTAGTTACAGGTGCTAAAAGTGGTATGCTTTGATGTCACCATTAGGAACATTATGGACCACTGTTTCTATGTCAAAAGCCTTTTTCAGATATAAACAGATAGAGAATATCAGCATGTGTTGTCTGATTATTGTGTAGTGTCTGTTTTACCAAATATTGGGATAAAAACAACAAAAAAGACTTAGAAAGAAGCAAACAATACATAATTACTGTTAAAAAATAAAAGGAAAAGAACTTAAAAGCTAAACTGTTCCTTTTCATTCCTTATATTTTTCAAATGTCAGATGAGAGGCTGCTTGTAGTAGTGAGATTTAAATTGAGCTAGAGAAAATTTTGACTTTTGCTATCTCCATGAGCGTCAATTTTATTCAACCTTCGTTAACACGCATTGGCTATGGTAGAAATTCCAGAGCATAACGATATTCTATATTTTTGACTGAAAAGATATTTCTGACACTACTGTCTACTGACCATTAAAATAATAAGAATTTTGACTTTTTTCCAATCTGCTTTTTCATAATATTATGTAGCAGCTGTTCAAAAACACAATCTAACTCAACTAACAGAGTGTAACTGTAATTCTGACAATTAAAACATCAGTTATGAGCAGATTTTTCTCGTAATATGTATGATTTTAGCATTCACTTAATGCATAATACGCTTACAGTCCTAATTAAAGCTAAACATGTTTCATTACAGTAATGCAGTAAAGTCATAATATGCAATATGATATTATCATTTCAAGTCATTCCAAAACTGTGTCATGAATCACATTGTTGCCATTTTGGTCACTTCTGAAAATGTGCAATGAAGTCCAATGTACACATGTTTAGCTCAGTCCCTCCATCTGTATATTCCACCATTGTATACATTGTGACACAACTCTAAACCGAAAGACATGAGGAAGAATATGAAAGCAAATTGTTTTTGTTTTAAATTTAATTCTGTATTTATTTTAAACAACTGATCAACATTTATGGGAATAAGTTGCTTACTAAGTCAATCAAGCTATACAAATCTAAAACTATCAGGGATTCTCTTTTAGCTGACTTTATATAAAATGTTTAATCATGGGTAATAGTCTACACTTTGTTACATTATTAAATTAGTTTATGTCAGATATGATTGGAGAACCTGATTGAGTGTATTGTGATCATTTTACCACGATTTCTAAAAATGTTTTACCCTGTGCCATTACCAAGTGGCCTTATTTAGCCTTAGCTCAAAGTTGTTTGCATTGCTATTTATTTATATTATACAAGTGCCGAGCCTTAGGAACATAATGAAAGAGTCCATGTGTATTGTTTTTATAAAGTTTCCCAATTAGTAAAAGTGTACTGCCGGACAGTGAAAGGGCCAGTGAGACCCAAAGAGTGATAGAAAGCACACCTTTCAATGCTAATGTAGAAAAACAGGTGCCACCAGTGGTATGAAAAACTGATATTTGCAACAAGTGCTCTGGAAATCCTTTATCTCAGGGAAAAGTGATGTGACTGCAGGATCTATTACTGTCTGACACCAGTAGGTACATTGAGTTTTGAGTTAAGAGAAGTATTGAGACAAAGACTCACCAGCAGTAGG
Organism: Polypterus bichir lapradei; assembly: GCA_026402145.1. Lineage (NCBI taxonomy): Eukaryota > Metazoa > Chordata > Cladistia > Polypteriformes > Polypteridae > Polypterus > Polypterus bichir. The sequence goes on along the minus strand of JANRMT010062833.1, from coordinate 108,362 downwards.
AAGAAAGACCAGAGACATCGGACAGAAAAACAGAGAAAGACATTGGAAATAAGGAAGTGAGAAAGGAATTGTTGCAATATATTGTTTTTATGTGTAGGTCTTAAAAAATTTAAATTTGAATACTCAATAAGAGGTATGTCTCTTGAAAGTATAGCTTATGAGAAGGAGCCAGGACCCATAGTGGCCTTGTCACTGTTCACTACCAGACAGTGTACAGAAGTGATTATGAAAGGTAAAAGAATGTTAGTATAATTAGCATGATGTGTATAAGCTTAAGCTATAGACTGCAAACACTAGTGAGACCATATCTGTAATAGTGTTTGACGTTTTAGTCTCCATATTACAAAAAACAAAAAAACTAGGCAGCACGATAGGAATTCCAGAGAGCAGGAACTAGGCTTATTGCAGTGCTCTGGGCTATGAGGAAAGGTTGAAGGACCTGAACTTTAATCAAGCTTTAATAAGCAGAAATAAAGAGGTGTCATGAAATGTTCAAAATAAAGAAGCACATTTGTACAGTGAATTTTTCAAGAAGAACAACCTGCTACAGAAGGAAACTATTTAAGTTAAAAAAAATACTTAGGCTATTCAACACACTTGAGAAAAAAGATGTACCAGTGCTAGAAAGTGCAAACAGACTGATTTAAGGACTGTGAGAAATAAGCTTTGAGCAAAAATTGAAGGAATTGACCTTTTCTTATTTAACCGAACAAGAAATTATATGGTGACACGAAAAATGCAACCAAAATATTGAAGGGAATTAGTATTGTGTATGTAATGCTGCTACTGATTTCATCAACAAGAACACATGAACCAGATGGAAAATGGTTAAGGGTAAATTTTGTACTACTTGTGTTGGATTGGTATAAAAATTGTGTCTTTGTTTTCGAAATATATGAGCTTTTAAGGCACAATACAGTTCTAAAGTAACTAATACGTAACTGAAATCCCCTCCCCTGACTGTCTTTCTCCAGCCTCCCTGCTGTACCGCACAATTGCTTACCATCTTGGTATATATAACGTCAACGGTTATATATAACGTCCCAGTTCGTAAACATCAAGTCTTGATGGGGTTGAAGCTATATTTCACCCATGAAGTCCCAATCATGTGTGGTTTTGTTTTGTGAAGTCAATGTTTTACAACAATTTCAATAGCGAGTGTCAAAGGAGAAGGGGAAGTGGCAGGTGGGTGGGATATTGATTAGAAAGCCAATTTTTATTTCCAGTACTGAAAATCCCAAAATACTTGTACTGTACTGTTTTAAAATTTGGCGTTTTTCAGAACTTTCCAGTACTGGTATGCTACGTAACCCTAGAACAAACATTACAATTTTTTTCTTTGCACAGAGACTCATAGTCAAATGGAATCAATGATCAAGTAGTGTGGAAGGCAGTAGGACTTTAGGGACTTTCAAAACTAGACCTGATGTTATTTTGCAAGAGTTATGTGAAAAGAGTTTCACAAGCTATTTTGAGCTAAATGGCATATTCTCCTCATAACCGTTCTGCTTCTTTTTTTGTCTTGCTTATTTTTTTCACTGCTATTTTTAGTAATTTCTTTGGTCTTCACATGCTGCCATTTTCTAACAGGGTGATGTAATGCAACATGTTTAAATGGGGGACATGGTCTATACCCCTGGGGTGTGGCCACACGGTTATGGTGACCAAAGAAAAAAGTATCTGCTGGAAGGAAGAAAGAGACCGAGCAGAGAGATCTAGGAGAAGAAAAATAACTATAAAGTTTTTATGTTTTGCTGCATGGTAGTTCTGTGTTTTTAATTTGTAATTGAATTTTAACTTCTAAGCAGGCACAACACAAATTTCTTGTTGATGTAAAGTGAGCTATAAAGAGATAGAAATTATAATATGCAGGAAGCATAAAAATATGACAGAAGCTTGAGAAACACTTCAAACCTGACATTATGGCTCACCAGAGCCGAGTGTCCGGGTAATGTGACTGAAGGAGTGTGGCAACACAAAAGGAAAGTACTTGGCTTCTTTAAGTTTCCACCCATATGGCGGATTTTTAAGGTATGTATGACTGGATCTTGGTTTGTGGTGTGAATTTAATTCCTCCACATTGAGAAGCCTCACTTTCTGTTAAATCAGCTTATCAAAGTAGTTTGGTTAAAAAAGTTTTTGTGTAAAAAGTCAATGTTCTGTTACCTGCCATTTTTATAGATTTATAGTTGCAGTTGACATGATACTTTTCTTGCACTCATAAAGCAGCAGATGATTTATTTCAGGACTTAAAAAGTCTCGTCAGAATTAGTCAGTGTAAGATTTTTTCATACTGTATTACAAATCAGGCTGTCGTCCAGCAGATAAGTTGCATCAGTACTCTTGAGCTAATAAATAAAACATTCTCCCTAAGAATGCATTTTCTTACTTTTCCTGTCTATTTATTTAAAATCAAATTTGCATTTTCTAGCATTTTCTGAACCTAGTCTTTATCTAATTTTAGTGTCGTGTGTGTTGAAGCCTATGTTGGCAGCAGATTGCAACCCTGCATGTGGTGCATCTCTGACTCTGAGCTGATCTAACTTAACATGTGCAAAATAAACAAAAGTACCTATTCTTCATTTCAAAATAATTAATGATTTTTAATGTTGTCAATCAAAATGGCTTTGCACATGTATGACTTGCACAATATGCTGTATTAACCAGGTGTATATAAATATGTTTTTATTTTCCAAATTAGTCTAAGAGTAATAACTTTTGTCATGCAAAAAAAAAAAATCCGTCTTTATGAAATCCTGGCAATAGGCAATTTTTACCAACATACTGGAATTCTATGAGGAAGCAAGAAAAGGATATGATCAAAGTGGAGCATATCTTATTATTTATCGTCACTTTCAGAAAGCATTTGATAAGGTGCCACATGAGAGGTTGGGCATTAAAGTTCAGGTTGTTGTGTGGATGGGGGCAACACTGTCTGAGACACAGGAAGCAGAGGGTTATGTGCGAGGAACATTATCAGAATTGGCTAATGTTAAGAGTGGTGTTTCACAGGGGTCAGTGCTAGGGTCGCTAACATTTTTTATTATATATATATGATTTGGATAGGAATATAGGTAACAAGCTGGTTAAGTTTGCAAGCTAGGTGAATTGGCAGATAATCTAGAATCTGTAGAATGATTAGAGGGACTTGGACAACATACAGGCTTGGACAGATGAAATTTAATGTAAAGAATTATATGTAGGTTAACACTAGAATTACCAGAGCCTATGAAAAAACTGAAAAATACGTCCCACCTTAAATCGTTTCTCACCTCTCCGTCAGCGTCCTTTGTCCTGTAAATGTGTGGATAAGCACCAAACAGCAAGCAGCCTACTATCACATCCCCCTACCACCACACAGTTTTCTCAGCTCAAGTCTGTTTACCTGTGTGTCATTTGCTTAGAGTTGTGAGAAGTCAAGCAAAATGAGACCTTTTATAAATACTATATCGTTATTTGGAACACTTGCATTTCATGTGTGTTCCGTGTCTACAACGATCTATGCACAGTAAACACATTGTTAAAACAGAAACGCTTTTCATGTTTTAGTAATAATTGACAAAATGTAGACATGAAGTGTATAATGTGTGAAGCCTGAAGTCCAAATATCAAAGAAACACTTTCACAAAAGGTACAAATATAACAGAACAAGTGCACTTTTATTCAAAAATATAACTACAGAAAAAAAAGCCGCGTTAGCGTGCGACATTGACACGCATTTACTGTGACTGCCTCCATGGCGCAATGGTGTCAGCTGCTAACTGGGGATCAAAAGGTCACGAGTTCGATCCCACACGACGCTGTTTTGAGAAGTGAACTGCTCTTATTCTTACTATTTTAGAATAAAAACATACATTTGATTTCAGTCTGTAACGCCGGTGTAATTTATGATACTTGTAAAGGTTAGCTTTGTTTTTTTGTTTTTTTAATTCAGTTTCATTCTCTGCTGTTTTCACATAAAGACGTGCTATAGCTCTGTAGTCTACTTGTGACTGCATTCTCGTACCAATGCTTGCGAACTGAAGTGTCTGCATGCACTTTTCGTGGCATTACACGTGTATTTTTTGAACATGCCCGTGTCGGTAAATAACATTAGATCTGGCTTTTATGTAAGTAACATATAAATGTTAATGTTTTGGGCATATGCACTGTCCTTTATTACCTACTAGCAAAATACCCGCGCTTCGCAGCGGAGAAGTAGTGTGTTAAAGAAGTTATGAAAAAGAAAAGGAAACATTTTAAAAATAACGTAACATGATTGTCAATGTAATTGTTTTGTCATTGATATGAGTGTTGCTGTCATCAAGGATTTGATTATCATTATTTCTTTCAATCAGGTTCGTATTTGGAGGACGTGTTGTGTTCAAGTTACATTCCGTGTTTGTCAACAGTTGTAAAGATAACAGGTTTCATTCATCGAAGTGTTCACTACCCAAATCACTACTTGTGAATCTAAGATGTTTAACAGACATTCCCGGTAAAATATTTGGCCATTTCGGTACACTTGAAAGTGACAACCGAACAATTCAGCGGCAGCCATCAACTCACATGCAGAAGCATAGGTGAAGGGCTTCAGCATTTCACTCTTATAGTGCTCCTGTGTAGTATAATTATCTCCTTTACCGTCATCAGTCCACACCTTAAACCTGTCCCAGTGATTCAATACATAAGACACAATGTTCCTCCGGATGTCAAGATTGAGCCTGATATGTCCGTGCAATATGTAACACAGAGAATGTAAAAGGCAGGCGGCATCTCCGGGCATGGAAACCACTCGGAAAGTGACAGTTCTTTGATCGATGGTGATCGCCTCGATGGACCTGCTAATGGGGGTACGGTTGGAATGGTAAAAGGAATGGGTACCTGAACAATGTAAACTAAGTCTAAAATACCTACACAATAACTATAAGCGTAATAAACGAACAATAAAACAGTGGAGAAGCCGTGGATTAAATAAAAAGGCTGTAGTTATCAGCACAATAAAACAGCGGAGAAGCCATGGATTAAATAAAAAGGCTGCAAGCATCAGGCAGCAAGGAGACATGAATACCGTGGCAAAGCAAGGAAGAGAATGAAGAGACCGAAGCGACGGACGGCCTTATATGGGCAGGCAGCCAATTACGTGGGAGGCGTGGGGATGGGGGACGCAATATAGGCAGGTAGCCAACTACGTGGGAGGCGTGGGGATGGGGGACACAACTCCGCCTCACACGGCGACAAAGCTGCAGGCTATGGATGTATGTACGGAAGTAGGATTCAGTTATGACTGTTACACGTAGAATTTCGAAATTAAACCTGCTTAACTTTTGTAAGTAACTTGTAAGGAATGAGCCTGCCAAATTTCAGCCTTCTACCTACACGGGAAGTTGGAGAATTAGTAATGAGTGAGTCAGTGAGGACTTTGCCTTTTATTAGTATAGATTTACCTTTATTTATTTACTTACTTCCTACAGCATAAAGTCACGAGTGCAGAGCTTCCCATGTACATACAGTATACAAAGTACAGCGATGGCAAAAGTGCATTGTTGATCTGATGTAGAATCGTCGTCATGATTTGAGTTTACCTCTGTTATAGCGCGTCTATGTGAAAACAGCAGTGTCAATTGTGGGGTGGGGGGAGCTTGGGGAGTTGGGATCGTGAAAGCTGACCTTTACAAGTATCATAAATTACACCAGCTGTTACAGACTGGAATCAAATGTATGATTTTATTCTAAAATAGTAAGAATAAGAGCAGTTCACTTCTCAAAATGGACTCGTGGAGGATTGAACCCATGAAGCTTTGATTACCAATCAACAGCTGATAATGTTGCACCACCAAAGCACTCATAGCAAATGTGGAGGGGCGGGATGGGGTGACACTGACTCAGTTTACTTTCCTGGGGAAAGCGGCTGCCTGGAACAGAAGCTTGTCGATGTTGAATCCTCCTTTTCTTTTTCCGTCGCTTTTTCTAGTAAGATGCGACAACGAAGTTCCTCTGCAAGCTAAGCCATGAACACTCTTCTTTTCACAGTGGCCCCCCGTGCATGCCTTGCACAGTACGTGTGCGTTGATCACCGCCAGCATGTTGTAGCACACAGCAACTGGCCACCTGCATGTTCTTGCGTGCACTGAATAAGCTCCTGATCTGACTCTAAGTAACAGCACCAGCATAAATTCACACCCGATCTAACGCTGTTTGTTTTCAAATAATATTGCAGTAGTGCAATGATGTTTTCACATATGTTGTCTCTTTCTTTCAGGTGTGTAATGGAAACCACAGCATAGACAGAATTGTGTACATTGTAACAGGTACACATGTTGTAAATGTAGGAAGTACGATCCTTGTGTGTGTGTGAACTGTTAACATTTGAATCTGATGATTGCATATAGCGCTGAACTTACTGTTCTGTAATATTCTTTCCTCTGCATGTCCTGGAGTACAAAAGATACAGCATACAGCAACATGCGGGGACTGGCAAGATCAGGGAAAAAAAAACGCACGGTCACTGATTACCAACCGCAAGATGTTATGCAAATGAATATGAAGTACTATACAGGTCATAAAGTGAATTATTCCAAATATTATATATACCTATGTCTCTGTTTTTGGTTTTTTTTTTTGACCTCATAGACCATAAGGTGCATACTAATTCAGTGTGAGCAGGAACAGTCAAGAAATCTGAATAAAAAAATCAAGTGACAGTGAGACACGAAGAAGGCAGATTCGCCAGTGCTTGTGTTGTCAGCTTTTATCACTCCAGATCAGAGAATGTCCAGTTCCATTGTCTCAAAACACCACTCACATCTCCAGTTATTCCCAGTTTCAAATAAAAAGTAACAGCGTCAGATCCCTGGATGGGGGGTAGGGGTGGTAGTATGTATTATGATCGTGATTTAGAGAGAATAAAAGTGAAAAAAAATTGTAACTTTTACAAGTCCTATAAATGTACACTGTGTGTTACAGATGCAAATCAAGTGTATGTGTGTACTGTATAAGATTAACAATAAGAGCAGCTCACTACTGAAAACGGCTAACATACAGTTGGAGTGAGTCAAGATCAAACCGAGGCCTCTTGATTACAAGTCAGCAAATCTTACCGCTACACCACAGAAGCTGTTGTCTTTTCCTTGAACCGTTTGTGAAAGTGTTTACTTGATCTTTGGACTTCAGGTTTCAAACATTCTATAGTTTATGGCTACATTTTGTCATTTACTACTAAAATATGAAAAACGTTTCTGTTTTAAAAATGTGTTTACACAGAAATGAAATGAAATGCGTCTGTTCCAAATAACGATCTATTATTTCCACTCTAAAACTTCACTTCACTCCCAGATAATCAATCAAGGCATGAGCTGGGAGAAGTTCGTGCACGTTCTATGTCGGTGGGGGGATCGAATAGCCGGCTGCTTGCAGCTTGTCTTTATTTGCACATTTACATTCTGATATCCTCTGATGAAGGAAACTCCACTGTAATTATGTTGTTAGACTTAAGTGCAGCATTTGACACCAGTGACCATTCTATTTTACTGCACAGGCTAGAAAACGATGTTGGGCTTACAGGCTCGCTTGGTTCAGTTCTTATTTATCAAATCGATTCCAATATGTACAGAAATGTGCTGACAGTACTCCTTCATTATACACAGAAGTTCAATATGGTGTCCCACAGGGCTCAGTACTGGGACCTTTACTGTTTTCACTTTACATGCTTCCATTGGGATCTCTCATTAGGAAACATAATGTAATTTTCACTCATATGCAGATGACACTCAGTTATACCTTTCATTTAAATCAAATGAAGTTTCTCCGATGTTGTCTTTAATTAGTTGTGTTAGTGAATTAAATGAGTGGATGAATGAGAACTACTTGTCTTTAAATACAGATAAAACAGAGATGTTAATTGTTGGAGGGAATGACGCTGATCACAGCAATATTTTGTCGTCATTTAACTCAGTTGGAATCCCAATTAATTTTACTGAATCAGCCCGCAATCTAGGAGTTATCTTTGATTCTAGCATGTCATTTAAAGCACATATTACAAAATTGTCCAAAACATGTTTCTTCCATCTTAAAAATGTTAGGAAATTAAGGCGCTTTCTAAATAAACAGGATTCTGAGAAATTAATTCATGCATTTATCTCTAGTAGGATTGAATACTGCAATGCGGTGTTCACTGGCTGTTCAAACTGTTCTTTATACAGCCTCCAGTTAATCCAAAATGCGGCTGCAAGAATTATTACAAGAACAAGAAAATACGAACACATAACTCCAGTTCTTAAATCCTTACACTGGCTCCTGGTTAAGTTTAGGGCAGATTTCAAAATCCTCCTTTTAACATATAAAGCATTAAATGGCCAAGGTCCGGCTTACTTGTCTGAACTTATCATGACTTACAAACCTGAGCGCACATTAAGATCTCAAGATGCCGGTCTGCTTATGATTCCAAGGATTAATAAAATAACAGTGGGAGGTTGAGCTTTTAGTTACAGGGCCCCTAAACTGTGGAATGGTCTTCCTGCTTCTATAAGAGATGCCCCTTCGGTCCCAGCCTTTAAATCCGGGCTGAAGACTCACTACTTCAGATTAGCATATCCTGACTAGAGCTGCTGATTAACTGTACATACTGCATCTCTATTGTTAGTCATTAGCACTAAAAGATAGTAACATGATTATTATAATTTGTTACTAACCCTCACCTATTCTGTTTCTGTTCTCGGTACTCAAATGTGGCAATTGGTGCCACGGCCCACCTGCCAAGTTGTTTGCCTGCCTATGTTAAAGTCATCCCTGATGGAGGATCATAGGAATCATGGGAAAAAGGGGTCCTTTCATCGGATTGGCTGGCCGAGCAACGTTTTAGCCGTGGAATGGCCAAATGGGGAGGCAGCTTGACGGATGAGGTCTCCAGGACTCTAAAAATATCCAAATCTTATTATGTGATATCATCTACTGTTAAATTCTGCTCTGTACTTCTAAAATTTTTATTATTATGCTGTATTAAGGATTTGTTCTGTTCTGTATACTTGTATTGAACCCCTTCTTTTGACACCCACTGCACGCCCAACCTACCTGGAAAGGGGTCTCTCTTTGAACTGCCTTTCCCAAGGTTTCTTCCATTTTTCCCTGCAAGGTTTTTTTGGGAGTTTTTTCTTGTCTTCTCAGAGAATCAAGGCTGGGGGGCTGTCAAGAGGCAGGGCCTGTTAAAGCCCATTGCGGCACTTTCTGTGTGATTTTGGGCTATACAAAAATAAACTGTATTGTATTGTATTGTATTTAGAGGACAAAAGACACTGACGGAGAGGTGTGAATGGATTTAAGGTGAGTCGGATCTATGGGTTTTTTCGTAGGCTCTGGTAATTCTAGTGTTAAGGGCCTTGCTTAGAGGCCCAACAGAGTAGAGTCACTTGTGATGTTTATGGGATTTGAACCAGCAATCTTTCGATTACCAGTGCAGATCCCTACCTCAGAGCCACCACTCCACCCATATATATGTGAAGGCCCTGATTATTATAAATTAATGGATGAAAATAATAACAAATGTTGGGTTTAATTTAGAGTGAAGAAAATCCATATTTACAAATAAAAAAGCAACATGGCTCTATACTACCTAATAGAGACATGTTTATAAAATTTTTTAGTGGTAGACTAAAGTCTTTCGGAGGGCAGTTTGAAGAGATAAATTCTAAATCTAGTAGTACTAGTCCATAGTAGGCTACCCTTTTTGCAACTTAGTCATCATAAATTGATAATAGAATATGATTTTTTTGATTTATTTGTAAAATGAAACCCATCAAATATCAACTAACTCTAACTGGAAATGTTGAAGAGCTCACTAGCAGTAGTTGCACATATCCTTTTTATACAGAACACTCATTTATTCTTTCCTAGTAGCCATTTTCAGACTTCAATTAAAGAAACCAAATTTAAATTCAAATGTTCTTAATAAGAGTGGCACAGTAATTTCGTAGTTTGCACTTCTCCCTCATGTATCCAGCGTACTGAGTTCAAATCCACTGCCTAGTTTTTCTGTGTAGAGTTTCTATTTTTCCTGTGTCTCCCAAGGTTTTTTCCCATTTCCCCAAAGATATGTATGTTAGGATGATTTGCAATTTCAGGTCCTATATGTGTGCATGTTAATGTGTCCTTATAAAATAGTCATAACACAAAAAAATCTGTTTTAATATCCTTTAATGCTTATTCAGTCATTTTTCTTTTAAATGTATTATTTGTTTTTATACAGAACAGTAACATACGAATAAATGTATACAAAAGTAATCATGTATTTTATATTTAATAACAGCTTTTAATAATATTGGCCAGTTTGTTCTACTACACAGACTTGTGCATTAACCCTCTGAATGCAAGGTACTAGTTAAGTTGCATCTCATTGAGCCTGTCTATGCGTGATGTATAATATAACCCATATGTCAAGATACAACCACTACAGATGCAGCCAGCTTGCTGTCGAGCATTGCTACCGTGTCTCAGTCATCTATTATAGTGCTGCCATCTAGTGGACAGCCATGGAGTTTTTTTTCTTTAGACACAAGATTGTGTAAACTTGTGCTAGAAACAGACGGTTCGTAGTTATGTGATCGAGAAAAGGTATAAAACTTCTGATCTTTTGAAACAAATAGACGTGTTACAAGATGTATATCTTGATGATAATGACAGTGATTGAGATAGTGACAATCAATTAGATCAAGGGTGTCGAACTCCAGGCCTGGAGGGCCGCAGTGGCTGCAGGTTTTCATTCTAACCATGTTCCTAATCAGTGACCAGTTTTCACTGCTAATTAACTTATTTTTCCCTTCATTTTAATAGTTCTGTTTTTAAGGATTCAGTTCTCTCAACTGATCCTTTTCTTCATTAAATGACAGCCAAACAGACATGAGACATGAAACAAGCCAACAGATGACTAGCTAAATTGGGGCTGCAAACTCCAACCAATTTCACTCCAATCACTTTCTTAATGAGAAGCCGATTCTTGCTGTTAATTACACTCATTATTTAATTCCATGGCTTGTTGCTGCTCTCATTCTGCCATAGCAACGTCAAAATACTGCTTGTTTTGTTTCTCATTATTATTTGGCTGCTAATTAAGGAAAAAAGAAACAACAAAGGGGACAAGTTAACTAAAATTAAGGCAAAAGAAGTTAATTAGCAGCAAAAACTGGTCACTAACGAAGAAGATGGTTAGAATCAAAACCTGCAGCCACTGCGGCCCTCCAGGACCGGAGTTCGACACCCGTGAATTAGGTCATGTGGAACCTGTTGTCTCTAGCACTAATACGGCAAGTTTCCCCGAAGGCATTTCTTCACAAGGCATCTAACTTGGACATTCTTCTGCCCACTGAACACAAACAGCTCCCAACCACTAAATGTGTTGTGTGCAATAAACATGGACAGCACAAAGAAACACATTGTATTTGCAGTGAATGTGTTTCTAAGCCTGCACTTCTAGGACTGCCAGTCAAATGGAAACTTTTCGTCATGATGCTCGCCCATATGAAGTAATTAATAGGTTTTTTTACATTTTTACTTTCCATAATAAAACCATTGTTTTTCAATTTTTTCAATTTTTTTACAAATTTTGATTGACTTAATTATTATGTATGTATGTATAATTTATAGACCTATACTGCATTGTCCTGGTAATAAATTGTGCAGCAGTCAATGTGTTAAGTTGAACTATCAATTATGATTTTTAGTTAGGTTACTTCATTCATTGTTAAAATAGTTAAACCACTACAACAGAATCATAAGATGGATGGAATCAGAAGATGGATTTTTTAAAAAATAAATAAATAACTAGCCAAGGTCAGAACAAGAAAGAGAAAATTTTTAAATGTGGCCCAGAACATAAAACCAGATTCGTAAGTAGATAATCAAAGCAAGAAAGTCACAAACCAGAATAGTAAAAAAGTCAAAAATGTTTTATGTAAATTTTAGTTGAGGGACAGAAAAGTGTTCAGAACCCTTCAGACTCCTTTAAATGTTCAAGTAATAAAGCTAAGTATTAGGATGTATCCATAAACATAGACTTTGAATGCACCGTGCTGCTGGCATAAAATCGTTGTGCTGATGATGTCAACTGACCTAACCTCCATGAGCTGTTGCCTGTCAACCTACAAAAGCAACTTGTGAACGCATTTCTAACTATGAATGCTTAAAATAGTGGAGTGCATAAACAGGATGGGCTTCAGAAGAACTTATTTTCAACACCATTAAAAACATGTCCATTCAAAAAACAATGTGAAAATCAAATCCCTTGACCACTAAAACCATCAAAACAATGTCTCCCATTCTTTAGAGGCTAAGGTGAAACTGTAAAAAATTAAAAGTGAACAGCAGATCATGACAATGGGTAGCAGATAATCAGCAGATGTTATGTGGACTATCATTTTTGATTTACACTCTCAATACCTGCAATGGTCATGAACTTAATGAGACTAATGATCTCAGTGGTTTTCCTTTTAATTTGCAGCATATCGTTCCCTCTCTCTACTAAATACCTTTTCTGTTGTCTGAGTCTGGTGGGTTTACCCATATAAATTAGTATGGTTATACCCTCACTTGGTCCTTCTAATTTTACTTAAGCTTGTTTTTCACATTTCTTTTCAGATCCTTTGTGCTTTGGAGTTTGTTCAACACACATAGTTGTTTTAATCCCACATAGATTTGTAGGATTTGTAGCTGTTACTTTTTATCTTCATTTGTTTCATGTTTATAGCACTGTTCCATCTTATTGTGTCTGTGTTCAGGATACTGAATTCATTTTTTCTTTTCAGATTGTCTTTTGCAAGGATCCCTTTCTTGGAGTGACTCATTCTCTCACTACACCTGAATGTACAGTAAATATCTGTACATACTAAGGATAGAGCTGCCAGGGAAGAGGAAAAGAAGATGTGGTGAGGGAGGACATGCAGGTGATGGGTGTAATAGAACAAGATGCAGTGGATAGAAAGATATGGAAGAAGATGATCCGCTGTGGCGACCCCTAACAGGAGAAGCCAAAAGAAGAAGATTTTTTTTTTCCTGTTTTTTTTTTTTTTGACAAATCAGTGATCTTGGCACTGATGAAAGACTCTTTTCCAAAATGTGTCAGCTATAGCAAAAATTTGTTATAACCAATTCTTATAAGTCTTTTTCTCTGGAATTTACAATCGAACCTAAACAGGTCTTTAACTCAAGGTCTCTTGCTAATTCATTTTTCATTGTATTGTCTTTTCAGCCAGATCAGTGTTATTATTTGAGGTTTGGATTGTGATAAAATTTTGTCTTGATATTATTACTGTTATACACTGTCACGCATGTGTGTCGGGGGACTCCTACACAGGCTCAGTCGAAGTGTGCAATAACCCACCAAAATGAGAGGGAGAGCTGCCGCTAACTTTATCTTCTCTTCTTTCACCCACAGTACTGAGAAACCACCCAGTGAGGGTTACCTAGCTCTACCCCTTCCAGTCCGACTCCCATATAATCCAGACATCCCAGAAGGAGGGGTCATTTTTGTCCTGAGCGAGCTGTAAGACAGAATTCTGAGAAACCAGACCAAGCCTATTGATTTCAAAGACCAAAGCCCAGGGAGAAGCACAAAGATTAAACTTTTTCATTCTGTTTTTCATTATTTTGCAGTCATCTTGGGATGAATAAAAGTGACAACCTGGTTGGTGTCCCAAACATCTATGTTGTTTGAGACTGTCATTAACCCACCCGACCACAACACATTACTAATTGTTTTGGAAACTATTAATTTTTACCATATATATATTTTTTCATTATTGTTTAAACAATGTTTTCAGTTTATTTTTTTCCAGTTTTGTGTACCCAGTCTGATTCTGCAGAGTTTTCACTTGTATAGTAAAAAATAGCCTTTCTTAATAATTTAACTCTTTTGAATTATGCCTTTTTAATACATATACGTATTGTTCTTCTTTTGGTAGAAGATGTATATTAATGGAAAAGTTAGTTACTTTATCCTTTAAGCATGAAATTCATCTTAAATATGTGAAGGAGCTTGATAGCACTTCTTCTCATTACTTTCCTCAGTTTCATGTGGTGCCACTCAGGCCCCTGTGCCAGGCTTTATAAAGCATGATTCAGAATCCTTTATTCTTATGGCGATCTTACTCAACATTACTTCTCAAATAAAAGCTAAATGATAATTCTTTAAGAATTTAATTGATTGCTTTTAAGAGGTAACACAATGCTAAATGAAAAATATTGGTTCTTAAATTTCAAAACAAACTAAGAACTTTTAGTGTGTGAAAAGGGCTAAACTTAAGTTTTTATGATTGGATATGAAATGTATGTTTTATCAAAATACAATTAAGAAATACGACTATATATAAACTGGCATCGGGGAAGCCCCCACAACTTCCAGACTTCTGCGACGAAAGGGCCCCCTCATCACACCTCAACAAAGCCAGTTGCAAAAAATGTACATTTAAAAATTTTTTACTGAAAATAGAATTAGATATTTTATGCCTTTTTTGACTAACCAAAACAGTGAGAAACTGGTGTGCCATATCACAGAAGGTCCCAGTCAACAAATGGGTGAGCAGTAATACTTGAAATTTGAATAAATTAGCTAGCATGCTAGGAAAATTTCCGTTCAGATGACAAAAAGGAAATTTCTAACAAGCCACTGCAAGATGATACAAACCAAGTCATCCATGCAAGAGGAAGAAGGCGAACTGCTACCAGTGTCATCAAGGGAGCAGATTATGCAAGGGAAATCTCACTTTGAGGCAAGCAGGATGGAAAAGGCTTCTTCTCCATATCCTCTCTGCTTAACTGTTGTCTACAAGCTTATTAGTAAAGATGGGACAAGCTACCCACCAGCCCCAAGTGCAGTATTTGAAAAGAAATAAGAGGATAAAACACTTGAATCTCAAAATGTTTCACTAATTTTATGTTAACTCAACTGCAGTTTTCCTGTGACCTGACGTTGAACAGCAGAGATTTCATTTAATTTGATGTCAAAAAAGACATTTTTAATAGTTTATGACTCCAGTGAAGAGGCAGGTGGTTTTTCAAAAAATAGTTTTATTTTTTGGGTGTTCGTCCAAACTCTTTCAGAGGGGAGACTGCCATGAATTTTGAGCTATGCCAGTTTATATACAAAAACTTCTGTATTTCTATATTGGATTCCTGATTCTGTATGTTATGATGTGACAAAGGAACTTACAAATGGTTTAGACACCATTACCTTTCAGGAAGTACTAATGCAGTCATTCTTAAAATTATCAGGATAAATGAAATTGCCACAGAAGACAGTATTTTTACTTAACAGACTGCTAATTTCAGGGATGATAAATCAGTAGTATCTATCGCACATTTGAAACTAGTCTGAAGACTTATTATTTAAGAATAGCATGTTGTTGTCAGTGCTACTGATGAAGCTGTTCATATTCTTTTTAATAACTGGATGCATTCTGTTTTCCTATTTCTAGGAATTCTGTGGTGGTATTTGTCGCCATTTTTATTTTGATCAAATTACAATATGCCTTGTAATGCTGGAAGAGAAGATTGAATGTGTCTTCACCAGTGCTTGTATGAGCTATGTCATATTTTGTAACGTCATGCATCTTTCTGCTCCACAGCATCTCATCATCTTGCTCAGTGAGGCAGTGGGTACCCATCTGGGCAAATGTACTCGGGGTCTGTGTAGGCAGGAGTTTTGATTTACTGTTTTCTGTTGATAGACTTTAAACAGTCATGCTTTATATATTTATTAATACATATGTGCATTAGTATATACCATACATATGTATATATTTGTTTACTCCTACATAAAAATTGCAGTGTTCTTGTTTAGCACTGTGTCTTTGTTGCATTTTGAGTTTTAATACAGCAAAACTATAATTATAAATTTTAATTTATTTGAATAATATAATACAGTGTATTTTTATACTCTTGTTATGCTGCGAAACATTGGCCATTGACAACTTGTCAACTTGTTTGTGGATCTGATTAAATTACTAAAATTAAATTAAAAAAATTCTGTTTTATGTCAAAGAATGTATAAAAAAAATAAAGTTATTGTTACAGAATTCAAAGCCCTGTTCTCTTTCACTATGTTTCTTTAAGAATTTTTTTTTTGTAGCACAGCTAGAGAATCATTTTACTTTTCCTGTTGCTATAACACTGCAAGAAAATAGTATTGAAAGAGGAAGGTTTGGTGCAACTAAAGGTCTATATCTCGTTAATTATGGCCTCTGCAATGGTGAAAAGATCTTTCTTCTTCCATTTAGTAATCCTTGTGTCTCATCATGAAAAATGAATAGGTGATGATGTAAGCCCTGATGCCAAATGAAAACAGCACATCAAAGAAAAAGAAAACATTTTAAGCTAAAGTACAGAGATGACAAAGTAAGGTCTGCTGTGAAAAAGGGAATATTGAACATTTTAGGTGAATTTTAGTCATGGTGCAGTATTTATATAGTGACTACATGGTGGGACACCACCAACCAGTACACCAACTCTTTGAAAAATGTTTTCATCCCAGGTAGGTAGTGATGCTTTTATTGACCATAATTGTTTGTCACCTGATTTTGGATATAAGTTGGAACTTGAAATGAAAATGTCTGTTAATGGGAATATTGGCAAAAATGTCTTAATATTTATTTTACGGAAAGATGTTTCAAACATATTAATTAAATGACAGTCACAAAATATTGCTTCCCTTTTTTGATCACAAAACACAATTTAATTTAATTTAAACTAAAATAATCCACACGTTTATGCAGTTTGTTGACCTTATGCTGCAGTTTTTGTTAATGAGACACAACCCCATAAGGTTGAAGAAGAAATAATAATGGTAAGATAAGCCACCACTAATTGAGGTGCTGTGTTTACTGAGGTATCACTAACAGTGTCACCTTCCTCTTGTAAGGAAAACGTTCCACTGTTTATCTGTTCTGTGTAGCAAAGCCTCTCGAAGCCCCCCAAGATCATGAGATCATGTAGTCAGTTGTTTTTCTTATAATATAATAACTGTTTCCAGTAACTTGCCTCTCCAAAAGATGTAATGTACAGGACATGATTTGAGTTGAAGTAATGTGTGTTATACAACTGTATTATGCAAATTATCTCAATCTTTATCAGCTCAGCTATCCTAATTTATAGATGACATTTGTCTTAACGGACTGAGATGTTCATATGTCAGTGCTCACTCAGAACTCTTGAATAAAGAATTTCCACTGGAATCATTACAAGAGTGATATCAGGTGTTATTTAAAAAAAGGAAAATTCGCAACACAGCATCTAGACTCCCTGAAATGACATGGCTGGGATATGTGCTTATGATACTGGAAAGTGCAAGCAATAGCTTCTACCACTCAGGTATCCAGTAGGCTACCAAACAAACTGCTTACCAGTGACTGAGTTTAATGTATGGTTGAACATGCTGCCAGTTACTTTCAGTGACATGGGCCATCTTTCCTGAGGGTCAGTCGAGTGTCACCTTTTTCTCCAGTAGCTATACTCCCCGAAATGACAAAGCTGTACACAAAATGGTACTTACCACATTTGGGATTACAAGCAGCGGTTAGTACAGGTAAGTTAAATAGACAGCTGCCAATCAAACAGCCTATCTATGACAGAGACCATTGGTGATACATGCTCACTAAAGCACTATATGATTGGAAATGGTGACAAATTCTGTAGTGAGCAGTACTATTCATCACCTGCATCAATCAAGCTTGCTTCATTCACAAGTGAAAAATGGATCTTGCTAGATTTTCTTATCATTTCAGTGAAAAGCAGTTAAAAAGAAACATTTTTGGGGTTTTATGGGCTCTTTGAAATTGACTAAGCGCAAGACCCCTGTAACCTAATTGACTGTAAAGTGTCTCCTTCCAGGGTTTACAGAGTCCTAGGGTCCTTCTACATTTAGCACAGTGATATATTAAAAAAAAGGTAAGTCCGGCTTCAAAGATAAACTCCTAGCTAGTCACAGTCCTTTTCTTCCAAAGGAAGAGGTATATTTGGCAGAATTAGGGAGACTCTCTTATTAGCCGACTCCCATGCAACCTCAGGTAGTATTCCTCTCACTTCAGTAGCTCAAAGTGAACTGACAACACTCTGGGTCTGGCTTGTTTTATCCTGGGCTGATCAGAAGATGCAATCCACTTTCCTGCATTGACATTTTTGCACTTGGTACTTTCAGAGGCATTCTTGACTATGTTTTATTTCTGACACTTCCAGACTTGCCCTGTAAAAAGAGAGCCCACTCTGGGGCATCTGGCTGTCCTTCTGGTTTTCCTTGACAGTTTTCTCTTTGGATCTTAAGTCATGGGGACACAGGGCATACCTTGACAACACGCAGATGTTAGGGAATAACCAGGGTTTCATCGCTGGCTCAAGTGTAGTTTTTTTTTTAAATTTGTTTTGCTTTTCTTTAAATATATTGTAAATTTTGTTACTGAATATGTTTTTTGTCCATTTTCTAAATTATTTCTTAATGAATATTTTGTTTATTACCTTTCTTAGGTTAATATAATATTAATTATGTAGTTCCCATCTGTGTCTTATATTATATCTGCTGATGACCATTCAGATAATATTTTTTGGATATATTTAATTTTCAGTTTCTTGGAATTGAACTCCTGTCATTGGCTTAGCAACAGGCCCAATTAGTTCTGAGATACCCAGTCATTCCTGTAAACACCTGGCATTGCTGTATTTATTATTAATAGAGGAGATGATGGCCACCTTGAGACAAACTAAATAGCTTCTGTGTAGAGTCTGCAAGAGGTCACAGCAGCTGCAGGAAAAATTCACACTATGGCCAAAACGCAAAGACATAAACTAACTCCCAGTCATCATCATCATAATCATCATCACTCAATTCTGCACAATGTGAGGCAATAACTCATGAACCACTGAAGGGCATTGCTTGCTGCTTAACATTTTCAAAATGAAATTGGTCTAGGCATTCTGTTCTATTTTGTGATATCAGATTTCTGTTTTTTCTAATTGTCTTATGTTCAAAAGCTATACTCGCCACACACATTGACTTTGTGCCATACTGATATTTGATCTGTTTGTATTTATTGTGCACTACATATACTACTTGCATTGTGATTACTTATACCTTTTTTGATGACATCATTAAGACAGATTATCTTTTTAATAGTGAAACATGCTGACATCTGATCCTCAAATAAAAGGAAATCGAAGAGGTAAAGACCACCATTATAATGATAAACTTGAATATGGATTTTGAACACATAGGTATCATGTCCTGAGGGGGTTATCAATAGAGGCTCTAAGGGGCTATGGATACTGAGAATGTGTACACCCAGTCCTCAAATAAAAGGGAATGGAAATTATAGTGTGTTATATGGAAGTCAACAAACTAAATAAATGTGTTATTTACAAAGTAGAAAAGAGCATGGAAAATGCAAAGACAAACCCATGGAAGAATGTGATAAAACATTAAACCAAATGGTTGAAGTACTGTGTGTTATAATGTTGCTGGTCTTGTGTAAAAGAGGTGAGGAATTACTTTTTAACTTGTACAGGCTGTGTAACATCTCTCTATGCTTGTAATCTGTATTCTTTAAGTTAATTAGTATGGACTTATTATATAGTGGGTTTCAATAAATGTCTACCAAACAAAAAATGAAAGTTAGTAATTATCTGTATTCACTGAAAAGTGCTGTTTTCAGATGGTCTCTTTCAATCACATTCTAAAAACAGCTCAAAGAGGTATGGAAAATAAACTGAGGTATATTCTGTTTCATCAAGAGTTTGCTTCATAATTAATTTTCAGTATTTTTTTTCACAATTCAGTCTGTATTATTATTAACTCAAAACCCTGTAATCACTGGTTGTTAATTTGAATTGGGAAATGAATAGTAATATGCAGATGGGCAACAGTGTTGGCTTTTTCAAAAATGGAAAGCTGTGCATTTCAGATTTATTGTTGCAAGGTGTGTACACAGTAAAAGGAAGTGCATGACGGTAGGCTGAATGTTGCTGTGTAGATTATAGGAAATATGGAAAAGTATGCCAAATAGTTATTTGTTGTACCTCCTGAGAAAATTATAATGTCTTTCAGTAAGTACGATGGTTCAGATAGAGTAAGCAATATATTTTCATTTTGGCAACGTGCTCTTTTGTTTTCCCCCCAAAAAATAATTCCCCACAGTGAAGACATCGCTGGATCCAAATTCATCAAATAGTACTTATCTAACAAACATTGATTTAAGACTGTAAAAGCAATGTTCATGTGATGAGTTGTGGAAGATCTGTTTCTATTCAGAGAGACATGTGAGCAGTTTTGGTGGTGTTTTAGTCTGTATCGGTGATGTAGCCTAATATCTTGATGGGTCAGAGAGTTGCCATACTGCTCATCGGGCCTATATTCAGGCATAAATCTTGCTTGGGCATTTATGGTGTATTGTTTTTTCCTGCATTTGCTTTCCAAAATTTCCTGCACAGCGTTGAAAGCTGTTGGTTTTCTTCATGGGATTGCTTTGTTTGTTCTTTTCTTTTGTGATTGAGTGTTTAGAGTGTAGTTGATTGTCAGTAGATGGTGCTTGCCTCCTTCCATGCATTGGTCTGCTAAGGCTGTGCACTACATTTCACGAGGAGTATGTGACTGTGAGGAGATATACAAACTTGTGTCACACTGGATAATGCTGCCATCTTGCTCATGAGCAGAAGGTGGTAAGGACTTTGTTAGGGTTTAGAAATGACTGACTCACATGAACAATGAAGCCTGTTTCTAATACCTTTTGGTATGTGGAGTGAACATATGTCGAAGCAGGTGGTGAATGCACCTCTCACAATTGCAAGCACTCCTGGCCACTCTACCAAGATTATTGTAAGGTTCTTCAGTTGGTGAAGTTTTTTTCGTGTCAGACTCACAAAGTGATCACTCAGCCATAGCTGACGTAACAGTGATGTAGCATGGTGCGCAGCAGTGGCCTTGCCTGTGAATTCTGCTTGGGGGTGTGCATGCCACTTCAAAGCCTTAAATCTTGGGTCAAACACTGAATTCATGGCGCATGTTTGTGTCAGGCTAGAAGTGTGATCAGTCGGCCATACTTGTCATGTCCGCAATGTGTCATGTAGCACAGTGGGGCCTTGCATACCCTTCTCACCTCCACATCTGTGCCAGCTGTGAGAAGCCCAATTTCGTTCCTGTCATTCCTCGACCATCAAATTCTTGGGTTGTATTGCACTTGTCACATCATAAGCTGCCAAATGAGACCAATATCACACTTCAAAGGCCAGAGTGCATGAGTTTTGCTTTATAGACAGACAGGCTTTACAATTTTATAAGTAAAGACTGCCACCACTCATTCAAAATTCATGCAAGTCTTCCTTTTTCCTCTTCACAATTATGGTGACTTAATCCCACAGAAAGGTGCATTACTGCTATTTGCTGTACTGGAGTGTGAGGCAGATACAACATCATTCAGATTCCCTGAAGTACTGTCGATGTGTTCTAAATGTAAAATATTGGCTTATATGGTATCATCTCATGCAGTAACCAGATAATGTATTTTAATTATAAAGAATTAATTTCTAAGAATTGTAAATTGCCTGCAGTCAAAGTAATGCCAAGTGAAACAAAACAAAAAGTGGTAAAGGTATAAAAATACAGAAAACCAAATCTATTTACAGACCAATTCTGAGAGAATAAGTAGTAAAGAAAGCATTTAACATTTGCAACATTCAGAAAATGGAATACAAATTAGGGTAAAAATTAAAGAGTACTAGAAATAATGCCATGTCAAAGAAATGTATTTACTAGATCATTTATTTAATCAATAGCTTCCTTTTTCAATAAAACTAGCTTTAGAAAGATGTATAGGAAAAATATAGGATTCCTTTTTGAAAAACAGGCCAAAGAAAATGTTAGACTTACACCAATGAAAAGGTTTTCTTAGTTTATGTTGTATAAGTCATTGTACATCCAGATTGATTGGCTCCCAAATTATGATTGATGATGTAGTCCCAGATAAAGCTACCATGGCAACTCTCATCCCAGTGAGACTGTTTACACAACTGCTCTGTTTGAATCTGTATGCCAGAAACATGCTTCTTATCAAGAGTCATAACACAAGCCATAGGAAGCTGTGAGATCCTGATGATCAAACATATTACCAAGTGAAAAAAATAGGAGCAGGTGTTCTCATTTAACCTGTTGATTAAACTGCCTTTAAGGCACATTGTATATTTGCTATATTTAGTAATGGAAAAACAACTATTGAAGTCATCACTAAAATATTAACAGCATTTTTCTTATTTAATAAAGTACACATTAGCAAAAACAGTAAAATCCCCAATGATCTGCAGTTAGTAGTCCCTAGACAAAACCAAAGGCTATATAAAAAGCAAAGCAGCAAACAAGTCACACTACAAATAAATGTAATAAACAACTTGAGGCCTTCTCAGCAGCCAAGATAAAGTACTGTATACACAGAATCATGTTGCCACTTCTTAGCTACAGTGGCTTAGTGCAAGGCTGCCTTACGCACTTCCTAACAGCTTGGTCTCATCATATTGTTCTCCTTGGCCTCTTAAAAACTCAATAACTTACCCCATCAATCAACTGTTCCATTTTTCTGTTCCACCTTTACGTAAGTTAGCAATTTTCGTTTCTTCAGTAGCTCTCCCCAATGCCTAGCAACAGCACGTTTATATTTTCTTTCCTTCTCACTTCTTTTTTGTCCTCTCAGCCTCTTTAACATGAGTGTGACTGCAGATTCAATATCTTCTGAATCAGCAGCTTTTTCCTTTTACTAAACAATCCTAACCCAACCAAAGACAATTAAACTGTCTTAGAGCACAGATGTCGAACTCCAGTCCTGGAGGGCCAAAGTAGCTGCAGGTTTTCGTTCTAATATTCTTCACCATTAGTGAGCCATTTTTGCTGCTAATTAACATCCTTTGCCTTTGTTTAAATTAACTTGACTCAGGCCCCTTAGTTGTCTCTATTTCCTTAATTAGCAGCCAAACAATAATGAGACACAAAACAAGCTGCCACCTGACCAGCTCACCTGTGCTCATCACACAATATCAGAAAATAAAGAAAGGCGAAAGTCTCAGTAAGGTTGATCTCTCAGGTCACCCAAACATTTTGACGGTGTTCTTAGAAAAAACAGAAAAATCAACAGTTTTAGAAATGTCTGCTGTAGCAGAATGAGAGCAGCAACAAGTTGTGGAATTAAATAACGGGTTTAATTAACTGCAAGAATGAGCTTCTCATTAAGAGATTAACCTAGTTCAGCTGGTTATCTTTAGGCTCGTTTTAAATCTCATTTCTGTTTAGCTGTCATTTAATGAAGAAAAGAATCAACTCCGAGGACTGAATCCTTAAAAACAGGGCTATTAACATGAAGGGAAAAGAAGATAATTAGCAGTGAAAACTGGTCACTGATTAGGAAAAGGGTTAAAATGAAAACCTGCAGCCCACCAGGACTGGAGTTCCACACCCCTGTCTTAGAGGATTATAAAACCAAGTCTAATCTTTAATTTTTTTAAAGCTGCCTTGATAACTGTCTTTCATGAGATTAAGTGAATTATTTTAATGGATGGGCAAAATAGATAACTGGACATTGTATATATTAGTCCAACAAAACAATAGCTTTATCAACCTATTCAGATGCAGCCTTGCCTCTAGGAATTCTAGAATGTTATAGTAAAATTGCTACAGATGTTCTAGAAATACAAAAAAATATGACTGAAGAACCATAAAATATCTGTCTTAATAAATATTTTACATATTTTATACTTAAAATTTATAAAATTGAATTTATATCCAACACAAAAAGAACAGCAATGGAAAAGGGCAAAATAAGTCAAAAACGACTTATCTAAAAAAGTAATCGAAAGCTAACAATTCTAAACCATAATTCAATAGCAGAACCCAAGACCACAAAACCAGAAAGTGCAAAGAAAATAATTCTGAAATTAGCAACACTCAATGATCCACTGAAAGTTCAACTCCACAGCCTCACATATAAAGGCAGAGGGTGGATCTTTAGCAGTGACATCAAGGTGGCCAAGCCTCCTAGTATTCCCCCCTCAAAACACAAGGAATGAAAGAACACTTTAAGACACAGGACATAAATACTAAATAGCCAACAAACTTAACACAAATTACACAAAAACATGAAAAATGCTAAGTAAAATATTACAAATAAAAATTAAAAAGGAAATTAAACACAAATGCTGGTTGTAGCATAACAATAAGATGAGGTGTACTTTGGATGTATTTCTGGGATCCTTGGTGGCATCCAAATCGTATTATGTGTTATCCTCTAGTGTTGAATTCTGCTCTGTAGTTGTAAGATTTCTTTGCACTATTATATTGTAATGAGGATTACATGTGTTCTGTTCTGTGTATTGTATTGTATTTAACCCCTTTTTTGACACCCATTGCACATCCAACCTACCTGTTTAGGGGTCTCTCTTTGAACTGCCTTTCCCAAGGTTTCTTCCATTTTTTTACCCTACAAGGGTTTTTTTGGGTCTTTTTCCTTGCCTTCTTAGAGAGTCAAGGCTGGGGGGTTGTCAAAAAGCAGGGCCTATTAAAGCCAATTGCAGCAATTCTTGTGTGATTTTGGGCTATATAAAAATAAACTGCATTGTATTGTCTGTATTTTCACATCTTCTGTGCCCTTGGTGTAACTTTTGTAGGATGTCATTTCCAGACACATGCTTCTCCAGACACAGTATCTTAAGCTGCCTATTTTCTTCCTGCTCACCTCCCAAACTCTCTTAAAGTCTCATGCTGCACTACCTCCATAGCAGCTGAGACCTTGCCCCCAAGTCACCTTCTGACTATGTGATTAAGGGACCAATGGCAGTGGTTTCTTTTTGGATCAGGAATGCTCTTTGAACTCTTTAAATTCAGTAGGATTTTGTCAGATTGTCAAAGGTCAAACTCATAATTTTAAAATGTAAATATTACTCCATTAAAATAAAATGTTTTCCGATTACTACTTAATTACGTTTGATTTGGTTCTGTCCTTACTAATATACTCACTGATCAAAACAAAGACAGTGCGACATCTAGATTGTAATTCTGCTGCAAAATTTATAGATTCTTTGAGTAAGTGTAATTTTGGAAAACCGTTTAAATCAGTTAACATCAAATGTAAACATAGAAAACAATTTAGATCAGCTAACATCACATTATAATGTGACATTGAGAGATGCTCTGGGTGCAGTTGCTCCCCTTAAAACAAAAGTGATCAAAGCACAGAGAAACTATCCCTGGTTTAATGAAAATACACAAGCTCTTAAATTAGAGTGTTGAAAACTGGAGCACAGATGGAGAATAACAAAGCTGCAGGTCTTTCAAATTGCATGGACAGAAAGTGTTAAAAAATACAAAAAAAGCTCTGTTTAAAGTTCGCTCAGACTATTATTCTAAAATAATAGAAAGCAATAATAAAAATCCTTGGGTACCATTTAGAACAGTGGCTAAATTAACAAATGGGAATTCAGATCTACAGTGCAAAATACCAACAGACATTAGCAGTACAGACTTTGTGAACTTCTTTGGCGAGAAAGATGAAGATGTGGGATGCCGGATCTTGGCATCACAGTGCATGCTGCATATTAGCTTGGCAGACCCTGTCTCACATTGTATTCAACACTTTGGAAATTTTGGTCCTGTAACAGATCAGGAAATCTTGACTTTGGTTTTTTGGAATGAAACCTACTACTTGTTACCTTGATCCAATGCCAATGAAACTAGTGAGGAGCGCAACGGAAATTCTTAACATTGTTAATGGTTCATTATTGCATGGCACAGTGCCTGATGCACTAAAAGTGTCAGTCATCAAACCATTACTTAAAAAGTCAGACCTAGACCCACACATACTTAATAAGTATAGACCCATTTCAAATTTACCATTTCTCTCTAAAATACCTGAAAAAATAGTTGCCAATCAGCTTCAGTCACACCTTATGCATTACAATTTATTTGAGAAATTCTAGTCTGGCTTCCGCACTGGTCATAGTACAGAAATGGAACTAACGTGTGTTGTAAATGACATTGTGATAGTCTAGTCTGGCTCCCGGTTGAGTTTAAGGCAGATTTCAAAATCCTCCTTTTAACATACAGTATAAAGCCTTAAATGGCCAAGGTCCAGCTTACTTGTCTGAACTTATCATGACTTACAAACCAGAGTGCATATTAAGATCTCAAGATGTTGGCCTGCTTAGGATTCCAAGGATTAATAAAATAACAGTGGGAGGTCAAGCTTTCAGTTACAGGGACCCTAAACTGTGGAATGGTCTGCCTGCTACTATAAGAGATGCCCCTTCGGTCTCAGCTTTCAAATCCCGGCTGAAGACTCACTACTTCAGTTTAGCATATCCTGACTAGAGCTGCTGAATAAATGCACAGACTGCATCTCTGTTGTTAGTCATTAGCACTAAAACATAAGTAACATGACAGTTATAATTTGTTACTAACCCTCACCTATTCTGTTTCTCTTCTCGGTACTCAAATGTGGCACTTGGTGCCACGGCCCACCTGCCAAGTTGTTTTGCCTGCCTAAGGTAAAGTCATCCCTGATGGAGGATTGCAGGAATTGTTGGGTAGATGGGTCCTTTCATTGGATTAGCTTGGCCAGTACTGACTCAGCTGTGGAATAGCTAGTAGGGGGAGGCAGCTTGATGGTTGAGGTCTCCAAGATTCTATATAAATCTAAATCATATTATGTGATATCATCTACTGGTAAATTCTGCTCCGTACTTGTAATATTTTTATTTTTATAATGTATTGAGGATTACTTGTGTTCTGTTCTGTGTATTGTATTGTATTGTCCCCATTCTTTTTGACACCCACTGCACACCCAACCTACTGTACCTGGAAAGGGGTCTCTCTTTGAACTGCCTTTCCCAAGGTTTCTTCCAATTTTTTCCTTACAAGGGTTTTTCTCGCTGTCAACAGGCAGGGCTTCTTAAAGCCCATTGCGGCACTTCTTTTGTGACTTTGGACTATACAAAAATAAATTGTACTGTATTGTATATCCTCTGTTGAAGGAAACTCCACTGTAATTATATTGTTAGACTTAGAAGCAGAGTGTGACACCATTGAACATTCTACTTTACTGCACAGGCTAGAAAATGATATTGGGTTTATAGGCACTGTCTTTGCCTGGTTTAGCTGTTATTTATCAAATCGATTCCAATATGTACAGAAATGTGCTGACAGTACCCCACATTATACACAGAACTGAGATATGTTGTCCCGCAAGGCTCAGTCCTGGGACCTTTACTGTTTTCACATTACATGTTTCCACAGGGATCTATCATTAGGAAATATAATGTTAATTTTCACTTGTACGCAGATAACACAAAGTTGCACCTTTCTTTTAGACCAAATGAAGTTTCTCCAATGTTGTCTTTAATTAGTTGTGTTATAGAATTAAAGGAATGGATGGATGAGAACTACTTGTCTTTAAAACAGAGATGATCATTATTGGGGGGAATGGTGCTGATCATAACAATATTTTGTCATCATTTAACTCTGTTGGAATCACCGTTAATTTTACTGAATCAGCCCACAATCTAGGAGTTATCTTTGACTCTAGCATGTCATTTAAAGTGCACAGTTCAAAGCTGTCTAAATCATATTTCTTCCATCTTAAAAATGTTGGGAAAATAAGGTGTTTTCTAAATATTCTGAGAAATTAATTAATGCATTTATTTCTAGTAGGATTGACTACTGCAATTTGGTGTTCACTGGATGTTCAAACTGTTCTTTATATAGCTTCCAGTTCCATTTAGCAGGATACAGCAATATTTTAGATTCCATTGCTACTTTTATGAAGTGGCAACTGGTATGTGCCAGTGGCCTTTGACAAATTTTATAAAGTAATTTGATTAGGTTATCAGCAGAACTTTAATGTAAGAACTATAAAACTACATAACACTGGTGTTCTCTGAAATATTTGAACTGTTGCTATATTCCTATGGCCTGTTGTTTTTTCAGTCAAGCGGTCGTATTACTGTAATGATTATGAGATTTAAACACAGGAATACCCACCACCTGGCCTTTGGGCTTTTCACTTTTTACTGTGGTCCCAGGGCTTGAATAGGCTGGTCAACTGAATGAATTGTTTTGGTGTGGTCCACACTTTCAGCTGGCACAAGCTCTGCATGAACCTCATCAACCAGAATAGCCACTATGATTTCCAAGATGTGCAGTTCAAAAATAAGAAGTACATGGTGTCTCTAATTACACAGTCCATGGGTCGCTCTGTAAACATGTGTAGGGGTGTGATAAGTGGTCCGTAGAGTTGTGCAGGTTTTTCAAATAACAAACCATGTCCCAAGATCATGCAGGCTAACAGCAGGTGCAGGTGGGCATATGACAGTGCTGCTCCGGGGTTGATTGTGGTGCATGGCTAATGATCGCGCACTCACTTGAAAATGCAGATGGATCAGTCAGGTGCTGCATTCACACCTCGCAGAGGGTGGAGGGTCTCATTTGCACCCAATCAGGTGGTATAAAGAAGCCTGCACAGATGGCAGACAGACGGGAGGAAAGAAAAAATGGAAAAAATAGGAAAAAGCAGAATATTAGGGGGTACCCAAAAATAACGGGAATGTGTACCAGGCACGCTATTTAGACATAGTTGTGAATTTCGCCGCTAGGTGTAACATACTTACAGCATTCTGTGGCAGTCTGCCTAGAGGCATTGCTTTGTACTGTTCATACGGCATTCTGTGTCGGTTTTTCTTGGTGCTTATTAAATGTGTTCTGTGATTTTTGTGATGGGTGATCATAAAGAACAGCGAGTCTGCGTTAAATTTTGTTTTCTCTTACGGAAAACAGCTGCTGAAACTGTAGTGATGCATGAAACTGCTTTTAAAGAGGAAGCTTTAAGTAAAACACAGGTCTACAAGTGGTTTTAACATTTCAAACAAGGGAAATGTCACTTGAAGATCAACCAATATCTGGCCAACCTTCCACAATTAGGAATGACGAAAATCTTGAAAAAGTTCGCAATGCATTTAGGAAGATTGTTGTTGGACTATTGAAGAGATTTCTGAATTGACTTCTTCCCACCTTCCCTACTCGCCTCATGTTGCTGTGTGCAACTTTTTCTTGTTCCCACATATGAAGGAAAAACTCAAAGGAAAGTGTTTTTGTACCATGGAGGAAGTCAAATAAAATCGCTGCATGCCTTGGACAATGTTCCTCTTCAGCAATTCCAAAAATGTTTCCACCAGTGGGAAAACTGTTGGGACAAGTGCATTCATTCACATGAAGAGTACTTTGAATGAGACTTCAGCAAGTAAAAATTATTCAAGCAATTTTTTTTTTCAATTCTGGTAATTTTTGGGTACCCCCTCATATATATATATATAGCGAGAAGAAGGAAACAGAAGAGAGTCAGTGGTTAAAGGGGAAAAGCTCATAGATACAGAAGGACTGGGAGACACCAGTGTGTGAGGGGACAGAGGCAGGCAGTCGGGAGGAGTTTCCTGTAGAGCTGATTGTTGAGGGGGCTGACGAGGGCCACTATATCTGAGCATTTTGAGGTAGCTGGAGTGGCCTGAAATACTCTCTCGTGTAAGGCTGAGGAGTGGCAGCAAGAGGAGGAGGAGTGAGGCTCGGCACATCCCCCTTGCTGGGAGCCTGTGGGACAGCAGAGACCCAAACCTGTGAAGAAGGTTGGCTGTGACTGTCAAAAGGACATTTCCACTGGCTGCAGGATCCTATGCAGGGTAAGCAAGTGGATATGTCAGTTTTAGAATGGATGCCCCAGAGCTTGAGAAGGTTTTAAGGAACAGACTCCTGCCATGTGATTTTAATCTCATTTTTATTAGAAATATTTGTATGGATATTTTAACCTCCACCTACACAAGGATTATTTATTTATTTATTTACTAGGGGACTTTGCCCCCTGCTCGACAACCCCCCTGCCTGCGCTACGCTCAAGCAACTTCGCGTCTCTGCCGCTCGCAAATAACAAAACTTTTAATTCTCGCGGATAGGCCCCTTCATTGGGAAGAAACACTACTTTTCCCTGATGGGAACACGAATTAGACAATCTACAAGTCTCTGACTTAAAGTTTAAAGCCAAACAATATATTCAATCTCTTCTCGCTTTTACCTTTTTGTCAATATTGCATTGGAATTACATCATGACAACATAACGTAAAACTGCCCGTGAGTGAATATCATTTCTTTCTCTCTACATGAACTGTGTCTGACAATAGCATTCACACAAATGACAAATAATTGAACCGTGTGCGTGGTTGTAAATGTTTTAGATGTGGGCAGGACTTTTCCAAATCTCTTTGCATAAAGTCTTGTCTCACGGGGCTTGAAATTTTCTCTTCCGGGATTTCACTTTCACCAAACAACCAATCTTTTAATTCTCGCAGATACGCCTGTTCATTCGGAAGAAACACTACTTTTCCCTGATGGCAACATGAATTAGATGATCTACAAGTCTCCAACTTAAAGTTTAAATCCGAACAATATATTCAATCTCTTTTAAATGTTCCGTTATTTCACCAAATAATAATTTCCATTTGTTTGCACTAATGCGATCTTTCTATATTTTTTTGAGACTTTCTAATTTTCGTACTTCCATTATCTCTAACCTGCTCTGCATGTGTATTGCGCCAACATTTTTGAATTTTTTACAATGTTCTAGTTTGTCATCTACTCTTTGTATTTTATTTCCGGCCCCAGGTGTGGTTAAATCTCTTGGCACAATGTCTCATTTCGCGGGATGTAAAAGTGTCTCTCTTCAAAAGATCACGTCTCGTTGCAGGATAAAAACTCTCGCCTCCCAAGATTTTTTTATTATAATAGAGAGATATATTTATTTTCTTATTTATTTATGTAACTAGAATAAGAATTGTATAAACTGCACTATTTATTTGAACACTGTTAGATTTTTGATTTTAATAAATTCACTTTTTTCACCCACCCATTGCTGCATGTGTGTGTCCTCATTTTCCTGGCTTCTAGACATTTAGCAGACTCGGTCCAACACAAGGTGTGTGGTTTATCAGGTCAATTTGCACCATGTGCATGTGTGCCACTTATTTTAGGATTGTTGTTTTTAGAGCTTCCACTAGGTCTGACTGTGATCCACCTGGAATTGCCTCTCAAATAGGTAGTAAGAATGATGCTTTGGCAGGCACCCATATGACTATGTGGAAGGAGAGTGTAGTCTGTAGTAAAAAGGGCAACAGCCATTTCTTTTTGATGCAGTTGACAGGAGCAGGTAGTAAATACAGGTATTGTGATGCAAGAAATATGGACAGCTGAAAACCAGTCAAAGAAAGGAAATGAAGGAGAAAGCCAGTGACAATGCTTGTGGCAGAATTCGAATTTTACCATTTTGGTAATTTTTGCACAAGTCAAATGACACTGCCAGAATACCATTTGTGATGAAGTGATGAACAAAATAAATTGCGAGAGCAGACATTCACCAGAAAAGAAAAGGCTTTATTCCTGAAGGTCATCACTTCGTATATATTCTGAATATATTCTTCAAAAATTCTTCAATAGAGTTTGCTGATTTTCGAAATAGTCCCTTCAATTTTTTTCTCTTAATAACACTTTGTTGTACCACGTAAATTATTTCCCACAAGAGGTCTGCAGTTAAATGCCTTATCCAGATTCTATTACATCATGAAAAATGCCTGCATGGATGTATTCTTTATCTAACAAAAAGCTTTCTCATATGAACTTCACATTTAAGGAAATTGTCAGGTTTCAAATTTTTCACAGCAATTGTTAGGCTTCTTAGTGGCTGCCTTCAGTCTGAAAGGGAAGAGTGGTGTGGACAAGAATGGATAAATGATTTCTTCACATTATCAAAGAATCACTTTATTTAAAAAAAAAAACAATAATAATAATAATACACTTTGTAAAAGAGACTTAAAAATACAACTGGAAAGCTCCTATAACACCTTGTAAAGAAAAAGCTTATCAGTAAGCTTAATTTAAAAAAAAAAACACTGCATACATCCTTTTGCAGTAGCTCTATTCTTTCAAGTCTTTTTTCTGCTTAACTGATCTGTGTTAGTTATACCATTTTATGCAAGGGAGATCCTGGGATCAAATTCTGCAGTTTCATCATGAGCATGTTGAGCAATCAGAAATAGTATTACAGGCTGCCTTGCCAGCAGTTTGGGGTAGCTGGCTTGGTCCGAAACACTCTCTCTTGTAAGGCTGAGGAGTGGCAGCAAAAGATGGAGGAGTGAGGCTCGGCACAACCCCCTTGCTGGGAGCCCACGGACGGCCCCCGAGGTTGTGAAGGTTTTAAGAAACAGACTCCTGCCATGGGATTTTAATCTCATTGTTATTAGAAGTATTTGTATGGATATTTAACCTTCACCTGCACATGGATCATTTATTTATTTAACTACTTTGTTATTTACAGTAGCCGTCCCTCTAAACCATTTATCAATTTTATGGCTAGAAGACCCATTACACCTCATGGATGATAGTTCAAAATGCCTAGGCTTTGCTTTGAAGAGGGAAAAAGCCAGTTTCCACCTAGAGGCTACAATCAGCTTGGCAGCAGCCCTGCCCAAACAGAATATCCTTTGAGAAAGAGATATGAGTGATAGAGGTTAAATGTCCAAAGGAAGGCAGATTTAAGGATGAAAATGGATGTTGATTGAAAAGGTGACTGAAAGTAAATGGAAACAGAAGCCCTAAATGTAGAAGCCAATTGACAGCTCCAAAACAAATAATCGTACAATATACATACAAAGCACATAAGCTTTAAAGAAGTCACAGACAGTTCATTTAAATTTTGCAAACTGAGTTAATATGATGCTTATCTGTGCTGTCTTTTACAGCTATTACATCTGTGTTAATTTGCCTAACTTCCTCTGTCCTATTTGCACATTCTTCTTTTGTCTACAAGGAGGTTCATTAGATATTCTTGGTTTTAAATAAATCCCAAAGTCTTGCAAGTTTGGTTGATTTCTATCACTAACTTGTAACTCAATGTGACTTGTGTCAGACTGGTAGTCCATCCAGTATTAGTTCTTGCTGTGTGTCTGATCTACCCCGTATAGATTCCACATCAAATAACTCTGTATTGGACAAAGCAGAATCACTAAAGGAAGACATGATTAGATGGGGGCTTTAACATTACATTTGCAATATACCCCAGAAACTCACAAAAAGGACAGCACTGTGGTGCAATAATTAAAGCTGCTGCCTCACAAATCCAAAGGCTTTGGCATTAATCCTGGGCATGGGTTCTGCCCTTTGTTGAGTTAGATTATTCTTTAATGTCTTTTTTATTTTGGGTACTGACAGCTCTAAATTGATAAGGCCAAAGTGAGGTGCGTGGGTGTGTGATGAGAGATACACTAGTTTCCTCTTGGAGGTGTAATCCCTCCTTTTTCCCATAGCTGCTGGGATAGGCACTGCACCCCTGCATGATAATAAAAGATGAAAGAATCAGTCAAGCAGTACAACCAACACAGACTGCATTTCACTGAACAGCAATAGTGAGACCCAAAAAAAAAAAAAAAAAAAAGAATTTGTAAACAATATATAACAGTGAGCTCCAGGGAAATTGCTTTCATTCCCGAGGCTCTCTAGCATCTCTTTCAGCTCTATAAATCACATGAGGATTCATGTTTGAGGAGTTACGATCCACCAGTCAATACAAAAGTTAAAACAGCCTGCTCTCTGTTACACACATGATAAATAGACAACAGTGAGCAATACTTGTACTAAAAATGGTCACGTTTGTAACTTATTTAAATTTTAAGAGCGTACCAAAGTTAGAGTAGGATGAATGTTCAGCAGCAAAGTAGCTAAAAATTCTACACTGTAAATGAAATAAATTTCAGGATGGCAGGAAAAAGACTGGATGCTAAACTATATCTCATAAACTATCCAAATAGTCATGGACAGAGTAAGAAAAGCAGGTATTGTCTTTTTTCAGAATTTAGGATACAATTTTGCAACTACCCAAAAAGTTACCAAATAATTTTGATTAATAAGTTAGTAAGATGTCGAGGGTGAGCTGCACTTAGAGCAGAGGATAATGTTTCTCAGTCCAGTACAGAGGATTTTAGGAAGCAGACTGAGGTTGAACAAAGGGCTATGGGTCAGCTAAAGTAAATTCAGACCTCATAACACAAAAAAAGTTGAAAGTTGATCAAGTCCTTAATGATTTTTCTCTTCTGTCATGCTATGTGTCACATTTTAGCATATTAACAGGCAACCCAATTGCACCATACAAAGAAAAAACAATGCAAGTGATCTTTGTGTCTTTGGCAATTACACTGTTTAATGGAACAAAGTAACTTAACACAGACTACAACTGAATAACTTGGTTCATTTTCAATGCATATTGTAAATAATTAAAAGAGTTCTCGTTTTCTTACATTATATATAATTTGTTTTCCAGTTTTATAATATTTTTGTTATCTAGTTTTAGTAAACATCATCAAATAAATGTACTCTTGTGGCACATAAAAAAATGACAATGATTAAGACCCATGACAATGCAAATGTATTATATGACAAGAAAAAGTGTACACTCTACATAATTGTCCATGACCTGCGTTCGTAATTTCCACATTTGTGTATAATGTGTAAGAAAATGGGGCAACAATGAAAAAGAGTTTGGGTACCAATTTGGTCACCCCATATAACTCGATAGCAAAAAACAAGGAAAAAAAAGTTAAATAATTGCTGACACGTCTTTACAGATGCAAATTCACAACAGGACTGACAAAGACAGCGGAGCTTCTGGGTTTGAGTCCTTCCTGCAGGAAGAGGCTGGTCTAGGTGGATGGAGACCAGAAGTGACATCATAGGTGTTATAGCCATCAGTCACCCAATCTGCTGAGGGAAGAAGAGAAAAAGACATTAGGAATCAGCACCAACAGCAACAACCCCTGCAGTGACCATTATAGATATTTTGCAAATTCTTATGTCTTTGTTTTGTTTTTAAAGGTTATTTTTTTGTAAATATTTGTTTATTAATTAATTTTAGATTTTTAGATTTCATTAAATATTAGGAAACATCACTCATTTTAAAAAAAAAAATTGCTCCAGGTGCAGCTGAGACTATTGTAGACCACTCCATTTACTTACAAACAAATAATTAAAAGTGGCTAATATTAAAGAAAATCATGTTACTCTTCTATGCATAATTCTTTTAAAAGTATTTTCATTGGTGCTGATGCAAGAAATTCACTAGAAATGCTTGTCAGAATTGTGCCAACAATACATGAACTAGTAATCATCAATTATCATTTCTTTCATCAGTAAGTATTACAGAACATCTATGAGAAAGTCCTCTGACAATTGTGATATCTAGTTTCACCCTATGGATACTGGGTGACCACTCCTGACAAAAACTTAATGAAATGAACCCTAATGTTTGAACAAAACAAAAAATATAGGAAACTACTGTTGTCATTACCACAATATAAGGACATGACAGAGCAAAAACCACAGATACTTTGTCTAATGTATGTGACAAACTTGCAGTTGAACCAAAACACAACATCCAAATGCTACTTGTATGTAAAGCTAATGACTGCTCTAAGATCAAAAGATTTTTTCATCCACTGAGGGATGACGTGAAGTACAAATACTGCCAAAGATATATTGTACCTTCCATCACATCATCAATGTGACAATCACAGTCATGTGACCACACTGCATAAAGAAAATGAAGATGTTAACGAACATTGTGAAAACGATAACAGAAATGGAATTTTCATGATTAAAAATGCTAAAATGAACAAAAATACACATCTAAACAAACTATAAAATACTACAACAATAGACATAAAAATTGACAAAGCATATAAAAAGAAACATTCTTCAGGTACTGAAACGTTCTTGTTTCAGCATATACTTTTAACAAACATGACTTCATCACAAATTCCTATAAAATGCAGAGACCTAAAGATTGACACATACAGTAGGTTTTAAATATGAAAATATATGAGCAGAATGTAGGAGCAAAATAATTAGTAAAATTGCTCAGCAAGTAATGTACTGTACATCACTTTATGGTGTTCTTACATGGCTAAATACTATATATGAAACAATGTGTTAATTCATACAAGAAAACATTAAAAATATAAATTTGTAATCAAACATTTGCATTATTTTCAATAGACAGCTACACTATTGTAAGCACATGTATGATATAGCCTAGGTAATGTTCTGGTAGTAGTTACGTTGGCAAAAGCCACACTAGTGATGGGAATTCCAGCTCACTTAAAAGAGCCGGCTCCCAAGTCGCTCTTCAGATTTTTTTGGTGCTTAAATTAATTTATTACCAAAAATAATGTAAAATTATAAGTGAAATGAATTACTAATGTACAAAACATACATTATATCAAATATTTATTATTTATATGGCTTATAACATGGTACAGAATAATACATTTTAAGGTACAAAAACAAAACCATCTCAATTTGAGAAAAAAAATGTATTTTTAATTATTTACAGTGAAACAACATAAGCTTAGAGATTTAGAAAACAAAATATAAATAATGTGTAAAACAAAAAAAGTAGCATCCAGGAAACAGTTTTAGTTAGTCTTAAAAGGTTGGCATTAAGAAAAACCAAGTGCCTCACGTTTGAGGGGTTGATCCTGTTTCTTCTCTCTGTTATTATCTGCCTTGTTTTGGAGAAGATTCTCTCTGAGGGGACTGATGTGGCTACAATGCACAGTCTCCGTGCCATCACATGCGTAAGACGTGAGTAAACTGTAGCCTTGGTCTCCCACCAGCTCAGCGGGTTTGCACTTCTTTGGAAAAGAGGCTCCTCATGATACGATCTCACTTCCAGTATTGCATCTGCTGAGGGATTCCTTCTTTTCTGAGTGTCTCCAGGACCATTTACTCATTCTTCAAAGAACCTCCAAACAGCAGATGCTTGTGGCTCCTCTTGTTCATCCTCTGTTCCCTTTTCTCCCTCTTGGCCCCCTGGCATTGAAGCTGGCTGGCCATATCTTGCTGCTGCACTTATTTTCTGAAGAGCTTCATCAGCCACTCTGTTTTCATTAAAGGCCAACCTTTTGAATCTTGGGTCAAGCATGGTGGTTTCTGAAAGAATACTGTTGTATTCTGTTCTGTGAAACTTTCTGTCCATGGATGCACAGAGAGCAGCCACTAACTCTGCCACTTTCCCTGTGGTTACTCTAGCCTGGTGCTCGGCTGTCACTCTCTGCAGACCGTTGCACAGGATCAGCATTTTGGAGGCTGTAACATAGCTGAAAATGAATAAAGAATAACTGTTAAAATTATGCTTTGTTTTATTTAGCCGTATATATTATTTCCATTCTTGTCTAATCTACTTTTCATACCAATAATGCAACAACAGCTAAAAAAATTCTTATAATAATATAATAATAATGATATTAATAACAATAATAATAATGTATTAGCATTTGTACACTGTACCTGTCTGCACTGATCTCCACAGTGACCTGCTCAAATGGCTCCAGAACCGTGCGTGCCTCCTGCAGCACCTCCCATTCCTCTTGGCTCAGAGGATCAACAGCTGCACTGATAAGAGCCAGGGTAGAGATGACTGCATCCTTGGACTCCAGAATCCGTTTTAGTATATGAAAGATTGAGTTCCACCTTGTAATGCACTCCTGTTTGAGCTTGAGCTCAGGCATGCCCATCTGTCGTTGGGTAGATTTGAGTTTCTCTGTGGCTGTTGTGCTCCTGTGGAAGAACTCCACTATCGCCTTCACTTTGTCCACAGTGGGTTTCATCACCTTCAGAGCTCCTGTCACAAACAGGTTAATTGTGTGTGCAATACATGGGTGGTGGGTCCATTTCAGGATTTTAATTGCTTTAATTATGTTACCTGCATTGTCACTGACACAGAAAAGCACTTTGTTTTCCACATCCCACTCTTTTGCCACTCCGCTGCTAAGTTCTCAGAAGTGTGTCTGTCACTGAACTCAAAACAATCCAGAAGACAGGACACCATTTTGTAATTTTCAATAAAGTGGCAAGTAACTGACATGTAAGATGTGGTGGTGCGGGATGTCCAACAGTCAGTTGTCAGGAAACTCCTGGGGCTTTTTTAACTCTCTCTTCCAGTGAACCACGTTTTCTGTTATATAGGTTTGAGTTAATTTTGTGGGAGAGAGTTTTCCTGCTTGGAATTACATAAATTGGACTGAGAGCATGAGTAAAGGTTCTGAATCCTTTGTCTTCCACGATTGAAAATGGTTGGAAATCACGTGTGATCATTTTAGCCAATTCCTCATCAATTGTGTTCTGTTTAACTGGAGTCATAGCTTTTTGCACAAACTGTCTCATAGAGCTCTGGGTTGTAGGTCTAGGTGGTTGTGATGTGGTACTGGATGACGGTGTAGACATTGACAAACTGGCACTTTCAACAGTTGCAGTAGACAAACTGTCACTTTCATTAGTAGCAGGTTCACTTGCTTGTCTTTTTTCTTCCCACTGCACTGATGGATGTACAGTGTAGAGCCTGTTCGATATGAGATTTTAACAACAACAACATTTATTTATACAGCACATTTTCATACAAAAATGTAGCTCAAAGTGCTTTACATAATGAAGAATAGAAAAATAAAAGATACAGTAAGAAAATAAAACAAGTCAACATTAATTAACATAGAATAAGAGTAAGGTCCGATGGCCAGGGAGGGCAGAAAAAAACAAAAAAAACCCTCCAGACTGCTGAAGAAAAAAATAAAATCTGCAGGGATTCCAGATCATTAGACTGCCCAGTCCCCTCTGGGCATTCTACCTCACATAAATGAAACAGTCCTCTCTATTTAGGGTTCTCACAGAAGGACTTGATGATGATGGTCATGCAGGCTTCTGGCTTTTAGTCCATTAATGTTGGAGCATCATGATGCTTTGAGTAGATGGTGGTGTCGCACGGCCGTGATCACAAAGAAACCAGAAACAGAAACAGAAGAGAGAGTAGGGGTTAGTACGGATTTTAGAGCCACCATGAATAGTTATTATAATGAATTGAACATACAGAGTATCAGGATTAAATTAAAGTGAAGTTATGAGAAGGCCATGTTAAATTAATGTGTTTTCAGCAATTTTTTAAGGTGCTCCACTGAATTAGCCTGGCGAATTCCTATTAGCAGGCTATTCCAGATTTTAGGTGTATAACAGCAGAAGTCTCACCACTTCTTTTAAGTTTTGCTCTTGGAATTCTAAGGAGACACTCATTTGAGGATCTAAGGTTACGATTTGGAATATAGGGTGTCAGACATTCCAATATAAAAGATGGAGCGAGATTATTTAAGGCTTTATGAACCATAAGCATAATTTTAAAGTCAGTTCTGAAAGACACAGGTAACCAGTGTAGTCACATAAAAACTGGAGAAATGTGTTCGGATTTTCTTTTCCTAGTTAGGATTCTAGCAGCTGCATTCTGCACTTGTTGCAAATAATTTATGTCTTTTTTGGGTAGTCCTGATTGGAGTGTGTTACAGTAATCTAGTCGACTGAAAACAAAAGCGTGAATTAATTTCTCAGCTTCTTTCAATGATATAAGAGGTCTAAATTTTGCTATGTTTCTTAAATGAAAAAATGCTGTCCTAGTGGTCTGATGAATATGCAATTTAAAATTCAGGTTACAGTCAACAGTTACCCCTAAGCTTTGTACTTCCGTCTTGACTTTTAATCCTAATGCATCAAGTTTATTTCTGACTAGCAAAATACCCACGCTTCGCAGCGGAGAAGTAGTGTGTTAAAGAAGTTATGAAAAAGAAAAGGAAACATTTTAAAAATAACATAACATGATTGTCAATGTAATTGTTTTGTGACTGTTATGAGTGTTGCTGTCATCAAGGATTTGATTATCATTATTTCTTTCAATCAGGTTCGTATTTGGAGGATGTGTTGTGTTCAAGTTACATTCCATGTTTGTCAACCG
Source organism: Polypterus bichir lapradei (assembly GCA_026402145.1). NCBI lineage: Eukaryota > Metazoa > Chordata > Cladistia > Polypteriformes > Polypteridae > Polypterus > Polypterus bichir. Next base: position 68,478 of record JANRMT010062833.1, on the reverse strand, counting down.
TTGTAAAGATAACACGTTTCATTCATCGAAGTGTTCACTATCCAAATTGGTACTCGTGAATCTAAGATGTTTAACAGGCATTCCCGGTATTAAGTTGTGGATTTGCCTGTGAATATTTAGCGGCAGCGTGTCTATGAACTTAATTTAAACTTAAGCTTTACACCTTGCTTTCCTATTGATATGTCTACAAAGGCTTGTTCAGCGTCAGAGGGTTGTTCCTTTCTTACTGCATCAATAAACAGCTTGTCTTCCTCTTCATCTGAGACATCACACACTGCATGCACGGGTTTACCTTTCCCAGTCCTACAAACTTTAGCGAAGTGGTTCAATTTACCACATTTTTTACACTGCCTTCCTTTAGCTGGACATTGACTTTTTCCACCATGTGCTTTGTTTCCACAGTACCTGCACTTATGAATATGCTTGTATGCGTCACTCGCTTCATATTCTTTTGCTGCCTTCTCAATTGTGTAATGCATTTTTGTTCAGAACTCTTTGGAGCTCTTGCTTGTTGTCTGCGTACTGCGTTCACAGTTAGTTCACGTGAGCCGCTCGGAGTACATGCATCGAAGGTTTTCAGCTGTGCTTGTGCTATCTCGTGCGATCTTGCGATGTCCACGGCTTTATTTAATGTTAGCTCAGATCCGCCACTTAAAAGTTTCTCTCGCACTTTTTCTGAGTTTGTGCCAAACACTATTGTATCCATGACCATCTTATCTTCGTTTGCATAAGCACAGTCCTTCACCATTAATTTTAACTCCATTACAAAGTGATCAAAAGTCTCGTTTATACCCTGCGTCTTCTCATTAAACTTGTATCTCGCGAATATCTTGTGCAATCTTGCGATGTCCACAGCTTTATTTAATGTTAGCTCAGACCCGGCACTTAAAAGTTTCTTTTGCACTTTTGCTAAGTTTGTGCCAAACACTATTCTATCCCTGACCATCTCATCTTCGTTTGCATAAGCACAGTCATTCACGAGCAATTTTAACTCCGTTAAAAAGTGATCAAAAGTCTCGTTTATACCCTGTGTCTTCTCATTAAACTTGTATCTCGCGAATATCGTATTCGTCTTAGGCATGACAAACACCAGCGGCAGCTATGAACTTAATTTAAACTTAAGCTTTACACCTTGCTTTCCTATTAATATGTCTACAAAGGCTTGTTCAGCTTCAGAGGGTTGTTCCTTTCTTACTGCATCAATAAACAGCTCGTCTTCCTCTTCATCTGAGACATCACACACTGCATGCACAGGTTTACCTTTCCTAGTCCTGCAAACTTTAGCGAAGTGTTTCAATTTACAACATTTTTTACACTGTCTTCCTTCAGCTGGACATTGACTTTTTCCACCGCGTGCTTTGTTTCCGCAGTAGCTGCACTTATGAATATGCTTGTATGCGTCACTCGCTTCATATTCTTTTGCTGCCTTCTCAATTGTGTAATGCATTTTTTGTTCAGCGCTCTTTGGAGCTCTTGCTTGTTGTCTGCATACTGCATTCACAGTCAGTTCACGTGAGCCGCTCGGAGTACATGCATCGAAGGTTCTCAGCTGTGCTTGTGCTACCTCGTGCAATCTTGCAACGTCCACGGCTTTATTTAATGTTAGCTCAGACCTGGCACTTAAAAGTTTCTCTCGCACTTTTGCTGAGTTTGTGCCAAACACTATTCTATCCCTGACCATCTCATCTTCATTTGCATAAGCATAGTCCTTCACCAGCAATTTTAACTCCATTACAAAGTGATCAAAAGTCTCGTCTATACCCTGCGTCTTCTCATTAAACTTGTATCTCACGAATATCTCGTGCGATCTTGCGATGTCCACTGCTTTATTTAATGTTAGTTCAGACCCAGCACTTAAAACTTTCTCTCGCACTTTTGCTGAGTTTGTGCCAAACACTATTCTATCCCTGATCATCTCATCTTCGTTTGCATAAGCACAGTCCTTCACCAGCAATTTTAACTCCGTTACAAAGTGATCAAAAGTCTCGTTTATACCTTGCATCTTCTCACTAAACTTGTATCTCGCGAATATCGTATTGTTCTTAGGCATGACAAACGCCTCATAGCAGCAGCGTGTCTATTGGATTGCTCCTGACGGACAGCCTTAAATGGGCAGGCACTCAACTACGTGGGAGGCGTTGTGATGGGTGACGCAACTCCGCCTCACACGGCGACCGAGCTGCAGGCTATGGCCATATATATGTATGTAAGTAGGATTCAGTTAGGACCGTTACGCATAGAATTTCAAAATGAAACTTGTTTAACTTTTTTACGTAAGCTGTAAGGAATAAGCCTGCCAAATTTCAGCCTTCTACCTGCATGGGAAGTTGGAGAATTAGTGACGAGTGAGTCAGTCAGTCAGTCAGTGAGGGCTTTGCCTTTTATTAGTATAGATAACCTCATTGTATCCATTATTGTCAATCACTAAAATTTCAGTTTTCTCTTTATTTAGCTTGAGAAAATTACTATTCATCCATTCAGAAATACAAATAAGACATTGTGTTAGTGAATCGAGAGAGTCGGGGTCATCGGGTGCTATTGATAAGTACAGCTGTGTGTCATCAGCATAGCTGTGGTAGCTCACGTTGTGCCCTGAGATAATCTGACCTAACTTGACCTAACCTTGCATGCTCTACACTCTGCCTTTGTATTAATAATGTAATTGACATGTATCCAAATTTTACTCCGTTTCCTGTGGTCACGCATTTTGTCGCGTGCGTCTCCTTCCCTCCTGTTTCTCTCTCTGAGCATGTGTGTGCTGTGTTTGTCTGTAGCACCGCCCCTCCCCCTCCTGCTCAGTGCAGACACACATCGTATAGTTGACCAATCCCGTGCAGCTTGAAAAAAAAATAGAGAAAGGAAAAAAGCAGCTCAGACTCCGGCTCACAGGCAGGAGCCGGCTCCGATCGTTCACTTCAAAGAGCCGGCTCCAAGAGCCGTTTTGTTCGTGACCGACACATCACTAAGCCACACCCATGTCTGCACAATTTAACTATTTTTTTTTTTTTTTCATGTTTCTTAAAGGAAATTTATAATTTTGTTTGTTGCACATGACATGATAGAAGGTATCACAAGTGTTCTATAGTATTTTAGAGTTAATGCATACAAGTATTTCTATTTCTTTCAGGTTTATTGGTCCCCACTCAACTGAAGAATCTAATTACTCTAACTGGCATAATAATCTTACTGACTTTTAATAACTATTGCAAAGTTTAAAAGAAAAAGTGGAAAAGAAAGGTTGTGTATTCTGGACACAAATAAAAGGGGGTTTGTTTCATATAAAAAATTAGCTAAAGTGATAGTATTGGAATGCATCACTTTAAGTATCACTTTTTTTGTTTAATATCTTTCATGCCTATCAAGCTATCAAGTATACCTGTTACATAATAGCATCTAAAAGCTTATGTATGATGTATAAGTTGGGCCTGTCAGTCATACAGAGCAGTATAGGCAGCAACTTATAATTTAGCACACAGAGCTCTGAACTTGAAATGTACTTGCTCTCCCACTCCATTCTGATTTTCCATATTCTAAATTAAATTAAAATATCTGAGCTGCTTTTCACTCTGACTACTTTTTCTTAACAGGAACTACTTTATCTAAAGCAAATGTATGAGACAAGCTGTAGTTATTTATAAAGTTTACCTACTGTAAATTGGCTTCTTACAGTATAAATACATCTTAATTTTCACTTAACCATTTGGTTTTAAAGTCCATATTTATGGACCAGAACTGGAATAAATTAATACATTATATTTAATTACATTCATATTCTCTCAACTCATCTATTCATTTTACAACCTGCAGAATTCAATTCAGTTTTGATAGGCTATGGGGGCCAACATTCCAAAAGGAAACAATTTAAGATGGGGTGCCCCATGCGGGCCAACATCCCAAAAGGAAAAAAATTCAGGATGGGGTGCCACATCATCACAGTACACACTCATAGTCTCACATACACTGAGTAAGTTTAATGTTTTCAATCAACCTAACCAGAATCTGTTTGGAATTAAAAGGAAAAAACAGAGGACCAATGGATAATGTGCATACTTCACAAAATAACCCTACTCCAGATGTTCAGACTCAGTGGTGATACCCACTGTGCCATCACACTGCCAGAAATGGTCTGAAATTGTTTCTTTGAGAGATAATTATGTTTTAAATATAAGTAACCACAAAGTAATAATTAGGTCTAATATATGATTATAAGAACATGTCAGACATTTTCTCAGCTTGGACAAACCCTGTGGAGTCAGGCTGTAATTGAAAACATTTGCTGAATGTGAATATTAAAATTATCCATCAGGACAACTATGTCAAGATAAATAGGCAGATGGGATAAAAAGTGGCTAAATTCAAATATATGGCCCAAAGGTTTACAAATTACTAGTGGAAATGATCGTTATTATGTTTTAATATCTAGTATTGCACCTCAAAGTACATAAAAACAAATATAAAAAAATTGCAGTTCATGATTAAAAATCACTGCAAATTTGTTCCCTTGACCAGCAACTAATTAAAGCTTAGAGAGAATTTCATATAATTAAGCCAGATTTGCACACACAGAAAAACAGTGCACAAAGTTTTTAAGCCTGTATGTCTTTTGAATAATAGGTCCCTGCCATGGATTAATTTATAATAATAATAGACTATAAAGCTGTACTTCCTGTAATAAACTCCTCTAAAATCAACAACTAGGGAAAAAAGGATTGTAGAGGTCAAAAACAGTAAGAAATTAAACACTAAATAAAGAAACTAAAGTGCAAGAAGGTTTTTCGAATCCGAGTAGTTCGATAAGGAAGTGAACCTAGAATGACCTTTTACCCTGATGAGTAATGACTGACAGGATCACCACCTCAGAAGCCACGCCGTTTACCGGGCCAAACCTGGCAATTCAGCGCAGCTCAACAAAGAATAAAATGGAGGTAGAAATCAACCCAAATTAAAAATGAATTTTAAAACAAAGTATTCATTCAAAAAAACAAACAATTCCATCAGATTCCTCAATATGGAAAACCCATGTAACGATACACAGCTCAATGCTACAGCGAGAAAGCAATTTGTTGATAAGTTACAAAAAGTCCCAGGATCCTAATACCATGTAGTATTTAGAGGTGGCCAAAACAAAACTTTCATTTCATGTTTTCGTGGAGAAAGTACAGTACATAAGTGATATTCTCATTAACAGGATTGATAGATTACCAGCGCTGGAGAACGGCAAAAGTTGTGAAAAACAAAAAAAAAATATTTTTTTTGATGGATAATCCATATGTCTGATTTCCTATATATGGTCAAAATGTATAACATCTGTGCATTGTTTTGCCAAAATATTAACCGTTACTTCCTGAAAAACTCTGTAATTCCCAAAATGCTGCATGTATAAAATGAACATATGCTTCTCTCCCCTTCATTCATTAGTCAAAAAACCTGTGGTATTTTCAGTATATAATTAAAAGTATATAACAGATTGTACAATTTAAACCTCGATTACTTTTTCAACAAGTGTATGCATACTTCCTGTAAAAATTATAAAGTGGTTACTGGTTATTACAGCAAACTATACTCAGCTAACATTTTGATTAATTTATGAATTGATAAGCTGTTTATTTTTTAAGCTGTTGAGCAAAGGTTATTGATTTTACTTGCTTATACCTGTCTAATCAGAATTTCCACTCATACCAGCATAATAAACTCCCTACATAATGATTTTCACACTTCAACAACCATAGAGTCACATCTGATTTCTGCAATTTCAGAATAAAAACTATTTTCACCTTCCGATCTTTTAAAATGAGACACACGTTAAGATGAGAAATTGCTCTGTGTTGTTATCACCTTCAATAAAAAAATCTCGTATAAACTATGTTCTTATTCTTCTTACTTACATACACTAGTATTCTCTAAAGTCTCCATTCTAAAGCAATTCCAGTCTAATAGTTTGCCACTTACTTTTAGATTGGCCTTAGGCTGGCAGAGCTGTTAAGCTGATATATTATTTTTAATATTTTTCAGGGCGCCTGGGTAATTGTACAAAAATGGTACAATTCCAAGCAGATGCATTGATTAATAATGAAAATCTGCTTCCTTGATGTCTTACTCTCTTCCATTCTTTAAATGCTGTGTATCTTCACACTAATCATAAACCTTGAAATAACTGATCCACTTGAAGTTCCAGCTTCATTTCTGCCACTATTCATGAAAAAAGATGACAAATGCATTCTGTTAGACAGTTCATTTACAGTATAGAGTAATATTTCCTTTCTTTCATTTTGGATTTTTTGTTTCACACCACCTATTTAGCCTTTAAGGCATATTATGATCAATTTTTAAAAACCTTTTAAGTTTTAGTTTGAATGCTTTTTCCCTCAGTGTCTACTGAAGGTTAGAAAGAGTTATTTGAATTTAAATGGATGCTATTGTAATTCTGCATTCAACAGCCCAGTGACCCCCTATGACCAGGTATGTTAGAAAGTTAAGAGATAGTTAAGTAACATGCAATTAATTCAACACATCTTTTCAATTTGTGGCTGGTTTGTTTTGAGTTGCTGAAATAGGGGCAAAAATCATAGCTCCTTACAAAAACTGCCATTTATTGCAGCCTGTCACAAATTTCCTAGAGCACAGGGATTTTTGAGTTTCAATGTAACATTACTATCAATGCATCTATCCATTTTTCTAATCTACTCTTCAATTTCTTGGTCATGAGGAGCCATAGTCTATTTGAATAGCATTGGGCAGCAGTACATTCAAATTATTTAATACGGAAATAAGAAAAAAACCCTTGCATCAGTTAAATTTGCAGATAATGTACTAGAAAGAATGTTTCTAATGTGCCCTCTCATATCTTGGGGAGGTAATGCCTGCACATATATAACATGTGGGTTACAAGGACTCTTTCAAACAAATAAAACAAAGATGTCTTTGCCGTGTCAATCTTTCGTTAATCTTTCTCTACTTCTCTAGTCATGCTCTGCTGCTGCCCTTTCTTCATGCTTTCTTCTTTCCTCCTGGTCTGAATTCCACTTGTTTGTGTGTCAGTCTAGCTTTATTTATCCCTCACCCTTGTCAGTCAGTTCTCAAGAGAGATGGACCCATAATGTATTTTCTCTGTGCTTCAGTCATGCCCTGCCTCCCCTTCCTCACAGATTCAGTGCATAGAGCACAATTGTCCAGCTATGTTTGATTTGCATTTCTTTTCTGAGATATTTAAAGAACAAATTTATTGGCAAAAGAATTCAGCTTTATGTCACATGCTGCTTGGATAAGATCTGGCTCCTCATTACATTCATTACTCTATTAAATGTATAAAAAAAGGATTAATAGCTCTTTTACACTTGTTTTTGGTCAAAGTTAATAATATTCTCTATTTTTTTGTAATATTTAGTATCATTCTTCCTTTGTTTATGGTGGTACTTTTCTAATAGTGAAACAATGCAAAACAATTAAAGTTAAAACTCTAAACATTACATATACAAGGATAAGTCAGAAAGTAAAGGGCATTTAAAAATGAGGCAGTAACTACAACAGGTAGAAGCTGTCTGAATATAGCACCTTTGTGATGGTTTGTAGGTAGTTAGAAGACGTACAGTGCAGCGCTCTGCTGTTAGTATAGTTGAAGCTAAGGTCAGTTGAACATGGATACTCCACTGCAGGATTGCATCATTTTTGAACAATATGCAATAGTGAAATTTCTTTGGGCAGATGGAGGGAAACCTGCTGAAATTCACCATAGAAAGTTGGCTCAGTTCAGAAGTGAAAACAGCATGACTCAAAAGTTTATGAATGGGTAGGAAAGTATAAAGTGAGAAAAACAATTGTATCCAATGAAGCTCGAACTGGTCAAACATCATGCACACAATGAATGCCTTCATCAAAGAAGACCAATGGATTACATTGTCTGCTGTTGCTGCACGTTTGGATATCAGCTTTGGATCTGCACACGCCATAATGCATGAGGACTTGAGGTACCATAAAGTTTGCGCAAGATGGATACCTAAATAGCTTATTGACCTGCACAAGCAAACATTTTTGCTGAATTTCATCAATTTTTCTAAGGCTACAACTAATGTAAAGATGTTGATGATCATCAAATACAGCACATGGTGATAGTGATGTAGTGTTAGCGCTACTGCCAGTACATAATCTTGGGGTGGTGTTTGATGACCAGCTGTACTTCAGGGACCATGTTACTACGGTTTGTCAGTCTTGTAGATTCACTCAATACAATATCTGAAGGGCAGACTGTATCTGACTGAGTTTGCAGCATAGCTAATAGACCAGACCTTGGTCTTGTCACGTCTGGATTACCACAACTCTCTACTGGCAGCAGTGTTCAACCAGCTAAGACGGGCACATGTTGTTTCTCTTTTCACATCACTAAGTTGGCTTCCTGTGTAAGTGTTAAGTTCAAATCAATGATGGTAGTCAGTACCTATATATATATATATATATATATATATATACAGAGAGAGAGAGGGAGACTTGTGAGTGAGATCTTATATTCCTGCTTAATAATAATAATAATACATTTTATTTATAAAACACCTTTCCCATGATTCTTCACCACTCAGGCCAGCTGATGAATGGCATTTCATGGTGCCGTCTCTGCATGACATCAAATCTCAATCCAGATTTTTTTCATGTGTAGCTTCTGGCTCATGGAATAAGCTGACTACTTCCATTTGAAATTCTGACTGCCTTAATGTGTTTAAGGAGTGTTTAAAGATTCTCTTGTCTGGTGTTTTTCTAACCTTGGGATCATAACTAGCTTGCATTTTGTTCTGTGCTCTTCACTTGTGATAATGAATTTTGCAACCTTGTCGTATAATACTTTTTTGCAAGCAGTCCCTCAGACTGAAGTTTACTTGATTGTGTTGACCTCTTTTATATGTTGGTTTTGACAAAAGTGACTGCTAAGCAAATAAAAAAATGACCTTGTTAAGAAAAAGGAGGTTTAATAAATTGATGAATTTATGACTAAAAACAAAAATCGGGAGCTGACACACAATGTTGGATTGATTGTTAGGTATTTATCTTATAATATATCTATGTGGAACTGGGAGAAGGGTGCAGTGAGGCTTCAGGGTTTTGAGTCTCTTGGGATTCTTTGTCACATTTGTGAGAATTTTGCATGAGGACTCCACTCATCTCCAACTGCCCATTGTTATGCTATCAGATCGATCATTTTCATTAAAAGAGATCAGTACGAGTGCATTTGTATGCCCTGCATCTTCTCTAAAATTGGTTCCTGCCTTTGACATATTGCTATCTCTCCAGAACCCTTCACTGGAAAAAGGGCTTTATGAAAGTGAATGAATGGCTGCTCTTATACAAAATCCTTGCTTCCCTTATAGGCAATTTAATGCATCTTTATTTCTGATGGAAACAGTAACAAAAATATAGCATACACCACAGCACAGCAAAGCAATAATATTTGTAAAGCCAAATATGAGATTTATTATATGAATCCATAAACAAATGCAGCATTAAGTTCTGGGAAATAACAGATATGTTGCTAGTAAAACAGCAAAGCGTATAGGCCAATGTCTGTTCTGTGGAAAGAGATGTGAGTGCAAAATATTTAAAGTAAATTGCAACAGTAATTCATCAGCAGAATCACATCTATTTCAATATGTACTGCTAGAGAATGTTCAGAATCTAAGAAACATAAAAAACTTATAGAGAAGTGATCAGATATTTCTAATAATAAGAACAGGAATATATGTTTCTCTCTGGCAGATGGGATTGCAGATGCACTGTTACTATAATGTATAATGTTACTGTATAGAATCTGTTGTTTCTATAAGCTAAAAACTAGCCGTGTATCAAAAGTGAAGTACCTGCTTAAATAAGACAAGACAAACTCCTGTCAGAGGACATTATTTACGATTATGCAACTTTTACTTTTTTCACTGATGACGAAAAAAAATCTTCCCAATTGTGTAAATTTTATATTGTGAGATTAATATCATGATATTCTTTTATTACACAGCACTGATGGCTTCACTCTTTGAACTATATAAATTATAAAGATCAGTAAAGGCAGGGGACTAAATGTTATTAGCTGAAAAGTTAGAATAGACTTTTCAACAGCCAGACACATTGATTGACCGCTTGCAGGTGTAAATGATACCGATATTTGTTTCCTATCTTCTATTGAACAGTTATTTTTCTTTCACAATAATAATAAACAAGTAAACTAAGCAGGTCACAAAATAGTCAATACTTTTCAAAGAACAACAAGGGCTGTAAAATATTCCACTTCAATAAAAGTAGAACAACAGGCATATAAAACAAAGAAAACATTTTGTTACTGTAAAATTCAGACTTTTTAAGATGATCAGCAGTAAGGTGTTTAACTTACAAACCTATTGACAAATGTTTTAGGATTCCATTGAATAAAGTGCCTTGTACTGTAGATGGCCTCTCATCCTACACAGAAAAACAGCAGCTGTCTTAAATGGTGTAATGAAGAAAATGTGTACGGTGTTAGAAACATAACTGATTCATTGATGTTAATCAGTCACTTGAATAATTTTCAGTGTTGCCTTTTTGCAGTGTCAGTAATTAAGTAAAAAAACAAATGAGTTAAACACCCACCCAGGGATGACAAAATGATGTAGCATGTGTGTGAAGATTCAAACTTCTACCCACCCAAGGATCTCTGTTTCATCTTCCAGCCAGGATGCCAGAAATATGAAGAGATCTATACAATTTATGAACAAAGTTCATAAATAAGTAAAATCCTACTTTAAATAATTTTAACATATATATTAAAAAGATAGGTAAAGAACAATTACACAGAAAAGGGCACATAACTTATGAATTCTGATTTTTCAATTTGAATGGCCAAGATAGATACTTTTTTATCTAGTTATTAATTTTCTAGCATCTAGGCCATGGTGCAGTATTTATTTCCTCACAGCTAGTCTATGGTGGGTTACCTCCCAAACACACAGAGTTTCTTTGTTACCACATGAGATGCTGCTCTGAACTGTCCCACTGGATTCAGCAATAAACTTATAATGGCTAAAGACTTATCATCCTCAAGGTTATTATTTTTCAGTTACAGTGATACCAGTACCTTAATAAGTTAGATGGCTTTGTCATAACTATTAAGTTACAATTAATAGTTCTCAGTTTTAAATTAAAGGTATTGTGAGGTTGGTATAATAATTGGGTTTTGCACATGTTGTAAAAGCACAGACAGGTTTACAAGGCACATGAACGCACTCACTACCATGTGACATCATGTTTAATTGGGGTGTAAGCTCAGTGCTTTTGGTTTAGCCACAGTTGTTGCTTTATTTTTTGTTTTTTTATTTTTTAAATATTTGCTTTTTTATATTGTCGATCATGTTCATAGATTTGATTTTTTTTCTTTTTGTTTAAAGATTTATGTAAAATTGTATTTTTTTTATTATCTTGTATTTAATTTTTTCATTGTAAGTATTGTGCTTTTAAGTTCTCTTATGTCCGTTGTGTTTTGTAGGGGATATCACAAGAGGGGGGGCCACCCAGACATAACAGCTGAAGGACCACCCTCAGCCTGTATATTATGACATTGAGGAGCAGATCCTTCCCTTGTTTATTAATGTTCTCTGGTAATTGCTTTGTAGACATTTTTTTTTTTAAATTTTTGCATTTGAACATATTTTCAACATATATTTCTTGTATTTAAAATAAATATTCTTCTTTATAAAGCTTCTGTGTTGACCTTGTAATTTCAAGCCAGAGGAGTTTTTAAATTGTTCTGTTTCCTTTAAGGACATTTCTAATATTTTTGTTAAACATAGGTTCTTTTTTAACTTTTCCCCAGTTTTGGAGCCTGGACAGCCTCAACCATGCCAGTAGATTAATTTTTTTCTACACCTTTTTTTTCCCAAGTATACAGGGTGACCATCCCCAAACCCTTTTGTGACACTTATTATAGTATTTATTAATCTAGTTTATTCTCCTAGAAATATAAATCCTTATATATAAATGTCTTCTTTTGTCAATTAATATTGTACCTTAGGTTATCTTTCACAGACAAAACAAAGGTCTTCTTTAGAAACTGGAAAATATCACACAACTTGCAGATTCAGAGCCTTAATGGCACAGTTCACCAGTAGTGTGAAGTTTTGGTGACCGCAAGTCTTATGAACATATGTTGTTTCACCTACAGAACTGATGGTGACATCACCATGGTATCATTTTAAAAGGTTTTATAAAACACAGTACACTGCAAATCTGAGGCTTTGTGTGAAATATGCTATCTACGATTTAAAACTTTACAGTTCTAGTTTCTCACGAGCCTACGAGAAACTGTGTTCCATGACAAAATCTCAGTTATGTTGTTATGTGAAAACTTATCTATGATGTAATTTAAATTTAAATTACAGTTTTTTTCAGTGTACAAGGCGGTGTTCTTTTCAGCTATTATTGTTCTTAATATTGACTTTCATTGTTTTACACACGGAAGCAAGCATCCACTATGGTCATCAAAAGCTTCTACAGATTGGCTCTAATAGCACAGATAATTATTATAACACAAAAGCAATACCACAGGAGATTTTCACTAGGACTTACGTTGACTCCTACACTTGGAAGACAGCGATGCAGATGGCGCAGGGAGAGAAAGCAAAAAAGAGGCAAGCGAGCAGGATTACTAGCTAGGCTAAAGGCTCTTCCGCATAAAACCCCTCTTCCTAGTGTTCTTCTTGCAAATACTAAATCACTCGCAAATAAAATGGATGAGCTCCGACTGGATATTTCCACACATAAAACTACAAGGGACTGTTACCTTTTGATTTTTTTCGGAGACGTGGCTGGATCCTATAATACCGGACAGAGCAGTTGAACTTGCAGGTTGCACGCTCCATCAAGCCAATCGAACCCCCGATTCTGGTAAGAAGACAGGTGGAGGACTGTGTCAATACTAATAATGTTTGGTGCACTAGTATAACTACAATCAACAAGTTTTGTTGTCCGGATGTGGAATATCTGATGCTAAGATGCCGACCATTTTACCTACCAAGAGAACATACCGTTGTTATTGTTACGGCAGTATACATACCTCCTCAGGCTAATGTTAAGTCAGCACTTGGAAAATTGTTTGACGTTATCAGTAAATAACAGAACTTGCACCCTGATGCAGTTTTGATCATTCCTGGGGATTTTAATCAAGCAAATCTTAAGGATGTATTCCCCATATTTTATCAGCATGTACATTTTAAAGCCAGAGGGGAAAACACCTTAGACCATGTCTATACAAACATAAAAGACACCTAAAAGGTCATTCCACGCCCCCACCTCGGCCAGTCTGATCATCTCTCTTTGTTTCTTGTTCCAGCGCACAAAGCCCTTATCAGCAGTACTAATCGAATTAGCAAGACTGTTAAAGTTTGGCCTGAAGCTGCCATTTGCCAACTCCAGGACTGCTTTGAACAAACAGACTGGAATATATTTTTTCATCAGACAGACTTAGAGACATATACTTCATCTGTGCTGTCATATATTAATTACTGTGTGGACAATGGCACTGTCAACAAAAGGATTAAGGTCTACCCAAATGAGAAACCATGGATGAACAGTGAAGTCAAACATCTGCTCAGAGAAAGAGACAAAGCCTTTAAATTAGGAGACAACTTATCCTATAGAGCTTCCAGAGCTAACATCAAGAAGGGCATCAAGTCTGCTAAACTAATGTACAAAAAACGGATTGAGGAGGACTTTGACAGTAACTCAGTCTCACAGTGGATCTGGCAAGGCATTCGATTAATCACGGATTACAAAAAGAAAAATGACGTACAATATACACTGGCCAATAGCAATGCCAACCTACAGAGGAACTTAACAGTTTCTTTGCACGGTTTGACAAGGACAATAACCAGCCTCCAGTCAGCTTCAAGCTGACCAGAGACTCACAGCCTTTGGTCGTACACATACATGATGTGAGGCGGGCACTCGAAAACATCAATACAAGTAAGGCAGCAGGTCCTGATAATGTGCAAGGACGTGTGCTCCAGGCCTGCACTGACCAATTAGCAGAGGTATTTACACACATATTCAACCTCTCTCTCTCTCCTCAGGTGTAGTCCCCATGTGCCTGAAATCCACAACCATTGTACCTGTTCCCAAAACACCAAGGATAACCTGTCTTAATGACTATTGACTAGTCGCTCTCACCCCTGTCATTGCAAAGTGCTTTGAACGACTGGTAATCACCCACATCAAAGCCTCCATCCCAGCTGATCTAGACCAACACCAGTTTGCCTATCGGTCAAACAGATCAACTGAGGACGCCATCTGTGTGGCTTTACATGCTGCCTTCTCGCACCTGGAAAAGCCCAACACCTATGTTAGGATGCTCTTCATTGACTACAGTTCTGCATTTACTGTAATACCATCATACCTAACCAGTTGATCAAAAAACTCCATGCATTAGGACTTGCTCCGTCCCTATGCAACTGGTTACTGGATTTTCTCACCAACAGCCCCCAGTCTGTCAGGATGGGCAAACACACATCCTCCACCCTTACCCTGAGCACTGGTGTGCCGCAAGGATGTGTACTAAGTCCCCTTCTCTATGCACTCTTCACCCATGACTGTCAACCCATCCACCAATCAAACATTATTGTTAAATTTGCAGATGATACGACTGTCATTGGGCTTGTAACAGACAACAATGAAGCTGCATATAGGGAAAAGGTTCAGAATCTGACAGCATGGTGCAACACCAACAACCTGGTCTTAAATACCAAAAAGACCAAAGAAGTTATTCTGGACTTTAGGACCACCAAAAAGACCAATTACAGTCTGATAACAATCAATGCAGATGCTGTGGAGAGAGTTTCCAGCTTTAAGTTTCTAGGAGTTACCATCTCATAGAACCTGTCCTGGGCTGACAACAACTTGGTTATAATAGGCAAAGCACAACAATGCCTCTATTTTCTCAGGAAGCTAAGGAGAGCTGACCTCTCCCAGAAGCTGCTGGTTAATTTCTATAGATGCACTATGGAGAGCATCTTAACTAACTGCATGATGGCCTGATACAACAGCTGCACCAAGGCTGCTAAAGAAGCCCTGCAGCGGGTCGTAAAAACAGCAGAGGCCATTATTGGGACTGAATTGCCACCACTCGAACTCTTGTATATGACTCGCTGTGTGAGAAGGGCCAAAAACATTCTCAATGACAAAACTCATCCTGGAAATTCTTTGTTTGAGCTCCACCTGTCAATCCGTGTAGGCACAAACAGACTAAAAAAAAGCTATTTCCCTTCTGCCATAAACTATCTGAACTTTGAATCTCCTCAGTCTGAGATCATTTTTAATTGAACATGTGCAATAAGCTATATTTATAATGTGCAATATACTAATGAAATACAATATATAATATGTAATGTACTATTCATTAACAGGTGCAATAACAATGTATGCTGCTGTACTTTGAGCAATAATAATTTGCTCTGGTTACTTGATCACTTAACACTTTATATGACATATTTGGAATTATTTGACTTTTTGGAGTCTCTGGAGGGGGTGCTAGAGGGCATACCTTCTGGGGACTCCCTCGTTCAGCTGAGAGACTTCAATGCTCACGTGGGCAATGACAGTGAGACCTGGAAGGGCGTGATTGGGAGGAATGGCCCCCCCGATCTGAACCCGAGCGGTGTTTTGTTATTGGACTTCTGTGCTCGTCACGGATTGTCCATAACGAACACCATGTTCAAGCATAGGGATGTTCATATGTGCACTTGGCACCAGGACACCCTAGGCCTCAGTTCGATGATCGACTTTGTGGTCATGTCATTGGACTTGCGGCCATATGTCTTGGACACTCGGGTGAAGAGAAGGGCGGAGCTGTCAACTGATCACCACCTAGTGGTGAGTTGGCTTCGATGGTGGG
This sequence comes from Polypterus bichir lapradei, assembly GCA_026402145.1. NCBI lineage: Eukaryota > Metazoa > Chordata > Cladistia > Polypteriformes > Polypteridae > Polypterus > Polypterus bichir. Next base: position 52,589 of record JANRMT010062833.1, on the reverse strand, counting down.
GGAGGATGCCGGTCAGGCCTGGTAGGCCCAAACGTGTTGTGAGGGTCTGCTGGGAACAGCTGGCAGAGTCCCCTGTCAGTAGTAGCTTCAACTCCCACCTTTGGCAAAACTTCGACCACATCCCGAGGGAGGTGGGGGACATTGAGTCCGAATGGGCCATGTTCCGTGCCTCTATTGTTGAGGCAGCTGACCGGAGCTGTGGCCGTAAGGTGGTCGGTGCCTGTCGTGGCGGCAATCTCCAAACCCGTTGGTGGACACCGGCGGTGAGGGATGCCGTCAAGCTGAAGAAGGAGTCCTATAGGACCTTTTTGTCCTGTGGGTCTCTGGAGGCAGCTGATAGGTACTGGCAGGCCAAGCGGAATGCAGCTTCGGTGGTTGCTGAGGCAAAACCTTGGGCATGGGAGGAGTTTGGGGAGGCCATGGAGAACGGCTTTCGGACGGCTGCGAGGAGATTCTGGTCCACCGCCCGGCGTCTCAGAAGGGGGAAGCAGTGCAGTGTCAACACTGTATATGGTGGGGATGGTGCGCTGCTGACCTTGACTCGGGACGTTGTGGGTCGGTGGGGGGAGTACTTCGAAGACGTCCTCAATCCCACTAACATGCCTTCCAATGAGGAAGCAGAGCCTGGGGACTCTGAGGTGGGCTCTCCTATCTCTGGGACTGAGGTCACCGAGGTGGTCAAAAAACTCCTTGGTGGCAGGGCCCCGGGGGTGGATGAGATATTCCCGGAGTTCCTCAAGGCTCTGGATGTTGTAGGACTGTCTTGGTTGACACGTCTCTGCAACATCGCATGGATATCGGGGACAGTGCCTCTGGATTGGCAGACCGGGGTGGTGGTCCCCGTCTTTAAAAAGGGGGCCCAGAGGGTGTGTTCCAACTACAGAGGGATCACACTCCTCAGCTTCCCTGGAAAAGTCTATTCGGGGGTTCTGGAGAGGAGGCTCCATCAGATAGTCGAACCTAGGATTCAGGAGGAACAGTTTGGTTTTCGTCCTGGTCGCGGAACAGTGGACCAGCTCTACACCCTTAGCAGAGTCCTGGATGGTGCATGGGAGTTTGCCCAACCAGTCTACATGTGTTTTGTGGACTTGGAAAAGGCGTTCGACCGTGTCCCTCGTGGAATCCTGTGGGGGGTGCTCCGGGAGTATGAGATACCGGACCCCTTGATAAGAGCTGTTCGGTCCCTGTACAACTGGTGTCAGAGCTTGGTCCGCATTGCCGGCAGTAAGTCGAGCCTGTTTCCATTGAGACTTGGACTCTGCCAGGGCTGCCCTTTGTCACCGATTCTGTTCATAACTTTTATGGACAGAATTTCTAGGCGCAGCCAGGGTGTTGAAGGGGTCCATTTTGGTGGGCTCAGGATTGGGTCACTGCTTTTTGCAGATGATGTTGTCCTTTTTGCTTAATCAGGCCTTGATCTTCATCTCTCTCTGGATTGGTTCGCAGCTGAGTGTGAAGCGGCTGGGATGAGAATCAGCACCTCCAAATCCGAGAGCATGGTCCTCAGCCGGAAAAGGGTGGCGTGCCCTCTCAGGGTTGGGAGAGAGATCCTGCTCTAAGTGGAGGAGTTCAAGTATCTCGGGGTCTTGTTCACGAGTGAGGGAAGAATGGACCGTGAGATCGACAGGCAGATTGGTGCGGCATCCGCAGTGATGCGGGCTCTGCATCGGTCTGTCGTGGTGAAAAAAGAGCTGAGCCATAAGGCAAAGCTCTCAATTTGCCAGTCGATCTACGTTCCTACCCTCACCTATGGTCATGAGCTATGGGTAGTGACCGAAAGAACGAGATCGCGAATACAAGTGTCTGAAATGAGTTTCCTCCACAGGGTGTCTGGGCTTTCCTTTAAAGATAGGGTGAGAAGCTCAGTCATCCGGGAGGGGCTCAGAGTAGAGCCGCTACTCCTCCGCATCGAGAGGAGTCACATGAGGTGGCTTGGGCATCTGATCAGGATGCCTCCTGGACGCCTCCCTGGTGAGGTGTTCCAGGCACGTCCAACTGGGAGGAGGCCCCAGGGAAGACCCAGGACACGCTGGAGGGACTATGTCTCCCGGCTGGCCTGGGAACGCCTTGGGATTCTCCCGGAAGAGCTGGAAGAAGTGGCCGGGGAGAGGGAAGTCTGGGCCTCTCTGCTCAAGCTGCTGCCCCTGCGACCCAACCCCGGATAAGCGGAAGAGGATGGATGGATTGACTTTTCTTTAAATGCACCTTTGGGCTGTTGTTGTGTTACACAATAACAATAAAGTGCTTGAACTTGAACTTGAAATGCTTGCAACAAGTCTGTATAAAGCAAAGAAATATTGACAGCCCTTACTGAAAAGGATATTTAATTAGATGTTCATTTTCATGGCATGAATTTCAGAAAGCACTAAGCAAAATGTGAGAAATGGTTATGGATTTTCAATATTTATATAATTTTGTGGCAGCAGAACTGGCAAAAAACTTTTTAGAAATAGCCCACAAGCAAATTTTTGTTTGCAGGAAACACTGCTATGTATCTTCCAGTCTATCTCTCCAGCTATCAATCTTTATTTTTGGGTTAAAATAATCTTGATTGTGGAAAGTGAAAAGCCTTGATTCTAGACAAGCTGAATTAGTGACAATTAATTGCAAGACAGCAAATGTTTTTCAAAAATACATAGATAAAACAGCTATTTACAACTGCTGACAACTAACTTTTCCTGATGTCTTACCATGAGTGGCTTCTCTTGGCTGTCCTTATTTCTCATTTGTTTAGGCCTAATTGCCTTAGCTCCCCACCCTAAAGTCTGCTCAATGTCTTTCCTTCTTTTCTGCCACTCAGCTACTTGTCCTTGTTTTTTTTTCATTTGCATTCTGATAATTTAATGTTTTTATAGTTTTATTTACAAGTGTCCATGTTGTTGATTACCTCTTTTTAAAACTTACTATCCCTCCTGAAATCCAAAGTTTCTAGCTTTCCTCTTCCTCTAATGATCTCCTTTTCTCTCTCTCTATTGCTTTTCTTTGGATGTCACTCTCCTATTTTATCCTTTCAGCCCATGCTGTGCTATGCAGTCATGTCCGTCTGCCCTCTTAGAATCGAACTTCTGTTTTCTCTTTCAGCAGCTGCTGTCCCTTTAGTCACCCTGCGTCTGCCTTTTTGATATTAGAGATTTGTGTCAGAAATGGTGACATTAACATTTTCTTTTCTTTTTTTTTCTACTGACTCTTTCAAGTCATAGTCAAATTGAAAATCCTAATGGTGCACATTGAAATACAAGCACCAAGATTAGATATTTTGCTAAAAGAAAAACTATTTGCTTTCATTTGTTTATCACTAATGCAATTAAAGCAATAAATGTAAATTCTTGCGTTGTACCTGTATGTGATTACATTAATAAGTTGAATGTCTAGAGTCGCTTATAAATGAGAACAAACATTGCTTCTTTCTACCAGTGATGAAAGAAATGAATGAAGCTTTCTACATATAAAAAGAAATGAAGAAACAATCAAGGATAGTGCAGTATGATCATTGTACACCTGAGACCAATAAGTGGATACACATGCTCAGAAACAGCAATCTCCAATTCACAGCGATGCTACATAAGAGGAGGGAAATTTCTTAAAAATTGGAACAAATCTGGATTTGGATAGCACAAGTCCAAACTGGGTCTGAGCAAAGAAACAGCACCTAGGTTGACGTTTACAGACTGTGTACTAGGTGAAATAATAAAGAACTGTGTTGAAGGATTGTGGAACAGATTATTTTTTATTAAGGAAGAGCATAACAGTATATGTGTGTGATCAGGGCCGTCTTAACAGCATTATAGGCCCCCAGGCAAAGCTGGGCCACTATCTACACAACCACTCAGCAAGTCACAACATACATAGATTAGCATGGAGCCCCTGTGCTCGTGGGGCCCTCGGACAACTGCCCAGCGTGCCCATGTGTTAAGATGACCCTGTGTGTGATTATGTAAATATGGGTGTTTTATCACTTTAAAGGATCTGTGATTCTTTAATTTGTTAATTTAATGCCTTTTATTGATACGTTTACATACTGTATGTTTAGAAGCAAAAAATAAATATATGCTCATGTTACATCTTCTTTTACTTCTTTCGGCTGCTCCCATTAGGTGTTGCCACAGCGGATCATCTTCTTCCATGGGATATTTACCGTATATACTCACGTATAAGTCGGGTGTTGAAATCCAAAAAATCGATCATAAAATCAGACCCTGACCTATATGCCGGTTTAAAAATACAACACTTCATTATTTTTTTTACATCTTCTTGCTTCCTCCAATCTCACACCAGTTTCTCTGACACATCGAATTTTGTTGCAGCAGCACAGCTACCAATTTCTTTTGCCATTTCAGTGACTTTTACATTAAAACCAGCTTCATATTTTCCTCTGATTGAACGCTCCATTGTAGATAAGGAATGCTCTTACGATAAAGGTATATGAGGGTGTGAGATACAAAAAACACAAAACAGTGCAAACGTCGCTTTGGAATAGTTTGGTTATTATCATGTGGTCACGTAGGCACAATACATAGAAAAAAAAAATGCAGTGTGCTCCATGGTTACTCTCTCAGGTGGGCGTTAGCATATCATAATCTCTTGGACCAATAGAATTTTCTGCATTTGACTTATATGAGTGTTATAAAATACTGGAAATTATACGGTAATATCAAGTCCCGACTTGACTGCGGGAGAACTTAAATGTGAGTATGTACAGTATGTATTTTAATATATTTGTAGGAATTTGTTAGAAGGACCACACCATCCATCTTTTTGAAGGGGAGTTAAACACTACACCACTATCAGGAAGACTCATACTGCAGAGCTCCCAGAAAATTTTCAATTAACCAGGTGGCTTTGCAAATAATCCGGCAGCAAAAAGTCTAATTATTAAACATATCCTCTTTGAAAGAGACACATTTAAAGTGCCTTTCATATTTACAGTAAGTGCACACAATAGTTGAAACTCTCATTGATAAATCAAAATCAGTAACCATGACCTTGAACAGAAAACCCCCATATTGTACATAGTAGATTACAAAAAGGACAACTACCTACATCTAAATATTACAATTAAAAATGATTACCCTTTAAGAAGATCTGTTTAATTTTTTTTTTTTTGAAAATGTGGCAAGAACTGATTAATATAATTTAAAAACAAGCATTCCTGTCCTGTGCTTTACATTCTTACTCTTTTTGCTTTTTTATCTATATATATAAAATTATTTTTGCGTTTGAAATGGAAATTACGTATGACCACAGAACATATTATAATGCACTCGCACACTCGCGTTTGAAACGGAAATTACGTATGACCATAACAGTCAGGTTACACAGAGAAAGTGAGATAGAAACAGATTGAGAGAGAAGGCTTGCAGGCTCCCTGATCGACATATACGACAAATCACAATTGAGGGCCTCACAAACACCCGAACAACATGCTAAACAGAATCGAATTTGACGGATGCAGTATTCACAGGCTACCATGTCACACAGGCATCAGGGTCTGTATATGGAGGGATTCAATTATAACATTGAAAAAGATTATTGCCTACATCCAAAAGTTACAATAGGAGAAATGGACATCATGTGTGAGTACCGGCAAGCACAGAGGGTTAAATTTGAATCACATGGGATGTGTCGTAACACATTTACGCCATTCACCTGAACCGTTGTTGTCTCTTATTTCTGGTGCAAATCCACATTCAACTCATTTTCTACAGAATATTAGGAAATACAATTCGTGTTTTCAGATGACATTGTTTGGCACCACGGCTGCTACAGAGGAGTCTGGCTTTATGCCGACATTTAAAATGCGGGGGCAAATCTACCATAGAATTGGGTCATTAATGCCGTTACCTCATGAGAGCCACAAATTTTTCCCTTCCACTCAGTGAGCGAAGCCACTGGGTAATCTGCTAGTTATTTATAAAAATACAAATTTTTGTGTAAAAACTGTCTATTCGAATTACTCTGTTTTTGTAGATAGGGACTGAAAGCTGAGATCTTTTCTTTGGATTAATTTGAAGGTTACTGTTCCATTTTCTATGTTATTTTTATTTATTTGGTTGACTTGTATTTTGTTGTAGTGCTTTGCTTTCAGATAAATGGAAAAACTACATGGTTATGGCTTTCCAGCGTGCAGGAAGAACTGGGATTTGTTACCGTAATGAAGGATGCAGTGGAGGTGTTGAAGTCTTATAAATACATGATGGTCCATTTGAACAGTACATTAGATTAGGCAGGTAACCCAAACATATTGTAGAAAAGCATAGAATAAAGTCTTTTTTAGAAGACTCAAGGTTTTAATGTTTTTGATGAGCTTTGTTAGATGTTTTACTACTTCAAAGTGGCAAGTGTGTAGTTCTACACTGTGGTCTGCTAGAGGAGTACAAGTAACACCACCTCAGAGGATGCCAGTTACCAGAATTAGCTGATAAGGAAGGCCACCTTTATTACAAGACTAGAATGCCTGGAGAGTGGCAGAAAACAATGATGATGGCCAAAATAGAGGACTTCAAGTGGTCACAACTAATTGTGATGGAGCTCCTTTAGAATTCAGTTCATTCCACCAAGGTGCCATATAATGCCTTCTCATATTGTCATTGTCTTCTGTCTATCCATCCATCCCTTTAAGAAAAATTCCTATTTATCTATTTACAATAACATTTTACTCATGCTTTACCAAAAAAATGAAAGCATTACATCAATGGAAAAAGCTTGAAAGATAGCAGCAAAACCCTGTATTTTAGTCTTTTGTTGATCTCAGCATTGTTTAGCCTTTTTTTCTTTTGGTGTGCCTTTAGCATGTAATATCATAAACACAGCTCCAAGTCTTAAATGCTAATGCTACGATCTTCTCGACTGTCATGGAAGGCTTTTCAAAAATCATGGATGAGAGTCAATTTGCTCCTACATAAGAATGTGTAAAATAAAATGTGTTTTCTTAACTTGGAGATAAAATGAAAAACTAATTAATACTGCGTAAAATAGTTTATGCCGAAGGCAAACTGCATGTTAAAGTTTTATTTTTAACTAAAGTGCATTGCTCCTTGTGAGAAATGCAAAAATGATTGGTATGAGGCATTTCATATATTTAGTGTGACCTCAGATATAAGAAGGCAATCAACATTCTCACAGGTTATTTTAAGTTAAAAAGATTTTTTTAAACAGATTGTCATATACTGCTGTTTATCAGGTCTAAAACATTTGCACATGAAGGGTTTTTTTTTTTATATTTTCTTGACTGATGTAGGCACAAGAACTAGCAATAGTGTTATTTTGTAAGTTAGCCATAGTTGTGTATGGTACATTAAGTTTCCAGGAAACAGAAGTAGTGGATTAATTGAACTCATAACTGAGGCTGCTTCCTGCACTGCAGGTGAGTAACACTTGAAAGGCTTGTAAAGCGGTAGTAGATGATGAAAATGATGATAGATAACAAGTTTGCATGGTTTACAGACATAAGGCCGGTAATATTCTATGTGTTTCATGTTTGAATCATGTAGAGCTGATAGAAATTTCATGTGAACTATAAAAAAACTGACAGTTTAATAATTTTAGACTTTTAAGGCTGTGGAAATGAAGACCATGTTTTAAAAGGTTTAGCAGTCCTGTCCTTCCTCTGCTTAATTTTCTCTTTTGTGGATTTCTTTGTCGATAACAAATGCTGCATATGAGAGATAATCCTAGTAAGAAAATGTTAATGTTAAATTCATTTAAGTATTTGCTGAGCTAGAACAGAACATTAATTTTATATAGCCACATAGATAATGGAAGATTGCTTTATTCACTATATGATAATATGTTAATGCAACTTTCTTTCAACACTCTGCTAATGTCCAATGTAACAGAAGAATGAGCACAATTAGAAAGGTAGATTGTTTGCAAATGGAAATGTACAGAGGCAAACAATCTTACTGAATGTCATATTGTACAGTATGTACTAATGCTTATGCTGATGTGCTACAGCACATTTATGTAAAGAGAAGCATACGGTATACTGTTTCTTAAACAAATGTAACTAAAGCCAATGTCACATTAAACCACCTCTAGTCACAGGGGATATCACACTGCACTTGCTGATCTTATCACCTGAGCATATAATATTGCACAACTAGAAATTGGGTGGTATCCTATGCAGGTAAGTTTGACTCTCACTATACCTTTACCTTTCTTGCCCTGTTTTCATCTCCTGGTCATTTCTTACTTGGAAAAATCCTCAGGCACCTTGTGTGCTCTTAACAGTCATGCACCAAACAATAGATACAGAAGCCACAAACAACAAGTGACAACTTTCAGAAAAATCACAATTTTCAAATTCCAGTATGTGAATATATCCTAAGTCATTGTGCACTGGTCACAACACCACATCTCCCAGATCCTATGCAAGATCCTCTTTTCTACATTATCATTCCCAAGTTATTTGTTAATTCTGTAGTATAAAAGTATACTATAAATAACACACAATGTTGTTCATCTTAAAATTATAAAGGGTCATTCCCATCTCTGGACCAAAGAAAAGCATCAGTAACTGAAGGACTTTTTATTTACAGGATCATTGCAATAATTAAATTCCAAACCTTTCTTTCCCTCACAAGAAACAAGAGGACAGAAATGAAGCTAACATATTACTCAAAAATTAAGAAAAAAAACACAGTAAGAAGCATTCATGAGCTAAAATATTTATTTCATTAGCAATTAAAACAAATTAGACCAAACAGACAAGGTAAAATGCTGTTTTCACCAACACTCAGTCCATCTCATCTTTTTTGCAAGAACCATTTTTCATCTTCTTGCATTGCTTGCTCATCTCTGATGCTCAAGTGTAATTACTTCCAGAACCAAAGAAGGCCAGAGTGCTTCCATTCTGTGGTGTCCATGTGGAAAGTTGGCCATTTATCTTCCAGGATTCCAGTGCCTTTCCATCATTCTTGATGTGCACATCTCCTGCACTGCTTACACACCATAAGGCAACAAAGATAAGGACAGAAGCATTTTCTTCAAGCTCCCAAGAATTTTTTTCTTAATTAAATAGGCACAATTTCTGGTCAAGTTTTCTAAGCTTTCTTTCAATGACTAGTGAGGTAAATGGCTTTTATTTTGCGCAAGAGATGATTCTCTGTTGGAGTCAAGAATTGAACTGCTGAAGGTTTGCAAAGATGGCAGCTTTAAGGGATCAAACTGGAAGTGATGTATAGGAACCAGAAGTGACATTCCTCTGACATTGTGCGTCAGAACCAGAAGTGATGTTCTTGTGGGTGTCGGAACCACAAGTGATGTCATTCTGGGCGCCAGAACTGGAAATAGCGTCATCCTAGGCGCGTAAACCGGAAGTGACATGATCCTGCGCACTGGAACTGGAAGTGACTACATCCTGGGTGCTGGAAGTGACGTCATCAATGTTGAGTCAGACAGGTTTTCCCTTGGCTGATCTGCAGAGATAACATGAAAAGGTTTAGTGCACCCCGCCACCCCCTGGCCTGGTCCATACAACGTCCTCCTGCTCACATGTGCGTGGCAACTGCCAGTACTTATTTATTAATTCTCGCAAACTGAACCTTTATTTTGTTAATAGCAGCACTGGTTCTGTAAATATATGTCTCTGTATTTAATGTTACATGTGCAGAATGTCATTTGTGAGCTAAATGATTATGTGCTTATACATATAGAAGATTTACTTTACTCTGTACTATATAACATTCCCTTGCCTTTCGTTTGCTGCAGCGTTTGATTATGATTATGTTTAACATGTTAAGATGCTTGGTGGAGTCTAGTAGTGCCATGAGGATTAAACCATATTGTTTTATGTAGCTGGTCTAGTGGGGTAAAAGGGGTTGTGGTTAAGCTCTACGTTGGATAATGAGATAATAGCATAGAATAATAGGCACATTTTATAACTTCCTTTAGAAATTTTCTGTCAAAAACAATACCTCTTTCTCTTAAATGGTAGTTGAGTGTCAGGACATACTTTCAGCTACACTCCATCAATCAAATGACCTTTGTCTTATGCAGGCTCTTTCTATAGTGAAGAGCTATAGTACACTCCTTCTTGTATATTTATATAATCTGAGCACAGAAAGGATAAATCTCAATAGTAGTGTATATGACATGGTTAAGGTCACAACTGAGCAGGAGGATGAAGACAGTGCCAGAATGTGGCAAGACTGATATTCAGAAATAATGAGTAGCAAGACATTTGTTAAGCAAGAGACAACAAGAAGTAGAATATGAAAAATCATAAAGAGAAGTGACATCAGATACTTGGAGATAAACTAAATTCCAGATTAAGCCATGTCTGAGGTTTAAACCCTGTTAAATGGAGCTTAAAGTCCCCTGAGTTACATATGTTGATATGGTATCAGGAAGGACTTGAAGGTAGGCACCAGAGAACAGATCACATCTGTAACTGATAATTATTGCCTGTACTCCTTACTGTTCCATGAAAATTCTGCCAATTAAAAACATTCTCCATTTTGCCATTTACCTATTAGTAATTAGGGCTGCACAAAAAATTAAATTTTAGTCCTAATATATACAAGTCTTTTACTTTAGTGTATGCCACGGCAGAAGACATTTCAATACTCAGAAATGCATGTTCTATAAAAATATGATGAAAATGTTATACCTTTAAAAAAAATCTGAAGTCTGACTAGTGATCTAAATTCTAAAAAACTGTCAAAACTATTTGAAATAACAAATAATGAACTGATTATGTGTGTGATGTTTACTTTTCTTTTGTTCACATTCTGACCACAAAACCTTCAGATTGGTAATTTTTCTATTACTAGTAATAACAGCAATCATTTATTTAATGTAGTCTTCCAAGTAATGACATTTATCATCCAACTTAAAAGAGGTGAATAAGCTTCAAAGCAGAAAAAGGAAAAGGAAAAAAAAATGTGAGCACCTCTTAAGATAAAAGAAATACAATAGTCAAACTCCTTCAAAGAACATCAAAGCATCTTTGTCTTACAAAAGTGGATTCAAAATCAAGCATGAAAAATATGTAAAGTGAATAGATCACAAAACATATGATGCTATACAGGTCTGAAATGTAATACGGTATTGTATGTGGTGTTTAGGTATAGTATTGCAAACTGATCAAATAAGAATAAACTTAAAATCTAAATTCAAAAGTAAATTAAAAAAAAAAAAAACTATTCTAAATGGGTGGTGGCATCCTACTCTATTTAGTTGCTTTATTTTTGCAGATTCATCTTAAAATATATATAGGCTATGAATTTATGCAAAGCTTTACATTCTTGAAGGAGCACAATCTCAATTACATAATGCTGTAAAATAAAAAAATGCTATTTCATTCTGAACGGTCTGCTTTTGCATGATTTTCTCAGTATATGGTTTGCATTCTACAGTGCATCATCAAAGATTGTAATGTTTTATAAGTTGTTATACCACTGTTCAGCTTTCCAGTGGTATATAAGCATATAGTGAATGTATTTAATAACTATATTTAAAGTGTCTTAGTTAACATTATTTGTTTTACAATAAAATATGCAAAGAACATAAATTTGGTAAAGTAGAAACATTTAGCATCCCTGACTGAAAAGGAAATGATGCAATAATTTCTATGTTCAATTTTTTCTTTTTATGTAAACATAACTTTAATATAACGTGCCTACAGTAGCATATCCTTTAAAACAACAAAAAGGCAGCAACAAGGTAATTTTTTTTCATCTTGAACACTAGTCTGAATAAATAAATATCTTAAAGATCATACTTTATTCACTAGTACGTCTTGTCTGAAGTTGAGTTCATACAGTCCGACTTTAATCAGCTACTTTAAAATTCATTCATTCATCCTTAAACTCAATGAATCTGATTTGGGGTCAAAGAGAGCTTCAGCCTATCCCAGAATCACGCTGTACAAAGCTGCTCATCTTAGGAATACAAGAGGGAGACTTGGGTATCCAATGAAAAGCCCATGCAGAGAATTTGCAAAGTGCACACAGACAGTAACTAAGGTTTAGAATGTGTTGGATAGCAATGCTAATCACCATTGGTAGTCCTATTTTAAAAACAGAATATCCAAAGAATTATTTAGTTTGCCTAAAAAGGAAATGGTCAAAGAATTGTATCTTTAATTTGAAGTAAAAAATGTTTTCTTTAGACAACATACTATTTGGTAAAATTATATTTTAGCTAAAATATATAAGCTATAATAGGACGTAAAGTCAAAATCAGAACTTACTTTTTGGAGACTGTAAAACTGCAGAAACAACGTCAAAACATTTACCTCAAAATAAAATCATCAAAGTCGATTTCAAACTTCAAGTTCAGGGTTGAACCTGAGGAGGAAGTAGCTAGGATTTCATGTAGGACAGAATTGGAGGAGATGTCGCTGGTATCCTTAAGAAATATACTGTGCACTTTCAGTGTGGCACTGGAGGAGATTACAGTCCAGAAAGGCAGACATACAGTGAGTGCAAAGCAAGACTCTGACATTGTTATGCGGCATCAATCTGTCCAACCTGTGCTTCAAAATGTGAAGCAGTTTATGGTGTACTTTACTTTTTCTACACCCTCTGGTGAAAATAAATTCTTCTGACTTCATGCCTCAGTGCCTGAAATTTTCACTTTGGTGTATGCAGTTTTGCAGCAAAACGTCTGGGTCATACAGTGTTTCTATGGCCTCATGAACAAGTCATAATCTTTTTCCCACTAACAGTAAGACTGACTTTCAGTGACTGCCAACCCACATTAAAATTATTTTTAAAGGCCCGTCAAGCACTCAATATCCTTTTAAATTTGGTATCCAGGCCAGTGCCCGTTCAATATATATATATAATATATGAAACGGAGTAAAAAATTCTTAAATAGATCTTTTGAGTATAAAATCTTGAAAGCATCCAATTCCAGATAAGGTAGCTAGAATACTTAAACATAAATATAATGCAAGCATCCCTTGAAGCAAAGCACTATATTGACAGTAAATAAGCGGTTAAACTAAATCCATTTTATAAATAGATGAATGTATTATTCACTGTCACCTTATTATTAAGGAGTCCAGGTTTAAATAACACTGGCAGAAACGTTTTGGATGTTTTCAATCCTAAATTATCATATTTATGTAAGAAGAAATGCCAAATAACCATGAAATTAATTTCAATGCCTAGGGTAAAGGAGAAAAAAATAAATAAAAATAAAAGTCAAAGTATGGAAAAGTTACAAAAAGTAAAATTGCTTAAAGAAGTTCCTGTTGGCATTTCTTATTCTGTCACTTAAAATAAATAAAAACTGATAGATTCAGAATTATTTTGAGATTTCTTCAAAAAGTAAAGAAGTTCACAAAAATAAAAAAGCAGATTATGATTCCTTCAGCTTCTGAACCAAGAATAGATATTTATCTTACCCGACACACAGTGGAGGAAATCTTGTTTGTTAAAACCTCTAGAGGAAAGGTTTCTCTTCAAATAAGTAAAGAAAATATTATAAAGTTTAGTCATTGATTTATATTGCGCTATTTGTAGATTTAAATTGATTGCCCCTTCATACTTCATTAACAGAGAGGATCAATATTTTTCAGATTTCATATATTAAAATCTTACAAAGTAATGAATTACAACATCTGACTTCATACTAATTAGCAAACCCACTTATATATAAACATTATCATCTCAATATATGCATAATATTTATTTAACAGTATCCTTCAATAACATGCAACAATTCCATTTCCAAAAAAAAGATTAATATATATTAATTTATTTATTTATTACTTACATTTAGCATGTGCCAATGTTTTGCTTGTTACCATACAGCATCTGGCTAAAAAAAACTGTGCTCTAAAACATGTTTCGGAATGAGGACAACCAGCCATCTTCTAACATTTTGTTTTTCAGTGTTAATTGAAAGGTTTACTGGTATTAATACCCAAAATGAATCAGATAATGTGCCTGTTCTTTAACATTATGTATTAGACATGCATTATTTGGCATACTATCCAATTTAAAAACCTACAACTGCCTACCTTAAAAAATCCAAAATTAAACAAACAAAAACCTACCACTAAAGCAGAACAGCTACTTAAAATATCTCATGTAGGTAAATATTCCTTTGTCTATCTGTATGCCGACCTTCTGAAATCAATTTAAGGCTGCAGAGTTCTGCAGGCTAACTTTCTCATAGCGGGTGTGAATTGGAAGAACTTGTCCTGATTGGGAGACTAATCAATTCCAGGTTGTATGCAATAAAGCCACACACTCTTTGTCTCTAATAAAACTGAATGAACACCTTTGATATTGAGCAGAAGCTGGGAGGTTAGAGAATATTCATTACAGAAGTTTTATAACAGGCTAACTGAACCAAGAAGAGAAGTTTGCAAAATGTTTACATGATTTACATACATTATGTATGTAAAACATACAGAAATTTCTATTTTCCATTATTTTGATGCAGGGAGTGATCAGTAGTTATAACTTAATATATTAATCTATACTAATAAAAGGCAAAGCCCTCACTGACTGACTGACTCACTCACTAACTCACTCACTGACTCACTCACTCATTCACTCATCACTAATTCTCCAAGTTCCCGTGTAGGTAGAAGGCTGAAATTTGGCAGGCTCATTCCTTACAGCTTACTT
>JANRMT010062832.1:13710629-13728304 GCA_026402145.1 Polypterus bichir lapradei | reverse complement strand
ATTGTGGACACTAGGGGTCACTGTTGCCCCGTTGAACCCACCAGACAGATGTCCCAGACACACGTGTAAAACACCAAGAAGATTTTAATAATAATATTCTTCAATAATAGTGCACAAAGCACTGCACTCTCCACTATTCTCCAATAAATACAATAAATAATAAATCAATAATTACAACCAATCCTACACTCCCAGCAGCTCTGTCCTCTACCACCCAACTACCGGCTCTCTCTGCTGGGGTTTCCCAAGGTACTTTTAAAGTACATGACCCAGAAGTATTCCATCTCCGGGTCAAACTCCTTCTTCAGGTGTCCCGGAAGTACTACGGGTCTCCGTCCTCCTGATTCCTAAGTACTTCTGGGTTAACGTCACCGTAATATCCCCCTGGTTCTTGGTGAGCTCCCCCTGTCGGCACCCACGGCACCCAACAGGGTTAAAGAACCGGACTCCATGTCCCATGCTGCCCTGCGGGAGTCCGGGGAACCATTTCCATCCAGAGGAGCTACTATCTAACGTGCCGGGGGATGTATTGTCCTGTAAAGGCTGTTGTCTTCCTTGGAGGAACGTACCGAACGGACTGAAATGCCGGGCGTTCACCACTATATGTATATATATATATATATATATATATATATGTATATATGTATATATATATATATATATATAAATATTTCTATACTAATAAAAGGCAAAGCCCTCACTCACTCACTCATCACTAATTCTCCAACTTCCCGTGTAGGTAGAAGGCTGAAATTTGGCAGGCGGAGCTGCGTGTGACATCATCGCGCCTCCCACGTAATCACGTGAACTGACTGTGACCGCAGTACGTAGAAAAGAAGGAAGAGCTCCCAACAATAAAACAGCGGAGAACCCGTGGATTAAATAAAAAGGTTGCTTAGTTGGCGAAGCAAGGAAAAATGACGGCCTTATATGGCGTTTGTTTATAAAACAGTGGAGAAGCTGTGTAAAGGCTGCTTCACAAAAAAACAGCGGAGTGCCTTATATGGTCAGGCAGTCAGCCGAAGAAGGGAATCAATAAATAACTATAATCGTAATAAAGAAACAAAAAAATAGTGGAGAACCCACGAATTAAATAAAGGAAATGGGTACTTGAACAGTAAACTAAGTCTAAAATAGCTACACAATAACTATAACAATCGTAATAAACGAACAATAAAACAGTAGAGAACCGCGAAGGAAGGAGAATAAAACAGCGGAGAAGCTGTGTAAAGGCTGCCTCACAAAAAAACAGCGGAGCGCCTTATATGGGCAGGCAGTCAGCCAAAGAAGGGAATCAATAAATAACTAGAATCGTAATAAAGGAACAAAAAAATAGCGGAGAGCCCGCGGATGAAATAAAGGAAATGGGTATCTGAACAGTAAACTCTAAAATAGCTACACAATAACTATAACAATCGTAATAAACGAACAATAAAACAGTAGAGAACTGCAAAGCAAAGAGAAAGGACGGACTTATATGGCGTTCGTATATAACACAGCGAAGAAGCTGTGTAAAGGCTGCTTCACAAAAAAACTGTGGAGCACCTTATATGGGCAGGCAGTCAGGCAAAGAAAGGGAATCAAATAACTATAATCATAATAAACGAACAAAACAACAGCAGGATAATAACCTGCTATTCTAAATCCACTGAACATATTACACCTACTCTCTCTCAACTTTACTGGCTCCCTGTGAAGTTGTGAATAGGTTTTTGCTGGAGACGACAGTTGCCAGATCCCGGAATAGAGATGACATTGTACAAAAACCCATTGACAGAGAAGATACTGTCGTTCATTTTATAACAATAGCTTAGGAAACAACCGTCGCAGTATAACGAAAATAGCAAGGTTTATGGGAGGCCGCAGGCAGCGTGGGGAAGGGTTTGGAAGAGGATGAATAGGAATCGAGAAATGCCATGTCGGCTGCGTGTGGGCGGGACCGGTTTTGAAGAGGAGCCGCAAGCAGCGTGGGTAAGGGTTTGGAAGAGGACGAATAGGAATCGAGAAATGCCGTGTCGGCTGCATGTGGGTGGGACCGGTTTTGAAGTGGAAGCAGGATGAGCCAGAAGAGAAATATATATAAGATATATATATATGTGTATATATACAGTATATATTTGTGTGTAGTCTTGTGGTAAATACTTCCAAGCTTCTTGCAGGATTTTCCATAACTCTTCCATTGATTTTAGTTGCTTTTCCTAAACCAACTAATCCCACTCAGCCATCATTATATTAATGTCAGTGGTCTGAGATGACCAATGAAATACTAATGGTGCTCCAGCTGGAGGTTTCCACACCAAAAAGACTGAAGGGTTAATGACTTACCTCAGGAAACATTAATTGTTTGCTGAGAGCCACATGGTGATTTCTGTTACATTTTTAGTCAGTATCCATCTATCCATTTTCCAACCTGCTATATCCTAACTACAGGGTCATGGGGGTCTGCTGGAGCCAATCCCAGCCAAAACAGGGTGTAAGGCAGTAAACAAACCTTGGACAGGGCGCCAGCCCACTGCAGGGCACACATACACACACACACCCTCACACCAAGCACACACTAGGAACAATTTAGGATGGCCAATTCACCTAACCTGCATGTGTTTGGATGTGGGATTTTATTTAAAAAACAACTAGTTGTGGTGAAGTGTGTTAGTGGTCAATGGCGGTGTGTGTTTTTATTATAAAAACAGTGTAGCAGCTCAGGTTTGATGAGTGTAGTTGTGCACAGTGACAAAGTTGAATGGCCCTGGGGTATTGATGGGTAAAATGGCTGATCGTGTATTGATGATTGACTGCATCATTGTTGTTAGTCATTAGCACTAAAAAAAAAGTAACATGATAGATTTAATTTGTTACTAACCCTTACCTATTCTGTTTCTCTTTTCTTGGTAGTCAAATGTGGCACTTGGTGCCACTGCCCTACTTCCAAGTTGTTCACCTGCCTATGGAAAAGTAATCTCTGATTCAAGAGCACTGAAATCATGGGGTAGAAGTGTGCTTTCATCAGATTAACCAGCCCAGCACTGACTCAGCTGTGGAATGAAATATAGGGGGGAGGTAGGTTATTGCCAAGGTCTCCAGGACTCTGAAGAAATCTAATATCCTCTTATCTGATATAATCTACTCTTACATTTTGCTCTGTATTTTTACTATTACTATTGTATTGTATTCCTGAGGTGGCCATGATAGATTGGTCATCAAGATCAATGAAGAGGATTGCTCTGTGTATTTGTATTGTATTTACCCAATTTTTAGACACCCATTTCATGCCCAAATTACCTGGAAAGGTGGCTCTCTCTAAATTGTCTTTTCCAAGATTTCTTCCATTTTTTACCCTGAAAGAATTTTTTGGGGGAGTTTTTCCTTCAGTTTTTAAAGAGTCAAGGCTGGGGGACTGTTAAAGCCCACTGCCACACTCCTTGTGTGATTTTGGGCTATTCAAAAAATAAATTGTTGTTGTTGATGTGCAGACACGATCAGTTCAATCAGTTTCCTTATTAGCTCTCTGTGTGTCGCATCTGCACCCACATGACCAAAATGAGCTTAACTAGGTTAGATCAAGAAAACAGTGAGAAGGAAAGAAAGAAGTCAAGAGAAAGGCAGAGATAAAGCTGAAGGAGTGAGGAATAAAAATTGAACATCACAATCCTCGTAGAGCTGGTGTGACAGATAGGAGGCATGCCACTAAGGGAAGAAGCATGAATGTGGAGCAGAGGTGCTGCAGGAGTAGAGTCATCACAGCTGATGATGACAGAAGAGCAGGAGCAGCCATTCACAGCAGGGCAATGGAGCAGGGTTCACACGAGCCATTGAGGGTTGATTGCGCTTGTTAGTGGGCATCTTTTTCTACTGAACAGATTCTAGAGGTGAGCAGAGGAGATGTGATTGTGGATGAATACACTAGGGCTCAAGACATGTAAGAACTGTTTCTGACTGTTTAAATCTTGATATTAACCCGCTATTAGATTATTTATTTATTTGGATTTTAACCTCCAGAGAGACCATGTTTTATTATGGATAAAACTGTAAATCCAGTGTATCCAGTCATCTATCCTTTGAGCTAATCTGCTCACTCCATTCAGTGTTATGGAATATTGTAAAATTTTTGTTTATGATGTAGATTTATATTGACTTCATTTGTTATGTTTTTGAAGTTTTCTTTTTAATCGGTTTTGCTAATTTATGTCTGTAAAGGTGTATTGAAGATGTTATAATGTAAATTTGGCAGCTGAACCTTAATACAAAAACAAATTGTTCTATTCTACAGTATGATAATGGAGTTATTAAGTAAATGGATTGTTTAAACTAGAAACTAATAAATTGTATGACACATTCCAAGAAAATGAACACAATTAAAAGTCAAATGACATTAAATTGTAAGGCTCACTCACATTTACACTGCGATGAAGTAGAATTATCTGTTAAGTTAACATCAAGGTCTTTTTGTTATGGAAGTATAACCAAATTATTTGGTAAAAAGCCCATATAAACATGAGAAGAATATGCCAGCTCCACACAGACAGCAACCCAGATGAAGGATTCAAACCCAGGACAATGGACCTGTAAGGCAGCAAGAGTAACTACCGTAACATATTCACCCTTTCCCTAATGAATTATCCTAGAAAACTGCTAATCTTGTTACATGTTTCTGATATTAGATTTTATTAATCAAAAGGGGATAAAAAAATTCCACTGATGACTTTAGTTACCTTATAGAGCAAAAATATAGGCTATCAGGTTAATTTGTGAAAAATGTAACAGTTGCTCCACAAACACCAACTCATTAGCCTGCTGAGGTAGCTTAAAAAACAACTGGTTCAATATTTTCTTGCTCTTTGATAAATTCAGTCACTAATTTGAAAATACCTTTTTTCTAGTTTGCTTCTTCACTAGTACAAGTGGGGAACTACTGCAGTACCATTTCTTATGCGTGATATACTAATCACACATATTACGTTATGTATGTCATTATTTTATTTCAACACAAACAGATTATGGGTAACTGAATACTAATTTCGCATTAAGCAGAGTATATAGGTGAATACTGATACCTTAAGTAAGAAGAGATAGATAGATAGATAGATAGATAGTGTGACAGATAAGGGGCGCTATCGCTCCCTTGAACACCTGTCCACGACTCCAGACACCAGGTAAAAGTCCAAATGTTGACTTTATTTAAATGCCACAGTGCACATAGCACCCTCTCTTCCACAATAATCATATAAATCACAAATCACTAACAATAATACAATCCTCCACTCCCAGACGCGTTGCCACCCTTCCACCCAGCTCAGCTTGCCGTCTGGGAGCTCCCACAGACCTTTTATATACCCTGACCTGGAAGTGTTCCCAATCCCCACTCCATGTGATCCTGTATCACTTCCGGGTCAGGTAAAATGTTCTTTTCTTCACTCTGGAAACCTGTTGCTCTTCCTTTGACGAATTTCCGGGTTAAAGGGCACAAAGAAGTCTTCGGTCCTACCTGCAGCTCCCTCTTGCGGCCCCTGTGGTATCCAGCAGGGTCTTGTATAAAAACTACATGTCCCATTACTCCCTGCTGGTCTTCAGGGCACCTCCATACTGCAGGGAGGGCTCCATCTGGCGGCCTGGGGGTGACAAGCCAGCCACATCTCACAGTATTCCTCCCACAGCAGAAAACCAAGGTTTTGCGCGTCTTGTCCCACACGGGACATCTTCCCCCAAGGAGATCCAAAGACCGGGTCCCGGCAATGCAGTTGCCACTCCCGTGTGAACCTAGGAGGAACATTGTGAAAATAAATATTTTGCTTTTCTGCCCTCCTAGGACAACCTCTCCACTCGTGTCCTGGCCTGCGGCATTCGTAACACAGCCGCGGTCCCCTTGGTAGTCTCTCTCATCGGGACTTGAAGCACCTGGACACTTCTGGCTCTGCCCCTTTCTCCGCTGGGGAGAATTCCCCGGCCGCCTTTGCACTTTTATGGCCCTTTTCCACTTTGTCAGGAGACCTCTGTTGTATTTTAGAGATCTCCTGTTTAATCTGGGGTTTGTCCACAGTCTGGGTCTCTCTATTAAACAAAGAAAGCCCTTTTACTGTCTACACCCCTTTATTTTTACAAATGACCAGTGGTGGCGTCTTTAGGACCGCCTCGCTCCGGAAGCTAGCACTATCCAGCTGCCCCGGCTCAATCTGCTCGATCTCAGTCTGTCATCGTACCAACCTCACTTGTAGGGTACGGCGTGTATTGGCACCCGCTACTTATTAAACGCGGGCCCGGATCACACCGCGTTCCTCTATTATGTACGATACGGGTCTCGCTTACCTGTATCGCCGCAATATTTAACACTGGAGGCTCCCGACTGATCCGCCGCAGGTACTTGTTTACCTTCTTTATCAGTGCTTCAGCCGTCGCCCCCAGGTCTCTGACGATTTTCTGGATCGACGTCAGCATCTGTAAAATAGCTCGTATGGGCTCGATCAATTTCTCGAGTTCCCGCAAGTTTAAAGAGTTAATTAATTCAACCGGAAGTATACTCACTTCCTCGTGCATCATACCTACCGGCCGGGAGCCAATGAGCCCGTCTGCTGACGGCACGTGCTCTGACGGGTCTCGTGGAGGCTTCTGGGAAATGTAGTCCTCTTTGGCCGAGGACCGGGTTGCCTTCTCCGGCGAACTGAGGTCTGTCTTTATTAACTTTTTAACAGCCCGATCAGCTATTTCCCGGCCCTCCTTACCGTCTCGTGGGGTGAGCGGTGCTTCGCTCGCCTCCCCCTTCAGAATGTCCAAGTCCTTTTCTTCGGGTACGAAGGCGCAAACAGCGGGACGCGGACCTCCTCCTTCCCAGAAAGCACTGGGTTTGTTGCCGTGTCCCTCGTCGGTCGCCGACATGCGGAAGTTGAGTCCCATGTTTTCTGGCTCGAACTGGAGCGTGCCATTGTCGATGGGGCAGTCTCCTTTTTCCCACGGAACCTCCAGGGAATCATCTCCGAGGTACTTGCACGGTACAAAGTGAGTTATTACAAACAGATTGTCAATAACGTTCCCGGCACGTACCTCGGAATGATCTCTGGTCCCTGGAGATTTTTCTGGACTTGAAAGGCCGCTCCTTAACTCATCCCGAGCGTCGGCCATTGCACACAGGACACTCCCGCTGGCGATATTGCTCTGCTTGCCCTTCTTCTTTCTCATGTTGGACTTAGTGAAGGTAGGATCCGGCGGTTTTGTGGTGGGTCTGAATGCCGGCTTCTCGGGTTCTCTGCCCACAGAAATTTTTGAAAACAGGTCCTCTGCAAATGATGCTAGAGTATCCTGCCGACTACGCCACTGTGACAGATAGGGGGTGCTCTCGCTTCCTTGAACCCCTGTCCACGACTCCAGACACCAGGTAAAAGTCCAATAATCGACTTTATTAAATTGCCACAGTGCACAAAGCACCCTCTTCTCCACAATACTCATAAACAATCACAATTACTAACAATAAACAATCCTCCACTCCCAGACGTGTTGCCACCCTTCCACCCAGCTCAGCTTGCCGTCTGGGAGCTCCCACAGACCTTTTATATACCCTGACCCGGAAGTGTTCCCAATCTCCAGTCCATGTAATCCTGTATCACTTCCGGGTCAGGTAAAATGTTCTTTTCTTCACCCTGGAAGCCTGTCGCCCTTCCTTTGACGAACTTCCGGGTTAAAAGGCACAAAGAAATCTTCAGTCCTCCCTGCAGCTCCCTCTTGCGGCCCCTGTGGTATCCAGCAGGGTCTTGTATAAAAACTACATGTCCCATTACTCCCTGCTGGTCTTTGGGGCACCTCCATACTGCAGGGAGGGCTCCATCTGGCGGCCTGGGGGTATTGGCCGGGATGACAAGCTGGCCACATCTCACAATAGATAGATAGATAGATAGATAGATAGATAGATAGATAGATACTTTATTAATCCCAAGGGGAAATTCATATAATCCAGCAGCATCAAACTGATACAAAAAACAAACAAAAAAAAAATTAAAGAGTAATAAAAATGCATGTAAAAACAGACAATAACTTTGAATAATGTTAGCATTTAGTTTTTAAAAATAATGCCAAGGACTGTACTTTCTATAGTATGATTTTATCTTTGTTTGGTAACTGTTTTTGTCTGATTTATAGTTGCAGACTCCAGTCAGTGATTTGCTCGCCTTCTTGTTCAGAACCATGAAAACCACAAATACTTTTGACCAAACTGAAAAGTGCCTTGTCCCAATGTTTACCGTATTGCCATTTTTTCCAGCACAATTTTATATGTTATGGCAATAAAGAGCTCCACACCTTTCTACCAGTGCTTTTGCAATGCATCATCCAGCACTTAACAATTTAGTTCAATACTGACAAAGTGAAAAGACCTATATAAAGACCCTGAGTCTCAGTAACATATGATAAACACAAGTACCCTCCAACATGGGCATACCAATCCATCACAAAGGGCATAGAGAAGACATAATGAGATATATTAGAGATACTAATGAACCCAATAAAATATCTTTTGATTATCATAGTTTCGAACAATACAAATATGGAGATAGCATGCAGAATTCATACTGAGGACATCTGTCTGGAATAAAGTTTAAACTTGTGAGAATTCAACTTGACCTGCTCTACCACTATTAGAACAGCAAAGAATTTAAAATCTTTTTTTTTTTATTAATTATTAATGGAATTCAAATTGTAAAAAAAATCTATTAATATTTAATTTTGGGTTTCTGACCTCAGTCTAATAGAATGCCTATAAACTACAAATTAGGTAACATTGGCTAGGAGTTTAAGTGTGGGAATACATACCCAACCCCTGCTGATTCACAGCAGAAAAAGATTAAAAAGATTCTGCTTCACAGAAATGGAATTGTTCCATTCAGAGATCTTCATCACATCCAACCATTTTCTATCAGCCCATTTCAGGGTTTCAGGTGCCTAACCCAGCAGCACAGGTTATAAAGTAAACTTATGTTATTTACTATTATTGTTATTTACCTACGTTTTCTATACAGTGTTTTAGAAAATAATTTTTTGAGATATCAAGTACTCTAAAGTTGACTACATTATTATATTATAAAATAGTGATGGCCGGCTGTGCATGTGCTGCTCTTTGGAATTAAAGAGCCTGAAATTTGATTAAATTATCCTTCCAAAACATTACAAATGAGACAATTATATAGAAACAAAATGTTACAGTTTGTTTTTGAGTGGTTCATTAATTAAACAAAATTCATATAAAAGTTCTTGTTGAATTGTTTTCCCTTATGTCATTTTTTTTTACTCAGTTGTTAGTGACAATTGAGGTTGCATAGTGTCTTTAATTACTGTAAATGGGCTGGAAATGTTAACACTAGAAAGAGTACAAGAGGCTTATCTTTAAAATCGATTTGAAGTATATATTCATTTAATGGGGTATTATCCTCCACAAGTGGGCAACATTAGTGTTAAAAGAATATATCAAAATGTTTCATTACTACTTGTAATTAGTCGTCAACATCCAAATTTATGATATCAGAAGTACAGTTGAAGACAAGGGTGTCTAATCCTAGTGCTTTTGCTTTTATTTCCTGCTGTGTCTTAAATTGCTTAACTAGATTGGCAAAGTGGGGTTTTGAAACGTATTAGGCACTTAGCAAAAAAAAAAAAAGTTCTACAATGATAAAGGTTCTTCTGTTTGCTTAAAAGGGGATAATAATCACTGGGAGATCGAATAAGCACCCTGATTATGACCTTATTTAGGTGATTCTGTCAGGATTAATAACCATTTTAATTTTAGTCAGGCTTGCCATTTCTCATGAAAAGATGGAAGGTCACATTCACTCTCTCCTTCATAGTTTATATATTCTGGCACAAAGTGTTAATAGAAACTCTAGGAAAGTGTTTGAAATTGAATATGGTAACAAACATAGGCAATGTGAGGCCTGGGTTTAATGATATTATTTCTTTAATTTAATGTTCGCATGCTGAGAATTCCAGCTGCTTGGCTCAACACTCTGGCTTGTAGAGCATTTCCTAATAATTACTGCAGATTATGCAACTCCCTGCTGAAAATTATCTTCTCTGAGTGTATTTGCATACGTGCGGCATTTTCTTAAAAAAACTAAAGAGTAAAAAAATATACATGGAAGTGAATATACATTGATATTTACTTCAGTAAAAGCCACTAATAAACCAAATTTACTACTTTTCTTAGTTAGGATATTATATTGTCCTGTAGTTTGTAATATTTACTTTTTCACAGAAGTCTGGATCTTCAATATGAAAGGTCTCGAGAGCAACAAAGGTATAGTTCTCACTTGAATTAACCCAAAGTGTTACAACATTTTGACATGATCAAAGTATTTTAAGAAAACAGACTGAAAAACACAGCTGTCATGACCTGGAGTTGACAGTACCATGTAGTGATTGAGCAGCAAATACTTCAGAGCAATAGGAAAGAATTTTCAGAAAATGTAAAGGAAAAGGGAGACATACGACTGGTCTGAAAAGGGGAAGAGGTCTGAACAAAAGTAAACCAAGATTCAAAAAAATCAAAGTCAAAGCAGCTAAGCAAAGGTCCTAACACTAAACGCTTCTTGGTAGCACTTTTTTTGTTTCCTCTAGCAAAATCAAAATGTGACACGAAAATCAGAGTATAAAGAGAAAAGCAATTGTCCACAAAAATCAAAGTTGAAGTAGCAAATCAAAGATCCTTGCCAAAGTTTCTCTTTAGTTTAAGTTTAAATTTGTTTTTGTAGTTTTTGTTTATTTTTGACTCATTAATTACTAGTATCATTTATTTAGTGCGGGCAGCATGGTGGCACAGTGAGTAGCGCTGCTGCCTCGCAGTTAGGAGACCCAGGTTCACTTCCTGGGTCCTCCCTGCGTGGAGTTTGCATGTTCTCCCCGTGTCTAAATGGGTTTCCTCTCACAGTCCAAAGACATGCAGGTTAGGTGCATTGGTGATTCTAAATTGTCCCTACTGTGTGCTTGGTGTGTGTGTGCACGCCCTGCGGTGGGCTGGTGCCCTGCCCAGGGTTTGTTTCCTGCCTTGCACCCTGTGTTGGCTGGGATTGGGTCCAGCAGACCCCCATGACCCTGTAGTTAGGATATAGCAGGTTGGATAGTGCAAGCTATTTATGTTTATATAGTTGTTTTTATTTTTTTGTCTTATTGGTATTCTCAATCATTTTTTTAAATCTGTTGTCAGACACGTGCGATTAGGGGACAACTAAAGGGCTTGAATAAGCGTAATTCCAGGCCTAACCAGAGGGTGGCGAAGTGCACTGATTCTCTTTCTCAATTCCTTGCAGACTATTCTCGGGCAGTCCCGCCTGGTCCCGGGGCAGCCAACAACGCCACTTTACTTCCATTTAAAAAGCCGCCATCTTAAGACAGCAGTCAGTTCTGAGCAGTTCCTTTCAGTTGCATTAAATGCTAGAAAGAAAGTGACAGAGATTTTGGAAAAGATAGAGAGAGAGAGATCTTCAATCCAACATGTGGATGCATGTGTTTCATGCTGTTATCTTAAATAGGACCTGCATTATAAAAATATTACCTGACATTGAGATCACAATGTCTGGTAACAACGTGTCTTTGCTGGTTCCAAGGAACAGAACATAGAAATGTGATGCCTATATAGTAAAACATCCATCAAGATGGCACCAAAATGATGCCACATTCAAAATTAAAAATTAAGTTGCAATAATGAGCACATAATGATAACATTTCAAATAAAATATTATAAAAATATATTATTTATTTAAATAAAGGTTTGAGATTGAAATAAGCAGTAAATGATCAAAAAGGTCTTTACTGAATTGAGTTCACCACAGATCTGAGATAACAGAGTGAAGATAGCATTTATACAGTGAGGCTGGAGGAAGTGATGTCATTAGGAGCTGAACCAGAAGTGATGTCCTTAATAGCCCTGCCTACGGATGGCAGGACTTCATTCTGTTGGTGTGCAGAGGAAGAAAAGGGTTAGTGAACACAGACACACCCTGGTCTGGCATGTAATTACAACCATTCAAGCCCATTAGCAGACTCCCATTTGCATGCTGGTGACAATTTACTCTTGCTCCAATTTCATTTTTTGCAGTAATACAGTATATGCTGACACAAGTTCAAAAGAAAAAAACAAAAGGCATGAACACTTTTAAATTTTTATTAAAAGTTCAGCCAGTCTTCTTCTTTTAAGTACTTTCATGTAGATTTTGGCTTTGTGTATTAATAATTTAAAAAGTACAGACTAGTACTCATCAAATGGGAGCATGTTTGAAAAAGTCAAACTACCAAAATTCGTGAAGTCACCCCTTTAAAATAAAACATTTAACTAAATAAGAAGGAATTAATTTTTATTGCACTCCAAAAATGCACAGCTAGAAACAAAGAAACGGAACAATTTCCAAATGGTATAGCTCTATAGTCAGAAAAGTAAAAATATATTGAAATATATTTTACAAATTTAAAATTTGTGACTCGGAGTCCCAAACATACCAAAATGGTTGTGAGGTCTTCTGAAAAAGACTTAATATGCCTGCCTGAAGGGAATTACTCTAAATCCAGCTAGTCTCACAACTGCCAGCTACAGGCTTCAGTCCTAGCAGACCCCAAACATGGGGAGCTGAAAAAATAACAGAAAACGTTACAAAATATTGCAAAAGTTGGTGTTCATGAGGTGGAAGATGAAAGGATTAACTTACAATATCCCGTAGAATATCTACACCATTCAGTCTTCCACTGGGCGTATTACTGTTGAAAGAAGGATATATCGTAATGTTATTGTGTAATTTATGTAAGAATAATGGGCTATGCAATAGGGCAAGATTAGTTGTATTTAAAATTGGATGAACAATTTTGACATGTAAAATTTTAACAGGCGACAAGAAAGGTAATGTAGTACATCTTCCGCGAATAACATTAGACACCAAAGGAGATCTTGATATGTCATTTGTATTAAAACGTTTATAGTTTCAGGTTAGAATAACTTTTGCTATGACAATTAACAAATCACTTCGAAAACGTCAGTTTATTTATTAGAGAGAAATAAATTATATTCCCTCACAGGCAGTTATATGTTGCGTTGTCACGATGTAATTCCAAACACGGAATCCAAATTCAATGTGATATTGATGAAAAGTTAATTCCAAATATTGTTTTTACTGAAGTTTTACAATAAAAGTGTAAGTTTAAAAAGTATTTGCGTGTTAATTTCAAAGCCAAACAGAACAAAAATGTATAACGCAACGAATACCTCTAACGCAAAATAAAACATAATTTTCTTTCAATTACATTTTGCTGTTTTTTTACTATGGTTAATTACTCGCTTTAATGTAAAATAGTTAGGTCAATTATTCATATGTAACAATTCCCCATAAAAATAACAATCTGTTTAAACTGTACATCCGCTTCCCCATATGCGAGCGGCAGAGCCGCGATGTGGCTAGCATGTAACGCCCGCCCAGGTGTTGGCAAGTGAAGAGAGCAGGGGACAGAGGCCCCTAGTGTGTTAAAGAGGATAAATAGATATAATTAAGCAACTTAATCTGTTAAGTGTCTAAAATGTCATTGTCATTTTCATTTTTCTCATTTGCCTTTCATATTTGAAGTAAACTCAATGTCACCATATCTGGATGGTGAACTTTTATCTTTGAAATTTGGAAAAAGATTCTAAGTCCTAATAAAATCAGATCCTGATGTCAGCAGACTCATTTAGGAATTTCTGTGCAATTGATCAACATGAAATACAAAACCAGATCTTCAGAACTTGCTCTCAAACGTCTATGAGTAATCCCATGTTCAGTGCTATCTATTCTCAAATGATGAGTTTTGTATCCAACGATTAATCAGTTTTATTGTCAGTGACCAAAAGTTGTATAATGTGACATACATATAACCCTATATTGGTTTTCCACAAGATGTCTTGATTTTACTCCTGCTTTCCTAAATATGCATAAGTTGTGTAAGTGGTCCTGTTGAAAGTGAATCTGGGTGTGTGTGCCAGAGTACAATGTGATGGACTGGCATTGTGTAATGTATGTATGTAGAGTACCAATACTCATTTACCTAGTGCAAGAATAAATTTTAGAGGAGATGCTGGTCCATTATGTGGGACACCCAGGTACATACATTCACACTTGCCCAATTTAGAGTCAACACATAAATGAGAAACTGAAGCACTTGAAGATAAATCACATGGACATTGGGAAAAGGAGCAAACTCCCCACAAACAGGAAGTGATCCAGTAAGTCATTAGAACTAACTGCTATGTTACCATGGCAGCCATACAATTAGACATCTATTTCAATGTTAATACTTTTGGTACATTTTTTTTACTTTGGAAGTAAAAAAAAATACATTAAATAACTATGTACTGTGAAAATAACATTTTGTTTTGAATGAGAAACAATGGCTATTCAGTTGATTCCAGCTGCAATTACATAAATATGTTAGACTAATGTATTCCAAGATCACCTTCAGTATAATGCGCATGGAATAGTTTGCTTTCTTTAAAATATTCTGAGCTTTTGTTTCTGAGACTAACGATGAGCAGAAATGTTGGAACTACAGGTTCACCTGAGATATATATTCCAGTTTAGAAATTAGATGTAATGAACTCCATAAAAAAGGCTGAAATAACTAGCCAAGCATGAAAATTACTCCATTACTCACAGAAGAATTCTCCCAATGATAATCAGAAGATTATTTCTAAAGTAAAATCTACAGCTCCTTTTCTCTGCCTCCTGACAAATGATGAAAAACCCATGAAAAATATGACAGCCTTTATTATAATATGTTTAATGTTATGGCACATTGGTGGTATTTTACATAATGCTGACAAATTTGAAGAAAATACAGACAAATGTATCTGTCTCAAGTTTATTCATCTACTCCATTTTTAACATTGACATTTCAGATTCTTTCCTTGCATTCATTAACATTCAAAACTACATCATATTGATTAGCACTGACATGCAATTTATTGAAATGGTTTAAATCTGGATAAATGTCAATCAAAAAATGTACAAAGGTTGAGGATAAAAGCAAGAAGAAGGCAGGATTCAAATAAATGCATTTTACAAGCACAATCAAAAGTATTGACAATTGTGTGTTGCATGCATTTTTAAACTGGCTTTTCAGCTTTGTCTGCTGCCTTTACTTTAAGAACAATGTAATTGCTGTCTTTAATAAATCATTTGCCACTATTGCTTATGATTAGTCATCCTCAGTAAATTGTAGACAATAGTTTACAAAATGAATTTGATCATTTGCTGCATAACAGATTGCTTTTTATAGATTGCCATGCAGGTCTGCAAACTAATGTGTTATAACTGGGATTTTTTGAAAGCTGGGAATGCATCATATTTCATGCTTAAATACTGTTCAGTGGATTTTAAATTTGTTTTTTTTGTTCCCATTTGAAAAGTGATATTTCAGTGTATTATGCATAGCTTTACTAAATGTATTGGAAATCCTCATTTCCCTAGGCTAAAAGTCAGAACATGAAAAGACACACATATACTGAATACACAGTATATATCTATATATAGACACACTGTATACATATATAAACACACATATGCAGATGAAAAATGCAAAAGGTTACGTTCAGATCAGAGCATTATGGCATTATTAGGATTATAGAATCTGTAACATTAGCATAGCTTGTCAAATAGAATTTGCTTTTATTTTGCAGAGCTCTTTGATATTCTGTGGTATTACCAATCTGATTAGGTTTACTCACCTTCTGCAGGGTTTTTCCATATAGGGATGGTTTATAATTCTTCACTTTAACTTAACATAATATACTTGTGATTGAGCCACCAAATGGCAGTGAACTCTTTTATGTTCCCTGTTGACCTTGTCATGCAATCTTGTGACAGATTATGAACATTTCTCCCCAAGTTGATCTTGCAGCTGTAAGGGTAGAAAATGAATGGTTTGCCTGTAAATAATGAGGAAGTAACCCATGAAGAAGAAAATGTGTGGTATACGTCTGAAAATTGCCTAATTTGATGTTTTCTGGCTGCTAAAAATAGCTATCCTATGATTGTTAGCTGCCTGCAAATGTTTTCATCTCAGTTGGAAATATATTTTATTTTTTTGCTAATTGCTACCCTTCTTAAATGTTAGTGTATGCAAATTGCTCTTAACTTTTGGAATAAAGAAGATGTCTTTTCTGGATGTTTCTCTCTATATTTTGTTAAGGCACTTTACTGATTTTTTTATAGCCGTGTTTTTGGCCAATTCTAATTGCAAATGCTATACATAAATGGTTGCAGACTGTGAAGAAAAAAGTCAAAAAATGTTTTTGATAATGAGTTGTTATTATAAGCGGAATTATAAGAGTGCACTTTGTTCAACTTCTCCAATGAACATCTTCACATTCACATGCCTGTATGCTTTTAAGCATGCATTTAGTGTCAATACCCTGCCTTTTCAATTTATAAATGTTATATTTTTCTTTTTGTTAACTTATATTCCAGAGGCAGCATAAAGACTGTTGATCCTGGATGGCAAGTCACACTTTTGTGTCCTCTCATTCTCACTTATTCCAAAGTAATTTGTAGACATCAGTCAACCTAACCTGTACATCTTTGGGACGAGAGTATGAAACTGGAGCATCCAAGGGAGAATATGTAAACTCCAAAGTGCACATAATGGAATCAGAAATCTCCCCGGCAATCACTTAGCAGTGATAACTAGTGCATAACTGTGCTATGCAGGTCTGACTCTCCTAGTTTTATTTATTTACATTTGAATTTTACCCAAAGTGACATATAAATCACCAATTCATATTAAAGCTATTGTTTATAAATTTTCTTACTTTTTACAGTTTTGCTGTGTAAGTTTTCTTGCAGTCCTGTAAACTGACTCCACATTTTGAAATGATCTATTTACACTTTAAATTGTGATGTGGCTTTGTTTGTTCTTTCATACAACTTAAAAAAAGAAGACAGAAGAAAATGTTATACTGGGAGTGTAAACATGTAATATGTTTATATTTGTAATATAAACATAGAAGATAGCATCCTGTTAAAATCAATAAATGAAAATAATCATAGATCTGATATTTAATAAAATGCAGTTTGTAGCGGGTGGCCGAAATCCTTACCCAGCCAGAATGCTCAAGGTGTGGAAGGACCTGCTGCAAACTGTCCTGATAATACTTTCTCCCCCAGGCTGACAGAGAGCAGGCCCATTGGTTTGCAGTGGGGCCACAGGTTATGAGCCACTGCCAGGGAGCACATGGTTCTTTCCAGTGCCTTATTTGGTCACGCTTCTGCCACACCCGGAAGTGTTACTGGAAGAAGCTCGATGGCACGTGGAGTCCGTCCAGGTGCCCTATAAAAAGGAGCCACCTCACTCCATAAGTGGGCCAGAGTCAGGAGGAAGGATTGGATAAAGCCTGAGGAAGAGTGGAGGTGGAAGGAATGGTGGCAAGGTGATCGTGATGTACTCCCGGGTTATAGGGCACACAAGAGCCCACGAGCCCCCCTACAGCGACTCCCTGTGGCCCCCAAGGTATCCAGCAGGGCTGTGTATAAATACTACATAGTCCATGAGGCCCTGCTGGAATTCGGGGCACAATCCTGCTGTCGGGAGAGCTCCACCTGGCGGCCTGGGGGTGAGGGCCAGAGCACGAAGCTGGCAGTCCTCCACTATATATATATATATATATATATATATATATATATATATATATATAT
>JANRMT010062832.1:13697859-13710619 GCA_026402145.1 Polypterus bichir lapradei | reverse complement strand
TATATATATATATATATATATATATATATATATATATATATATATATGGATAGATATATATATACACACACATATACATACATAATGAAAAACTATTACTAAGGGGGATTTATTAGTAGTGCACATTGCTCATTTGTTGCTGTGTGCTTTTGTTTCCATGCCTTTGTCAGTGAGCTTTTGTCCCACACAATTATACTGTGCCACCAATATCACTACCCCTTGTATCCAATGATTGCATTGTCAAAATGTGGCAGTGGCCTGTAAATTATATTAAAAATGTGTGACAATAAATATAATAACAGTAACAAGTCTTAAACAGAATAAAACAAAACATTTTTAAATTAAATCCATAGAGTAAAAACAAAAAGTAACAATCATAGTAATTCCCAGAATTAAATATGAAATACTGTATAATATTCTCTAATGAATCTTGACAATGTCAATACAGGCAATAGCAGTTATAATTCCAAGAAATTACATAAACAGAATCATGACAATTACTTATGAGTTCCTGAATGTGATGAGAATGCAAAACCACGGCAACAATCAACAAATACACTACAACATTTATTTCAATGTAGACAAATGCTACATACAAGGGAGAGGAAAAGGAAACTTACAAAGAAATAGAATGTTTTGAACACTATAGAGCAAAATCCATAAAAATGTCTCTTCTCAAAATAAATAAACAAAGAAATTTAATTGGACTTCTGAAAGGTAAAAATAATTTATTCTTCATGAATTTAAATTACATCAATTTTGTCATTTCCCACTGCTTTGTTTGCTTCTCTTTACAGCCCAATTATTTCTGAACTGGTCCATTCTCAGTCTTTAGAAGGCCTTTCTTCGCCCTCAAAGTTACTTCAAATGTATATTCATCCCCAGTATCTGCATGCCTACCTCTTTTCTCTTCTTCTACAGCCTTTCTCTTTTAGTAAATAATGTGAGTACTTGTTATCTATTAGCTGGGAAACTTTTAAACAGTGTTAGCATCCAAAAGTGCCTCACAGAAGCAGACTTTGTTTTGTATGTCAATTAAAAATTACTATTAAAAAATTCGGACATGAGCATCAGTAGGCTTTGCTCCCTAAGAACCAAGTTAACCAAACTATTCTATTACATTTCAGTAATTATTAACCACTCTATTGCTGATCTTTCTGATCATAAAATAGATTATTACGATAGCAATTTACAAGAAGAATTCATAATTAATTGCAGAATTAGTGTGTTTGAGGGTTCCTTTAGAGTGCCTCTTTCTCTTGCATGATTTGGCTGAAAAACTAAACAGCACATCATCATTTCATAACAGACTTAAGTTTTGAGTTTGGTAGTTTTCCGTCCAGCCAGTGTAGCTCTAGACCAGGAGTGTCCAAACTTTTTTCACTGAGGGCCACATACAGAAAAATATACAAAGGGCTGGGCCACCCACTAGAGGTGAGGTATATTGGTTCACCTCCAGTATATTAAGTTAGTAAAATCAATCAAATGTAGGTAAATTATTCTTCATAATTGAAAAAACAGCATCACAGCTCTCCATTAATGGGTTTTCATTTATTGTATTACAAAAAGTGTTGGTAGCTTATTCTCATAACAGCGTCCTCAGATTGCTTCTTAGTCAGGATGGTGATCCCCCTTCACAGCCCTGTATAAAGGGGGAAAAATAAGGGGGAAAGGGATGGGTATATTTCAACCTTGTTATGCAAATAAGTTATTGAAATTGGTAACATATCAACTAATGCATGTTAGAAAATGTTATCAACTTTATATTGGCTGAATGTATTAAGTAATTTAGCTTTTAAATACATGAATACTGTCTAATATATTTTTAACTCACCTATAATGGGAACAGCGATGCACTCAGCGGGAACAGTAATGCTGAGATTTGGACTGAAGGACAGCTTGCAGGTCAGGAGTAAGTTGGGTGGCTGAAATGAGAAAAACATCACAGAGATGGCTGTCAGTCATTTTGGTTATCAATCTGTGTTTTATTCAGATTTAACGGAGAAAACATTTGCTCACATGTGTATTTGGCCTAACAGACTGATCATTCTATTTTGCGTGGCATCTCATCAGAGGAAACTTGGCCCTTTCCAAGATCCGGTAGAAGTCGGGTAGGGAGAGAATCTGATGTTGATTCTTCAGAGAACTGCAGACTCTCTTCCACTTCTTCTGCATTCATCAGGAAAGCTTGATTTCTTTCTCAATGACAAAAAATCTTGGAAGTGCTGACTGAATTCTGTCATGAGAGATGCGCTCATAGACACATATTTTCCCTTTTAAGCAGAAAGCTTGGCCTCTGGAAAAGCACATATGATTTCAGACAGCATGGGGAAGTGTGCAAAATTGCAGTTGCATAGTTGTGAGTTAAAGAGATGGAGCTTCACACAGAACGCTTTCATGTGCATGTAAAGTTGAGGCACAAAGCTGGTATTTGCCTTGCAGGCTCTTGTTCAGTGTGTTCAGATGTTCAGTAACATCAACTAAAAAAGCTAGGTCTACCAACCTGAGAGGGTCACTCAGCTCATGAAGAGGTCAGTCCTTCTCTTTCAAAAACTGGTTGATTTCTGTTTGTAGGGAACAAAACCAGTGCAGCACAGAACCGTGGCTTTGCCAGTGCACATCAGAATGGTAGAGTAGGTCCCTGTATTCTGCATCGATATCAGATTGAAAAGTTTGAAATTTTCTGTGGTAGAGCCCTCGTGCTCGAATTATGTTGACAGTTTTCACAACAGTGTTCATCACATCGCCAAGCTGGACTGTCTGTGCACATAGGGCTTCTTGGTGGATGATACAGTGCATTTTAATAGCCTCAGCTCCACACTCTTGCACCTTGGTGCACACCATAGATGACATTCTGTTGCTCCCACCTGTCACTGCAGGAGCCCCATCTGTTGTAACTCCACATAGCTTGTCCCATTTAAGTCCCATCTTGTCAAGCGCATCTGACACAGCTTCAAAAATGTCCTTACCCGTTGTTACTCCCTTTAGACTCCAAAGTTCAAGTAGCTCGTCCACAATGGAAAAGTTATCATCAACTCCCCACAAAAAATCAACAGCTGTGTGGTGTCTGTGGCATCTGTGCTCTCATCACATGCAATTGAGTAAAAATCAAAAGCACAAGCTTTATCTGACACTTGATGTTTTAAGTTAGCTGACAAATCTTCAATTTGCTGCACAACTGTGTTTCTGGACAAGCTAACGTTGTTGAATTCCTGCATTTTCTCCAGGCACATTATTCCTGCGATTCTAGTGAGGCACTGTTTTATGAAGTCACCACCTGATAAAGGTTTCCTGTGTCCAAGCTGTGCTACCTTGTAACTGGTTAATGTGGCATTTTCTTGTGTTTTGTTATCATGAAAAAAATACTGTTGTTGAGTTAGCAGACTAGCTGCCATTTGCTTACCTTTCTGTTCTCGCTTGGCACCAGTGTAGGATGTGTAGATCGGATGCTTGGTTTCGTCGCACCGTGTTTGAAATTTTCTGCACTCACTTGCTATTTTGCGTTTCTTTGGTTCTGCCATTTTTGGTCACCAGTAGCAAAAATTTTTTTTGGTTGCACTTGTTTTGTGAAAACACTGCCTTGATCAAGATAAAACTTGTGTTAAAAATAAAATGTACAATATGCTTAAGAACAAGTTTTGTGTGTGGGCCATATTTCATTAAATGGACCATGGGCCACAGTTTGGACAC
Source organism: Polypterus bichir lapradei (assembly GCA_026402145.1). Lineage (NCBI taxonomy): Eukaryota > Metazoa > Chordata > Cladistia > Polypteriformes > Polypteridae > Polypterus > Polypterus bichir. The sequence continues at coordinate 13,706,929 of JANRMT010062832.1, read as the reverse complement.
CCCTGCTCTACAGTAGACCATCCTCAAGAAACTATTACACAAAACACACAAACTCTAAGGCAGACACACACCCATGATTGAGATATCAATGTTTTTGGTATCAGGGGACCCTAAAACTTTGAGATCCGTTGAAAACTGGAGATCGAACTTTTTGACAATTCTAAAGCTTTCACTCCTCTCCCATAGACGATACAAAGCAAAAATACATGTAGCACCCTCTAACCATACTAAAAACAAATCCAGTCTAGTCTGTAATCAGTCAAGCTTCAAAATACATCCTACTGTCAGAGCAAGTCTTAGTGTACATTAACAAACATATGCATTACAACATACATACAGAAGAAGTAGTTTACCAAGTGAAGTTAAATGTAGACTAACAAATCAAATACAAAAATGGCAATGAACTATAATTGTTCTAAATGTCATATGGCTAAAACTTAGATTTTAGGTAGCAAAAAGTCTCACATGTGTTTCTTATGTAATAACACTATATACATAGAACTTTGAATTGAACAATAAATAGCATTCTTTCATTAATTATGCTGTTTATTAATCTACTATCTCAACCTACTCATCAAAATTCAGGTTTCTTTATGAAGCTTATACTTGTAACATTACCAGTACCATCTTTGGATAGGACACTAGTGCAAAACAGGGTACAATTAAACTCGCTCAATTAAACTCACTCACTCTCATCATTCTGATTTAAAATCACCAGTCAACCTAACCTTGTACTGGTTTTGTATGTTAGAGGACAGCCAGATCCCAGAGAAATACCCCAAGCAGACACAAGGGAAACTTGTAATCTAAATACAGAAATAGATCAGGTCAGTATTTTGATCTGAGAATGATGCACTGGCAACTTTTCCACTCCAGGTGTGAAACGTGCCTTGACATTTGGAGGTGATCAAGCTAAACCAGTCAAGCCAGTGATAAGACCGCACAAAAAAGGTAGGCTGTCAAGGTGTATAGGAGGTATGAAAGAAACTGTCTCTCGATGTAAATTTCAAGCTCCTTTGTAAGGAGAAGCTACTTTTACTTTATCTCAGTTTCCTTTTTCTGTTATATACTATCATGGCCCTTTTCACATATATAAACTCTTTATTATTTAGCCAGTGGCCATTTTTTAAATTTTAACAAGCAACCTTTTCTTGTAATGCCATTAGCTGTTTAATTAGTTCCTGTAATGTATTCATTTTAATTGTTTAAATTAAAGACATGGCCAGTCAAACATTAACAAAAGCTTGCACTTTTTCACAGTAACAAAACTAAAAGGTGTAAAGGCTAAAATAAGAAACATATCCAGAAATATACTGATGTAAGGCCTGTACATTAAGCAGTAGTTTGCTTCATCAAGTACCATCTTGTAAACTGGTAAACAGATAAGGTGGATGCCAGAAGCCTAAATACCACTCTGACAAAAACCAAGAGAAAGACTGCAATTGGTGTGAAAATGTGAAGAAGTTGTCTAGGTGGTGCAGGTTTACTCATCACCCTGGAGGACAGTTGTGCCTTTTCTGGTAAGCTATATTTACTGAATGGGCTGTCCAGCCACAATATGAAAGAGCTTGCGTCGTGTTGTACTTAAGCTAAGCGATTGTGGTTCATCAGGAAATAATTCTACCAGAATGTCCTCTTTTTTATCATTAATGTTAACCTTTAATGCATACAACTTCGAGTTGCTTTTCTTGTGGGTTAGAAAGACTTTTGTAAATGCCCAACAGCCAATGTGTTTCATGATAACGAACATCCCACCTTTGCACACCAAGATTTTAAAAGATGGCTTTAGAAATTTGGATGAAAAATTAAAGACCTTCTTAAAGCTAACACTAAAGCAACTCAAATGGCGATACGTTGTCTACATTTTGTAAAATTGACAAATGTTTTTTGAAGTCCCTTTCTGACCATTCCAAAACACAAATGATGTTTCAAAATGTACTATTTCTGTCCAAAATGACATTAGTTTGTTTAAGGTACTGTAGTATTTATTTGTGTTTGCTCTCTAAGAGATCGTTTAAGGTAAGGTAGTCACTGACATTTACCTATGAGGCAAATGAAGGAATAAAACCCTTGCACATTCAGCCAAAAGATATTAACACCAAAAAGATGCTACATTAACTGCAGTGTCATTCTGTGAACTCCCTAGTTCATAAGCTCAGCCATCCAGACTAAACTGATTTATCAGTAACAACTATCTTCATGACTCTTCTGCAGAGATGGCCCCAAACCAGAGCCACTTTTTTTCCAGGTTCCAAAGTTTAAATATTAAAACACACAAGTTCCTTCTTGTTGGTCTAGCTGTTTGTTTGGTGTATCCAAATTGAGACAGACCAGCCACACCATTTTCACAGATGCGTTGACAGAGGTTCAGAATTCTGGAACATGACAGTTGGTAATCAAGTTGGTGAGCAATGTATATCTCATTAGGAACAGGTCTCAGAAACTGTCATCTCCACAAATTCAAAACATTTTTATAAATAGATGACAGCCATTGAGGGGTAGTCTAGCTAATCACTAGACAAAGTATGGTGAATAGCCATTCACTAGTCCCCATGTCTCATCTAGACAGAAAGGCATCATCAAATGACATAGTTTAATAGTTTATTCTAGATTTTGAAGATCCATTGTGTTAACAAGAGTTTACTGGTTTTTGTTTTAATTCAGTTCTCCCTTATATTGTCCTCAGCATAAAGAAAATACACATACACTGATATGTGAATAGACAGAGATAGATAATAGAAAGTAATGTTTACTGCACTACACTGTCCAAAAAAACCCTGGTGAAAGACTCAGGATCTGTCCCTTGCTGAATAAGATGCCATGGCTAAGTGCTCCCTGACAGTCTCAAACTATTGGCCTTTTGGGTACATACAAGCTGCAATACATCTGCAGAGGGGAAAGCTTCCAATCTGTAAGAAGTGCATGTCCATGTATGTGATGCCAGACTAGCTCTTTTCCAAACCCACACTCCTACAGGTGACTCCTACTGGACTGTTGCAACTGTAGTCTGAGGCTAATGATAAGAATGGCGTTTTTTTCTTTCTTCTTTTAATTAACCTGTAATTGTCAAAATGACAGCCCAGGGCTACAAATGTGATTGTGTGCACAAGTGTGACCTGAAATGGACTTGCTCCCTGTCCCTGTCTAAGGCTGTTTTCCTGCCTAGTGACCAGCACTGCTTGGATAGGTTCTAGGTCCTCTCAGCCCTAAATTGGATGAAGTAGGTTTGAGATTTTGGTTGTTGTCACACAAAATGAAACAGATAACTCAAGAGCTTATACTTGCCATGTTTTAAATGTAAACTAAGTATGACTCAGTAGCTTGTGTAAGCAGCATTAATTTATAGGTACTGTATATAGAGTAATTTCAATAAAAAGTGCTTTTGCTCCAAACTTGCATGTTTAACCTCATTATTTGCTCAAAGATTTTATAATAAGAGACTGATTTAAAAATGATTTTCAAATATGAATTAATAATTACATTATGAAATTATTGTATCTTTATTGTAAGAAACAAAAATGATTAAAAAAAGATTGACAGCAAAAATAATGTGCCTCTACATCTCCCAAATATTCACCTTTAATGTGAATGCTTCAATTAATGTGGGGGCTAATACACTGTAATATATTTTTTTTCATTCTGTCACATATTGCAGATTTAATAGCACAGTAATTTTCCTTTGCAAAAGACAAATGCTTAATTTACATGCATTACCTGTAAGGATGTGCAAATAATAATTATTGAATTCTGAATACTGCATATAATAAGCTATTCATCATTTGGATCTGAATGCCTGGAGTATTTTGGCAGAGAATTTCAATTTTGTTCGTTGTGGAATCTTGAAGCTCAGACACTGAAGGCTGCAAATTTCATCTCAGAAAATTAGAGAACAGTTTGTTATATGTAAATTATAAATTCTGAATATCATGAAAATATTCATATTAAAAAGTTCCCACTCAATTCTTTTTTTCTTTCTTAAGTGGAGACACATATATTGTGAACACATAAGTTCCCTATAACAATAAATAATCAAAGCAGAAAAAATATATTAGATTTAGATAGGTTAAGTACACAAAGCAGGTGAAAAGAGTATAGAGCTGGGTCATGACCAAATAATGATTATGTGACTTTGACGGAGAAAAAGATGTTAACATGTTTATGCAATTATATTGCATATAGAACAGCTTGGTTTAAATAGAATCAGATTTAGATATTCAAGTACTTGTGATTGGCTTTGTATACATTTTCCACTTTTCCATTTTTAGTAAGATTGGAGGATATTGGAGCATGTGAGATAAGGAATTTGCATTTGCATCAGCCATAAACTGCTGTTTACTTATGGAAAGCAGGAAATGCTTCACCTGGCAAGAAAACAGATGCTAAATGTCCCTCAACTCTAACGGACAGTAATCCAGTTTGAAGTCACCCCGATCACTGGAATTAATTGAAGATATTCAATTATATGTGAAATACTTTCCTAGATGTGTTCAGTCTTAAAATTATGCTAATGTTGCAGTGAACCTAAAGGGATTATTTTTTTATTTTGCTATGTTTTAATGAGTATTTCTGAGTTTGACATCAAGGTAGGTAAAGAAGCAGATAGTTACTGAAGCAAAGGTATAAACAAGTATGTAAGAGAAGTTTGGTAGGCAAACCATCCTATAGCTCAAGGAGGATGCATGGGATGTATCCTCAGTGAGCTTGTACAATACCACATCAATAAGGATCTCTGCAGGTGATGATCTCTGAATGGAATTTTCTGAACTGTTATACAACAGTCATCCAGTGAATGAACAATGACATGACAGACAGTGTCTCCATACTTCTTTAGTCCTTAGATGTTCTCAACTTATGCAGAATACCAACAAAGAACTGATATACACTAGCAAGGTATTATGTCAGTCAGGCTACAGTATCAAACCTGCTTTCTTTCCAACCATTTTCAGCAATATATCTACTTTGTTGCTTGTGCTTTATGTGTAGATGTCATGAAATCTGGGAAGTGAAACATGTAAAATAAAGAGTATAGAGCTCCAGCCATAAAATGTGAAATGGGAGAAAACAAAAGACTGAAAACCTTTGCAACCCTGGCCTTCTACTCTTGTCACAGAGACTTTGCTGCCTCCCACACATGACTATGGACTTGTTTGCCCTCTGGTCTGAAGTGACTTTAAGCCCATTTCTGAGGTCACTTGCATTATTTATCTAAATATCTTAATCTTGTTACCCCAAAGGCATATCTTTGTACCTTTTACACGTTGAATGCTATGCATTTGTTATGCTTTGAAAAAATTATCTTCTTCTTTCGACTGCATTCGTTAGGGGATGCCACAGCGGATCATCTTTTTCCATATCTTCCTGTCCTCTGCATCTTGCTCTGTTATACCCATCACATGCATGTCCTGTCTCACCACATCCATAAACCTTAGACCTTCCTCTTTTCCTCTTGCCCGGCAGCTCTATCATTAGCATCCCTTTCCCAATATACCCAGCATCTCTCCAAACCAACACTATCTCACCTCTCTGACTTTGTCTCCAAACCATTCAACCTGAGCCAACCCTCTAATGTACTTGTTCTTAATTCTGTCCATCCTCATCATACCCAATGCAAATCTTCACATCTTTAATACTGCCACCTCCAGCTCTGTCTCCTGTTTCTTGGTCAGTGCCACCAATTCCAACCCATATAACATAGCTGGTCTCACTACCGTCCTGTATACCTTCCCTTTCACTCTTGCTGATAACCATCTGTCACAAATTACTCCTGACACTCTTCTCCACCCATTCCTCCCTGTCTGCACTCTCTTTTTCACCTCTCTTCCATAATCCTCGTTACTCTATACTGTTGATCCCAAGTATTTAAACTCATCTACCTTCGCAAACTCTATTCCATGCATCCACACCATTCCACTGACCTCCATCTCATGTACACACATATATTCTCTCTTGTTCCTACTGACCTTCATTTGTCTCCTCTTTAAAGCATATTACCACCTCTCTAGGATCTCCTCAACCTGCTCCCTATTCTCACTACAGGTCACAATGTCATCAGCAAACATCATAATCCATGGGAACTCCTCTCTAATCTCGTCTGTCAACCTGCCCATCACCACTGCAAATAAGAAAGGACTCAGAGCCGATCCCTGATGTAATCCTACCTCCACATTGAATGCATCTGTCACTCCTACCACAAACTTATATTCTGTACAAATCTTACATTCTTCTCTGCCACTCCTGACTTCCTCATACAATACCACAACTCCTCTCGGGGCACCTTGTCATATGCTTTCTCCAGGTCCACAAAGACGCACTGCAACTCCTTCTGACCTTCTCTATACTTCTCCATCAACACCCTCAGAGCAAACATCGCATCTGCAGTGCTCTTTCCTGGCATGAAACCATACTGCTGCTTACTAACCATCACCTTCCTTCATAACCTAGCTTCCGCTACTCTTTCCTATAATTTCATGCTGTGGCTCATCAATTTTATCCCCTTGTAGTTACTACAATTCTGCATATCCCCCTTATTCTTAAAAATCTGTACCAGTACAGTGCAACAGGTTAGCAAGGAAGAAGTAAGGACAGCTATGAAGAGAATGAAGAATGCAAAGCCAATTGATCCAGATGACATATCTGTGGAAGCATGGTATGTCATCTGGACCAATGGCCTTTCCATTCTTCATCCTCTTCATAGCTGTCCTTACTTCTTTCTTGCTAACCTGTTGCACTGCCTGATTCACTATTGCCACATCATCCAACCTTCTCTCTCTCACATTCATCAGCCTCTCAAAGTACTCTTTCCATCTGTTCAACACACCTTCCTCGCTTGTGAGTATGTTTTCATCTTTATCCTTCATCACCCTAACCTGCTGCACATCTTTCCCAGCTCGGTCCCTCTGTCTAGCCAAATGGTACAGGTCCTTTTCTCCCTCCTTAGTGTCCAACCTCTCATACTCCTTCTTTAGCCTTCACCATCTCTCTCTTCACTTTACGCCTGATCTCCTGGTACTCTTGTCTACTTTCTGCATCTCTCTGACTATCCCACTTCTTCTTTGCCAACCTCTTCCTTTGTATACTCTCCTGTACTTCCCCCTTTCATCACCAGGTTTCCTTTTCCTCCTTCCTGTCCAGATGTCACACCAAGCACCCTTCTTGCTGTCACTCTTACAACTTCTGCTGTAGTTGCCCAGCTGTCTGGTAACTCTTCACTGCCACCTAGTGCCTGCCTTACCTCCTCCCTGAACTAAACCTTGCACTCTTCCTTTCTCAGCTTCCACCATTTGATCCTTGGTTCTGTCCTCACTCTCCTCCTCCTCTTCTTGATCTCCAATGTCATCCTACAGACTACCATCCTATGCTGCCTAACTACACTTTCCCCTGCCACCACTTTGCAGTCTTCAATATCCTTCAAATTTACCCTCCTTAATAGGATATAATCTACCTGTGTGCGTCTTCCTCCACTCTTGTACGTAACCCTATGTTCCTCCCTCTTCTTAAAATGTGTATTCACTACAGTCATGTCCATCCATTTCACAAAATCCACTATCCTCTGACCTTCTTCATTCCTCTCGTTGACACCATACCTACCCATCACCTCCTCATCTTCTCTGTTCCCTTCACCAACATGTCCACTGAAATCTGCTCCAATCACTTCTCTCTGTCCCTTAGTTACACTGTCCATTACTTCATCCAGCTCACTCCAGAAATCTTCTTTCTCATCCATTGTACACCCAACTTGTGGTGCATATTCCATAACAACATTTATCATTACAACTTCAATTTCCAGCTTTATAATCATCACTCTGTCTGACACTCTTTTCACCTCCAAAACACTCTTGAAATACTGTTCCTTCAGAATAACCCCTACCCCATTTCTCCTCCCATCTTCACCATGATAGAACAATTTGAATCCACCTCCGATCCACCTGGTCTTACTCCTGTTCCATTTAATCTCTTGCACACACAATATATCAACCTTCCTTGTCTCCATCACATCAGCTAACTCTCTTCCCTTACCAGTCACACTGCCAACATTCAAAGTTCCTACCTTCAGTTCCACTCGCTTTATCTTCCTCCTCTCCACCTGCCTCAGGACACGTCTCCCCCCTCTTCTTCTCCTTCTTCGACCAACTGTAGCCCAATTTCCGCCAGCACCCTGTTGGCTAACAGTACTGATGATGACCATGGTAATTTGGGCCTTGACCGATCTGGTATGGAAATCTGTATTGTTGTCCACATGTTGATCTGGCAAAACTTTTCATCGGATACCCTTCCTGATGTAACCCTCCCCATTTATCCAGGCTTAGGACCAGCACGAAGAAACACACTGGTTTGTGCATCCCCTCTGGCTAGGTTGATTTGAAACAATCAAATCTTTTTATTTCCTGAAAAGAATTTTAATGGGCAATAATTGGAAGACTGTGAATTATAGTTACTGACATACTAGCATAAGATGTTCCCGACATTATTTGTTCCAACAGAAATATAAAAATAAAATATTGTACAGCATCAAAATGCAACAGAAAGACATTTTTTTTATATAAAATATTTTTCTACGTCTCAAAACATATTTCAGTCATACTTTAAGAAAGTACGCTATAAGCCATGAGAAAAATGCATATTTTTTTTTCTTTTCTCCTAAACTGACAGCTCTTCATTTAGTTAGGTTACAAATCATAGAAAAGGCTTTCTAATGTCACTGGCATTTTTGTAAATGCTTTGAATATTTAGTCAGTCTTTGATAAATATGTTATACTTGCTAATTGAAATATTTACTTTCTTAGAAAAATGGCTTTTTTGAAATTTACAAATTATAGTTTTAAAGAGACAAAAAACTAATAAATGAATACACTATATGACATCTCTAGAAATAACCACAGGAATCTATGATAGCCTTCAGTGCAACATACTAGGTATACAATATTATATGATTCATTTTTGTTTATACATCTTATTTTCAATCATGCAATTTGAATCTACAAGAATCAATAATCATGGGTTGACAGCACACATTTATTTACCTTGATAGATAGATAGATAGATAGATAGATAGATAGATAGATAGATAGAT
>JANRMT010062832.1:13667445-13697849 GCA_026402145.1 Polypterus bichir lapradei | reverse complement strand
GATAGATAGATAGATAGATAGATAGATAGATAGATAGATAGATAGATAGATAGATGTGAATTTTTTGCTAACATATGTGAAAACAGTATACAATTCTGAGGTGTATAGAAACATATGATCTGCTCAAGTTCCAGTAAATGCCTCCAAACTCATTAGACAACATTCTACAACAAGATAATCTCTGCAAACATACTTCTAAGGCAACAAAGGCATTTTCAAAGCTAAAAAATGGAAATTCTTGAATGGCCAAGCCATTAAATCATTAAATCATTCAATTTAAATCCAATTTCATATATCTTCCATATGCTAAAGAGAAAACTTAAAGGCATGAGCCCCTGAAACAAGCAGGAGCTGAAGATGGCTGCATTACAAGACTGGCAGAGCATCACCAAAGAAGATAGTCAGCACCAGGCGATGTCTGTGAATAACACACTTTAAGGATATGCAACAAAGTACTAAATATGTCTGCTTTAATATATGTACCATTGTTGTGTCCCAAACATTATGGTGCCCTGAAAAGTTGTCATTTCTACATGATGTGATCGAAATTTATGTAAATACCTTTGGATTAAAGTCTGTGATATGCACTTTAATCGTATTTGAATTATTTGATTTTTTAATCTGTGGAGCAGCAGGGTAAATCAAGGAAAAATGTGTCTTTATCCCCGAACATTGTAGAGATCACTGTAGGTCTCCCCCCCGCGCCCCGCCCCCCGGGGCGGGTATACCATTATATGTATACTAAACCTCAAAGCTCAAGCTTGCACTAAGCAAGCTAGCTGCTTAGTGCACTCAGTGAACATACATTATTATGTGCATAGTCCATGGGAAACAGTAATGGCCGGTACACTTTTGAAGGTCGTAAAAAGGACTCTAGGAGTACATACAAATGCCTACTGTGTACTAATTTACTAAAGAAAGATATATCAAGAATTTCCATAAATTAAATAAATAAATATGTCAGTTATCTAATACAAATTGTTGAATATTTGACTTAAGATCCTTCCTATTCAGTTTCATGAAAATTTAAAAAATGAACCACAGAAATAGAGGAAGACAGAACACTGATATATATGAATATAAATTATTTTATGTTTTTTATCATTTGACCTAGTATCTGTATTTTCTAGAGTGTGTGTTTTAACTGGGAATAATTAGAGATTTAAAAAGTGATTAGTATAAAAATGAGACTGGAGCACAGATCTTTGCACTCACATCAAACAGTTATTTAATATGTCTAAATGTGACACATATACAATCACATCAAACATTTGTTTTACTCCCTTATCTTCCAAAAATAAACAGAACTTGCAAAATGTGTTAATAAATCAGACACTTTCTCATATGGAAATGGATTAACATAAAAATAAGAAAAATTAGAAATTAGAAAAATGAGAAGAGACCATTCAGTCCATCAACTTGTTTGTTTAGCTAATAGCCAAGATGCTAATATCTCATCCAGGTACTTTTAAATGTTGTAAAAGTTTCAGCCTTAGCTACATGACTGTTGTGAAACTAGCCAGTAGAAATGTGTTAATTGTTTTAATTATTTAATTTGGGAACAGTTTTAAGTTTGGTTTAGGAGTTTTAGCGGGAGCACAGACAATGACTGCAGAGAGGTTCTGGTGTTTGGTGAAGTTTGTGTAGGCCAAATGCTCATTGAAGGAGCAGAAACAGATGCAGAAAAGCTACAGGAATGAGTATGGATCCAAAGAATGGTGTCATCCAGTGAGAGAAGCTGTGGTAACTGGCAGAGGAGGCAGCTCTGTGAATGGCAGCAGAGGTGTCAGTTCTGGACAGTGGTGACTGGCTGCACTGGTGGATCTAGCAGGATGTCCCACAAAGGGAATACTTTCTTTTGAAAGAGCAATGGTATTAAAACGTATTTATCTTTTTGGATTTGGTTTTTATTTTAAATGCCTTAAGACACTGATTTGTTTTTAAAGGCACAATTTTTGGGATATATTTATTGAAATATTTATTGCCTTTGGAAATGCGCTGTTTTGCACAGGTTTGGAAGCACTTTAAGTTCTTATGGTTTTAATAAACGTGTGCCTCATTTTTGACAAGTAAGTGTCACTTGTCTGCTCACTCACTCTGGTCCATCCTCGGTTCAGGACTATCGATGCTCTGGACAAAAGAAAGGTGATCTTGACTGTGGGTTTGGGGTGTAACAATGATTCCGTTGTTTCTGCAACTCTTTGTGTAATGAACTCCTTCCTGGTTTCAGACGTAAATGCACTTTCCCTTAATTTCCACTTCACCTAAAGACTTCTACTGGGACTATTTTATCAAAGCTTTTATGAATTTAGAGACCTGCATTAGTTCCCAATGTAGCCCCCTCTAGTCAAGATTAATAAGGACAGAGTACAAGATGTCCTTAAGCTCTGGATGCATTTGGTTGTTCTCCTTTGCTTCAAATTTTGCAATGTTGTTTAAGTAGTTCATTTACTATTGGCAATCAAGTAAGCTACACAGTATGCTTACTGCATTATAAGCTCTGAGGCTAAAATTCACACTTTTAGTGAATAACAGTAGAAATCTATTTTTTCTTTTGGTTTTAGAAAACTAACATTTGCTCTGCATGATAATCACTGTGCTTTATTTATCATGCTGTTTTGTTTGGCCATTATGTTATTTTACATCTGTGGCAAGTGATGAGCAAAACAGGCAAATTTTGATTTACATACAGTTTTGGTGAAACTGACACCGGCAGGTGATCTCATAATTATGAGGCTCACTAAAAAAGAATTTTTTGGAGATGTAAGGTTTTTTTTAAGGGTTGAAAACAAAGAATTTCACTCTCTAAAGACATATTCACACTTTTGTATTTACCTGTCTTCTTTTCTGCAGCTTCATAATGCATGTAGTTTGTAGCAGGCCTGTCAAATCAATTCTATTTATGACTCTCGTTCACATCATCACAGAAGAGCACATTTTTTAAAATGTGACAGGCTGCATATTTTTCACACAAAGACATATTTAAATATATCAAAATAATTTTATTGGACTTCTTCAGCATGTACCAAAAATTAAAATAAAAATAAAACTTATGGTTTTTGAGGATGTTGAATCAATTCCCAATGTTACATTTTTTTATTTGAGTATGCCTTCCTGACACCTTCTTGGTTTTTATGGCTGCCACCGTTTTGTGGTGTGGTTATTATGATGCTACTATGGAAACAGTATGTTAATATAAGATGTCATCATTTCAGTGGCATAAAGGTCACCGCAGACAATCTAGGTCATCTGATATTTGGGTAACAGTAGTAAACTTTGTGTCTGTGTTTGCTTTTCTGGATTTACTGGTATAAAAGCAATTTCTGGTGATTTAGGGTTTTGTTCTTCTGTTGGCAAAAAATCAGTTTGATCTCACAGCTATTTGACATACTTTTATTCTTCTGTAACCTTCACCTTCCATCTACTTTGCAGAACAGAAGCAAATTAATAGAGAGAACAAAACTTTATAAATGACAAATTGTCTGAGTCTATCTTTCTGAAAAATTCATAACAGCTTGTGACCTGAATATTATCCCAAGGTATTTTTATAGTGTAAAAAAGCTTTTGAGACATTACACACTAAGTTATATGACTATACTCACTACAGCACAAGGTAATGCCAAATGTGTGATGTCACAGCAAAAGTCAAATAAAACTTCAAGGAAAACAAAGGAAAAATTATATATAAAAAAACTTCATGAAATGCACATAAACATCTGTAGCATCTGACACCTATAATCTTAAATTTCGGTCATAAGGATTTTTTTTCTGTTCACTCTTTCTTAAGAACATATTTGGTATCATTTTGATTTATTTTTTGTAATGTTTGTATTGTTTTATATATTGCTTTACCATTTTTTGTGATCCATCATATTGTCATTTCATTTAAAAGGCATCACTATTTCCTATATAGCATTGGTGTCTGTTGAAACGTGAAATTATCACAGCACCATTTTAAAAAATGGAGGCTCAAATAAAGGAGTGGCCTTATGGCTTTGTGCTAAAGCATTTTAAAAATGCTAAAAATGTTTAAGATTTGACCAGATTTAGTTTTAGTTTTAAAACTTCAAGTGTGGGCTTTTGTTTTGGCTTTGGGTGTTTGATTTCTTCTGCTTTGACACTGGGTAGCTCTTAGACCATTTGTGTCCAAGTTCAGGGATGCAAGTTTTTGTTCCAATCAGTTTCACAATTATTGAGTTATTTTTACCTCTTACTGCTTATATTGTTTAATTAGCTGTTTCTTTTATTATGTATCCAATAATGTTCAGTAGTTGTAAACTTATACTGTATTTAATACAAATACCTCTATTTTTGTCAAACCATTGTGTGCTTGCTAGTGTTGATCATCAAAATTTGCCAAAGCATATTTTATAGTGTATACAGTATGCCATGTTCAACAGGAATCTTCTTTGTGAAATATTTTCCTGGAAATTTGTCCTTTGTCTGACTTAGACGTACATTTAATTCCAAGCTTTCCTCGATTTAGAATGAGATATTGTAAAATAATAATAGCAACAGATTTATTATTGCTTACAAGGCATTTATAACATCTTATTTATAACAACAGACATACACACACACACACACACATACTGTATGTATATTGTGGAGGACTGCCGGCTTCCCATGCCGGTCCGCACCCCAGGCCGCCAGGAGGAGCTCTCCCGACAGCAGGATCGTGCCCCGAGGTCCAGCAGGGCCTTATGGACTTTGTAGTGTTTATACACAGCCCTGCTGGATACCTTGGGACCACCAGGAGTCGCTGTGGGGGGGCTTATGGGCTCTGTGATGCCCTATAACCCGGGAGTACGTCACGGTCACGTGACGGGAAGGAACGACGTGCTCCCGGGGTGAAGAACAGGACTGTTTGCCCTGACCCGGAAGGAAAAGGGAACTGTGGATTGCTGGGACAGGAACACCTCCGGGTCAGGGGCTATAAAAGGACGGTGCCTCAGTCCAGACACTGAGCTGTGCTGGGTGGGAGAGGAGCAAAGTGTCTGGGCGAGGAGGAGTGGATAGTGTTTTGGGAGTAGAGTGGTTTATTGTATTTAATATATGAGTAGTGTGGAAGGTGCTTGGTGCACTGTGAAAGAAAATAAAAAGGTTGTGAACTTTTACCTAGTGTCTGGAGTTGTGATTCAGACTATGAATGCCTTGAATGTAATTACCCCGATCTACAAACTGTCAAGTAAACGAACCACACGCCGTGGCGCAGCGTTAGGGGCTTCGTCTCTAACTCCAAGGTTCGATTCCTGAGAGGGAGTGCAGTGAGTGTGTACACCTGATGAGCCCAGAATTAGGGCGAAACACGTGTCGTGTACTCTTTGCATTATTTGACAGTAAAAAATATATATATATATATATCCTCTTATTACTAGTTTGAGGCTGTTTATTGTTCTTTGATCCGGTTATCGTCCATCTGTGTATTTTGTTTTTTTATATATGGTGGTGTTGTGGATATCCCTGCAGTCTCACAGCTCAGATAACATTTTTGACTACAATAATTAATCCACCATAATTGTCAGATACTTCCCTTACCCTCAGGTACACTTAAAAGACCATTGCACCATTCTAATCCATTCAAACCTAGATCAGTTTCTCCTTCCCAACTGACTTTAATAGTACATTTTCAAAAAGTTCCTGAATATTTCCGTGATTTCGCTGAACTCATGGCTAAGCGAATTCTACAGAATTCACTCATCGCTAGTGTTAACCTATCCTTTTCTATTTTTAAGGCAAGTTTTCTATGTGGAGGTTGTTCCCTTAATTGATTCCTAATATTGACAATTAATGGCAAGATCAGAGGACAAATCACTCAAAACGCTGAAAGGATGCAGCTCCTTCAACCTCATTCCCATTAACATGCTCACCAGTAAATTTCAGATTAACCAGATAAAAGGGGAATCAAAGTGATGAAAATGGCTACGATGAAAATCTAAACATTCATGTTCTCATGTAACATACATAAATTCTAACTACATTCAGATTCAAATTTAGCAAACCCATTTTAATGGCAATACATCAAAGCTGTACGATCTTGCTTAATTAAAGTTAGATACCAATAAAAAACAAAAGTTGTTTGAAACAAAAACCTGCAGACATAGGGGTCTGTGAAGTTTGAACTTAAAGACTGGGACGTCTCCAGAGAGATGTTCTTTTCCTAATCCCTAAAACAACATTTTAAAAATGTACTGGAGTAGCTCTTTCCTCTGACAATAATAACACTATCAACGAATCTTTTGAAAACCACATACTATGTTTAGTTTTTAAATATGTATATGTTGTCACACATGTGTGAATAGGAGGCAGCTGAAGGGCTTGGAGATGAATGGCAATACATCTGCCCAGGGGGTGGCGGGCTGCACTAACGCTCTTTCTAAGTTCCCTGCAGACCTTTCCTGGGAAATCCCACCAAGAGCCACCTGGGACACCCCACTTGGACATCACTTCCGGTCCCAGTCCTGAGGACTTCCCCCAGACTTCCTACTGTATAAAGCCTCACTCCTTTTCCCTGGAATTCAGTTCTGTTTTGGACTCTGTCTTGTAAACTTGACTCAAATCTTAAAACATTTACTTTTTGCAGCCAGGATACAGAGTTATACAGGTGGCTGCCCCAAACCTTGCCATGTCTCTTCATATTACAATGTATTTAACAATATTTAAATTGTGCAAATCAGCAAGATATGTATGCTAGACATTTTAATAGCAGTTTAAGCAGTATTCCTGATGCTGAGATGATCTATCTATGTACTGTATATATGCATTCATGTTAGTAAAATAGTACACAAAATAACACTCTTGCCTTGAACAAAATTATTATTTATCAATATTCTATTTCATTTGATTGAAAGAAGTGTTCTGATTCTATACTGTTTTTTCAGCTCTTAATTACATGCTCATCATGCAGCATTAGAAATGCCTGCCTACATATACCTGAACCTTCACCTTATGCTTATCTTAAAAATCCAGCTATTTCCGCCTTGCCCCACCCACAAGCCAAGTTTTCATTTTTCTTATCAAATTCTAAGAGATGAGCATGATGAATAATAATTATCTGCCAGCACTTGCTAAGGAGACAGAGCTCACATACTGAATGCTGAAACACAGCTAATGAATCCAGTCACTGAGCAGTAAATTCTTAATATTTATGTGGATTCTTATTGTAAATGCTAACTATTCCTGCAGCTGACAAAGGAAAAAAACAAAAAGTAAACCCTCTCAAACTAAATCCTTATTACATAAAAAATTTAAATCACTTTAAATTAATCAAATTAATTACAAGGATTCTTATCTTATCAGGTCGTAATTATCATTTCACCAAATAGATACAGTATGTATCTGTAATTTCATACAATATAAAAACAGTGTAATTTAATTCGTCACATAAAATAAAATTGATCAAAAATAGCATATTGATTAATATTCACTTTCAAGTCAGTACTTGGTTAGAAGTTCATGCATGCTGTCAAGCTATTAGAGTTTGCAAGTTCATAGCTCACCAGGCAAGTTTTTTTCTCTTTTTTAATTCCAGTCTGAAGTTTGAATGAGCCTTTGAACATTTTTTTTTATTTATTTCATTTGAAACCACTATATAAAAAAGGAATTTTCAACTATGATTCGGAATTTTGGTTGATTTAAACAGGCTTTTTCTTTGATTTTCCACTGTCTGCTTTTTTCTTGAGTATTAGAACATTAGACCAATTGTGACAAGAACAAGCCATTCAGCTAAACAAGCTCATCAATCCTATTCCTCTAGATTGTCTGAAATAACATCAAATTTTAATGTAAGTTCCCCTCTTCACCACATTATCTGATAATTTATTTCATGTGTCTATTGTCCTTTGTGTGAAGAAAAACTTCAGAAAATGTATGTGAAATAAGCCCTTAATGAGTTTCCAACCATGAGTCTGTGTTCTTGTTAAAAGGGAAGCACACTTTTTAACAGAAGGGCTCAATAATAATCAGAGCCAGTGTCAATACCTAAAGCTATTTCTTTAACGGCTACATGGATTTTCAAGAATTTTTCCTTTAAAATACTGACTTGCTAAGCTACTCGCAGCTTATTGAAAATACATTTCTGAATGCAGAGAAAAACAGAAGTGTTATTTATTGAGGGGAATGATGCTGACCACTACAACATTCTACCAGTTTTTAATTTAGTTAGAATCAACGTTAGCTTTACTGAATCAACATGCAATTTAGGAGTTATCTTTGACACTATTATTTCTTTTAAAACACAGATTACACATGTAAGGAGAATTAAATACTGTAATATGTTATTCACTGCCTGTATATATGTAATGCTGATACATTACAAGAAATATAAAAGTACAACCAGATAACTCCAGTTCGCAAGTCTTTGCACTGGCTTTCAGTTAAAATTCTTCTTTTAATATATAAAGCCTTAAATGGTCAGGGAATTGCTTAGTTATTAGAACTTATCATTACTTAGAAACCAGAGCGCACATTAAGGTTTCAAGATGCTGATCTACAAAAGATTCAAAGAATTAATAACATAACAGAAGGAGCTTGAGCTTTTAGTTACAGGGTCCCAAAGCTGTGGAACAATATGCCTGTATATATAAGAGATGCCACCTTGGTCTCAGCTTTTAAATCCAGACTGAAGTCTCACTGTCTCTTCTGTGCAGAAGTCATCTGAGATATTGGGAACCTACTGTAGAATGTCCAGGCAGGGGTGGGTGGCCAGTTGGCATAGATCTGCAGGACTTGTCACTGTGTCTGACTTGATCTGTCACTTTCTTTGCTATAATTGACCGTGTTTTCAACTGACAATAACCCATAGTTACAAAAATAATTAATGGACAATTAATATTAGGTTTCATTTGTGTTAGCACAGTTTTTCCGTCTGTTAAGCCTAATCTGTGTCTTTATGTGTACTCATGATGTAATTAGTGCATTTGTAAAATGCAATGAAGGTTATAGAAAAATATCTTGAATTGAATTGATTTAAATCAAGTCAAGTCAAGTTGGGGAGCCTGCACTGATACAGTGCATTGCCGTACCCACCACACGACGAAACAGGGATCCAGGTTGGCAACCCCCCAGACAGACACATGGTCCAGTCCCACCTTCCAGAAATGACCCTCTATCTGCCACAGCCAGGTGTTATGTGGATGACCCCTTGGCCTGGTCCAGGCACTCGGGACCCCCACAATGAGGAACTTACGAGCCGGATCACCATCTGGGAATCGCGCCACATGGCCGTAGTGCCGTAACTGATGCTCCCTCACAATGCAGGTAATGTGCCTCATTCGGGACTCCATGAGCAACTGCTCATTTGACACAAAGTCAAACCAACTGAATTGATTTAGACATAGTAAAACATTGTTATATTCAATATTTGAAAATGTCAGTAACAAAAAAAAATGGCATCGTAATTTTCCAAAATAATTTATGCACAAAAAGTGCTCTATTTAAAAAGCCTAGTGAAAGAGCATACATATGTAATATGTAGTGTGTGTTTTGATATTAAATAGGTTTGTGTTGAGAGCAGAACAGTAGAATACTTTAAGCTAATTGGAGCATATCTTCTTTACTAGTAATACAATAGACATGACAGGAGATTAGAACATTTATGTAAGCACCCATCAAAATGAAAATTAGTTGATATGTGACAAACAGCGAACTTGTGCTATAATCCTGATACAGTTTTAAATCGCTTCTGAGAAATGTCGCCTTTAGACTCCTTTATCTCAGGGGACACTTTCATGTCTCTCTGCTAAGATCAAGCCGCCGAGGTATTAAAGTGAAATATAGCAGCACTGTGGAAATAAGAATGATTTTCTTCCCAAGAGTTGTGAAAACTGTAATACGTAATGAAGAAACTGCTTACTTTTTGGAAAATCAACATGATTTTCACTACTAAAAAATATCATTGTACAGTCATCTAAAGCTCCTACAAGAACCTTTTCTTTGCATAATGTACATTTCCTCTCCACTTCAAACAATTATTTTATGGGAGTATCAAAATGGACAAATATTGGAATATGGATCCTTGCTTTCATAAGTCTCTCTCTACCAACTTTCTTAGAAATCTTTAATCCACATCACAAACATATACACTTGTACTTATAAGAAGATACGTTGCTGTAGATCAGGAATTTCTTTGTAAAAGCACTGTGAGGAGGATAAAAACAGAAATCTATCCATTCCTGAGTTCAAAGAAAATACTTTCTTTGCTGATTAAACTTTTTAGTAGCTATGAGTGACACAGACAAGTTTTGTTTTGCACACTGTTTCATGAAAGTGCCCATAAAATTAATTTTGCGTGCGATTTTTCAGTTTTTTTTGTTTGTTTTCTTAGGCAAAAAGCCAGAAGTATTGCTTCCTAAGGGTTATTTCATGGCTGAAAGGGTCACTGCTTCTGCCTCACACACTGCATGCCTGCACATTTACGCTGCCAGTGCTCACTTGAGGTCGGAGATAACACCACTTGTGCTCACCTTCACCTTTTGGAGACTTGCTGGTGGCTACACACCAAGGCCATTGGATTTTAGCACTGGCAAGTGCCTCCAAAGTGCTCTCTAATCGTGGCCTCCCCGCACCATGCTCTGCATTGGCATGGATTATGCTGGTTGCAAAAACTGTATATTTTACGAATATTATAGAAAGTGAATCTAAGTTTTAGCTGTTAATTCAGTTTTGTGCTAATTTTCTCACTCATCACTGCATTTTAGATGTTCACTGCAACAGTGGTCACTGTAGGCTGACTGGTAGACTCCAACTGACTGACGAATCTGTTTTTCTATCCTTATGCTCTTTGTATAATTGCCCACTTTTCTCTCGTCATTGTCCTTATTATTAGTTTAACTTTAAAACATCTTTAAAGAGCTCCTAGATATGTTGGTCAGATTTTTCTTCTCTCTTCCTAATAACTCATTTTCCCAGTTCCATGCTATTTTACCTTACAGTATTTGACTCCTTCAATACCACTGAAACTGTGGTGAACTTCTGCTACCGAGGTTTCATTATTAGTAATATAAACTTCATTGTGTGGTCAGTCAGTCATTTATACACCGCTTTGTCCTGAACAGGGTTATGGGCGGTGCTGAAGCCTGTCTCAGCTAGCATAGGGAACAAGGTAGAAACAAACCCTGGACAGGATGCCAATCCATCGCAGGGCAAAGACACACTCACACAAAGGCCAATTTAGTATTGTCAATCCACCTAACTTGCATGTCATTGGACTGTGGGAGGAAACCCACGTAGACACAGGGAGAAAATGTAAACTTCATGCAGGGTGGACCTGGGACGTGAACTCTGGTCTCCTTACCATTGTGCCGCCTGGCCGCACTCATTGCATCGTCACTCTTTAGAATTTGCACAACTGTAGTCTTCACATGCCTTTTAAAGTTATTGTTAAACTCTTAGGGTAGTGCTCAAAGCCAAAATGTATTGTATAAGACTCTCCTGAAATGCTTCTTCCAAAGTTTGTTATTCAATAAACAACTTTGGTAATATATGATATTAAAACTTAGTAGTCTTTATAAGGTAAAGGAACAGTTGTAATTGTGTTTTTAATGGAGTAAAAATGTTTGAATAAAAGCAAAAGACACATTTATCATCAGTCCTTCCTATACCAATTTATTGACAGTATCCCATCTACCTTATTGTTTCTGGAAGAAGAAATATCACTAGACAAAGCTATCACCAGTCATTTTCCATGTAGTTCCCATGAAAGATCATAAAGTCTGACATTATTTTGGCATTAAAACTCTAGCAGATATTTGCAAGATGATTATTGTTACTTGCCTGGACAGAAATGACATAAAACCATCCTCCTTCTGAAACGTAAATATTCAGTGAAGAAAACATGCTGTTCTTTAAATAATAAGAAAATATCATAAATTATGTCAAATATAGAGATAGTTTATTCAAAACCTTCCAGACAAAACAACAACAGGCAATCCCAATACAGTAGATAGATAGATAGATGTGCATTTTTTGCTAACATATGTGAAAACGGTATACAATTATTACATTTTAATTAGTGCCACTTTTTACTCCATGTGGAGTTCATTAAATATTAAATAAATTTATCAAATAATTGATGGACTTTGCGGTTTTACCTTTACTATAGAAGAAGAAGACCTGAAGGCATAAAAAGGATAATACAGCTATTGACAGCAATGAAGAAGCAATTTTACATTTATATAGAATTTTTTTCATGCACCAAAGCATCTTAAAGAGATTTATGAGGCAACTAACTGAAAAAGAGTGCATGAATTCCAATAAGTAAATGCAGTAAATAATACACAGCTAACAAAAATCCTTATGCAATTTAAATGGGTGAAAATGCAAGTCAAATTGCACTTTATTGCTGCAAATAAATATATAAGTGTAGTGTTATCTACTGTACTGTAACTTATAGAGCTTGAAATTTCTTCACTAAATATTGAGGTTATTTCACAGCACTAGCTGATCCATTTTTATAATTTCAATAAGTCTGAATAACATTATTCTTGTTTTATCAAATAAAAATCAAAGTTTAGGAATATTTTAGATTTCCATATCTGTCCGTTATAGTAATTTTTATAAATACCAAGTATTTCTTTCTTAATAAAGGAAAACATAAGAAATAATATAATAATATCTAACATATTTGATTCATTCTGTCTCAGTTTTACAACAGTATTTTTCCCTACTATGAAGGGCACAGCTATGGCATGATTTGGTAAAGTGTAACTGCATCAGTAAAGGATCAACAATTGTGTTAAAAATATTAAACCTTTGATTTTGCTGGTGTGTCATATCCTAAAAGAAAAACAGCCAGACTGTATTTACCATGTATTCTAATTAGAAAGCCATTTAAAAGATTTGAAGATTTATATTTATATTTAAAAGATGTATATTTATATATATAGGATTTAAAATCATTTATATTTGAAACAAAAAACACACTCTTTCTTAACCTGTTACAACTACAACAACATTTATTTATATAGCACTTTTTCATACAAAAAAATGTAGCTCAAAGTGCCTTACATAATGAAGAATAGAAAAATAAAAGACACAGTAAGAAAATAAAATAAGTCAACATTAATTAACATAGAATAAGAGTAAGGTCCAAAAAACTCCAGACGGCAGGAGAAAAAAAAAAAAATCTGCAGGGACTCCAGACCAAGAGACTGCCCAGTCCCGTCTGGGCATTCTACCTCACATAAATAAAACAGTCCTCTTTGTATTTAGGGTTCTCACGGAAGGACTTGATGATGATGGTCACGTAGACTTCTGGCTTTTAGTCCATCAATGTTGGAGCATCATGATGCTTTGAGTAGGTGGTGGTGGCACAGACCACCACCACAAAGAAACCGGAAAAAGAAACAGATGAGAGAGTTGGGGTCAGTACAGATTTTAGAGCCACTATGAATAGTTATTATGATGAATTGAACATACAGAGTATCAGGATTAAGTTAAAGTAAAGTTATGAGAAGGCCATGTTAAAGTAATGTGTTTTCAGCAGTGATTTAAAGTGCTCTACTTTATTAGAATGGTGAATTCCAATTGGCAGGCTATTCCAGATGCTGAGTCTTACAAAGGCACACAAAGCACTGGAGTCTGACTTAGCAGCCAGAACATGAACCTATGCTTTAGACTGCTATGCTGTAAATTAATGTAAAACTTTGCTGCTTGAAAATGTTTCCTTAAGGTGTATCCCCCACAATCTTAAACTGGATCAAGCAAGATTGAAAATAGAAATAGTGGATAAATATATGCACTATTCTTATATACATATTCTCATTGTGGCAGAGCTAAACTATTCTTGACTAAAGAGGTCTACTATAGCTAAGGACAGCCAGCAAGATGTTTCCAGTTCAGGCAGACATTAGAGTTTTTCTTTGTGACAATTAACCTGTTGTGGGTTTTCATTCTTAATTAGCCGTATGTTGTCGATTTACTATTTAAATGATACCTCTGTTTCAGTTTATTTTTAAAAACTTCAAATCATGTTTGTGTTTTCTTGATTATTTATATCATCTTAATGCATACACTAACAATTTAGCTGTAATTAAGTACGTACTTCAGGTGGGGTCTCTCTAAAGAGAAGGAACTCTGCTGCATTCACCTTCTGTGAGTCCACAGCAATAAGGTATTAATGAAAGACAATGGCCATGGGTGATGTTTAATTGTTGAAAAAGCTGTAATTTTACTTTTACACAAAGTCTGGTGTACACTGGGAAGGATAAACAAGGACCAGAATACCATGAAAGATTCTTCGAAGAGTTTAGAGGTAACATTTTAGATAAAACATAATTGTTATTTTTGTTATTGTGTATACCAAAACTGCTTAAATTGTGCAGAGAGGCATCACATTTATTGTACAGCTGCATGTTGAATTAATTGCATGTTACCTTTTTTATTTTTTCAAAACATCCTAAAATTTCAATATATCCTAAAAAAGTTATCTTGCATGATTCACTCCTTTTCTTTAGTTATTTTAAAGAAGAGATTTTTTAGCTTCAGTAACAATGACCAAAATGACTAAGTTTATAAACGTTTTTATAAGAGGCAGGATCTGCCAGTTTTGGAATTTAATATAATATTACATATTACCCTTGGAAATAAATATCTTGTGCCATTGACTCAAAGGAGCATAACATGACTTTACAATATTAGCATGGGTAGTGTGGTGTTTGTGCTACAGCCTCTTGGATCCAGTTTCGTGAATCTTGTATCTGATCACTGTCACGGTGGACTTTAAGCATTCTTCGTCTTGTGTCTGCCAGAGGTTTTCTTAGGATACCCTGATTTTTCTCTGACATCCCAAGGATGTATGTACTAGGTGAATAACTGTTCAAAACTGACATTGATGCTGCCTGAATAGAAGCAGGTTTCATAATGGATAGTTCAATTTCTACTCTACTATACTGAATCACATACCTTTCTAGTGTGCCATAGTTTGACTCTTCCATTACTGAAAGAAGGAGACAGCACTGTGGCTCATGATGTGCCTTGGAGTGGATTTGTAATTGCCCATAACAACCTTTTCGGTGGAAAAAAGTGTTTTGTATGCCTATTTCGTCATGAAAATGAGGACAGTTGTCCAATTGTTACTATTGGTCAAGAATGTGAACATGAAAAATACTGAGAATGAAAAGGTGGTCAGTTAGACAAAGTATGGATAAAAGAAAGAACTTATTTAAAGAGTATGTTCAACTAACATGTTTCAAGTCTGCCTGCAATAGAAGCTAGAAGATACTGAATGCAAATAGAAGCATGGTCAAGTAAGGAAAAAAATATAGCTAGATTTGGCTATGTGTTGATATTTCATAACTCATAAATTATTTTTTCTCATAAAAAAATCTAATCTGAAAAATATTATTCTGTTTTGAACAGCCTTTATACCTTTTAAAATGCACTTGACTTTGATAAATTGTTTCTGCTTGAAAGATAACAAGAAGTAATGCATTAAAAAATATATTACACTTTGCCATCTTAACTCCTGGAATTTCATTTTTCCCATTTACTTTAAACCTTTTTTTATATTACAATTATTTAGGACTAGTAATGACAAAGAAAATTTTTATATAAATAAAATAACTGTATAATACTGAAGAAAATTAATAACACACTGCCTGTCATTCTAATCTTAAAAAAAGTTATTAATTTAGAAAACGTATTCAAATTACATCATCATAGTCAGACCATGTCTCAGCACATTATCTCACCAATTATTATTTCAGTCATTACTTAGAACAAAGAAAAATGCAGTAAAATACACCATCACTTGTGATTTCTGCCTGTGTATATAGCCTTCTGCATATGGATTTTTACAGATGCTTGTCTTCCTCAATCCACTTCTGACCAAGTGGAAGACTAATGCTTTTCTTGGTTTTCACAAAGGTTTACATCAAAGCTTCTGTGGGAGATCAAAGGGACACATCAAATGGACTATAGTGTGCAATTCATTGTGACTCTGCTTCTGAGTTAGAACTTTTTAGTTCCATTAAAATTTGCAGCATAGGCAAGTATTTGTTTTCATTACATTAGATCAGTCTAATTTTATTAAAGCTGTATCCATATTTGTGATATAATGACAGAATCTTTGACTTCAGTTATACATTCTTCTTCTTATTATTATTAATAAAACTTTATTTAATATTTTATATTTTTAGACATGTTCATTCACTAGTATATGCAGCACATTTGTCTTTTTAGTATACTCAGTTTGCCTGCATGATGTATTAGATGCTCCAATAAATTTTGATATTTATTTTACTCTAGTTAATATTTTTATACATTGCCCATGTTTCCTGTGGAGTGTGTGAGTTTTGTTTCATGCATTTATTTTATGACCCATCACAGCTTCACAACAATCAGGGTGTCACTGGAGAAAAGACATGATGTGAGCTTTGAACATGAAAACCCTGGAGTTATTTGGATACTTCAAACACTGTATTCAGTTTAAAGAAAAATCAATTTGAAAACATAAAAAGCAGTTTTAATCAGATTTGCTTCTGAGTTAAGTCAAAAAGTTTTATGTTTATGAGGTCACACTCTACAAGCTGAACAAAATGAAAATTCAGTTTAATAAAATAATTAAATACATAAAATTGGAAAATACATTTGATTCTAATGAGAATAAAAGGTAATAAACCAAAACCCCTTTAATGGTACGTTCAACAGATTGGTGATTACCTAATTCCTAGAACTGAATAGAATTTGGATTAAAACATCTCAAATCAATTATTGCTCTTATAAGTAAAAATTAGGCTGTTAAAATTATAATTGGGGATTATTTTGGAACATTAGTGCTGCTGCATCATAGCTAAAGAAATCTGATTTCATAACTTGGCCCACTGACAATGTGTATTCTCTCCTTATCTCTGTATGAGGTCTCTCCAAAACAGCAAAACTGTTAATACAGCATATATAGAAACATTGCTTATATATATATATATATATATATATATATATATATTGTCACGCACGAGCGCATCAGGAGCAGTTGAAAGACCCGACACACACCGCGATAAACCCGGCCGGGGGACAGGACAGTGTACTAACCTCTCTCTCCTTTCTTCCGTAGAAAAGATGAAGCGACGTCGCTGTAAAACCCGGAATACACAACGGTCTGTACTTCCGGGTTCCTTTCTTCCCTCTGGTCCCCCAAAGATGACGTCAACCTCCCACAATCCATCACGCTTTCCCAGCAACCATCACGTCTGATTTCTGGTCAATCACTTTATATTGTCCCCCAAACCCACCATCTTTGTCTTGATTTTGATATTTTTATGTCTAAAGAAAAGACCTCTTTTTTTGTGTTACAGTATACGGGACAAAACCCCAAGCCTTTATGCAAGAGTCTTGTGCTTCTTTTTACAGTGGCGTAGTCGGCAGGATACAAAAGTCCGAAAAAAATGACCGAAGGACAGGACCTGAACGCAGTGCTGAACACCCTGGCCACGGAGTTGCAGGCGCTAAAAGTGGAACACGCTACCACGAGGGCGGAGCTGACAGATGCAAGGAGACGACTGACCGCGGCAGAAATGCTAAAGCCAAAGCCCACGAGGCTGCCGGCCCCTCCGATTGTGGCATTAACCGAGGCTGACGACATTAAGTCGTACCTCGCAATCTTTTAGCAGACGGCCACCCGTAATCAGTGGCCGCGTGCGGAGTGGGCCACTATATTGGCCCCGTACCTGAAGGGTCATGTGCAGCGGGCTTACCATGATCTCCCTGAGGAGGACGCCGCCCAGTACCCCTTCCTAAAGGCCGAGATCTTTAAGCGCTGCGGCGTAACCTCCGACCAGCAGGCGAGGGAGTGGTGGCACTGACGATTCGACCCCAACGGTCCCCCTAGGGCACAGGCCTTTGAGTTCTGGGGTAAGATCGGGCGCTTGCTACGGCCAGACGTCAACCAGGCTCAGCAAGTAGTGGCGTTGGTGGTCTGTGAAGCATTCCTATATGCAATGCCGGAATATCTCTCACAGCAGCTCCGGAGATATCCCTTTAAGACCATGGACGGCCTTCTGGAGGTACTCGAGTGCCAACTCCCGGTGAACCGACTTGGGGAGGCGGAGAGGTCAGCTCGCGGGGCCCGACAGGGACGTGTGGCCATTCCAGAGGCCACCCGCCGCGGTCTGGAGGCTCCGGCTAAGCCACGTGATCGACCCCTCTCCTTGCTGCGCTGTTTCAAGTGTGATGAGATGGGGCACATCGTCAGCTCCTGCCCTGTGAACCATGAGCCGATGGACTGCAGCTTGATCCGGGGTGAGAGGTAATGTGCACTGTCAAATCCCCTGGCGATAAAGAGCACGGGAGTGGTGCTACTTAATGGGCACTCGGTGGTCGCGTTATTTGATTCCGGGAGTAACATCACCATTGTTGCGCGCCATTATGTCTTGCCGCGACACTGGGCTGCTCCAAATACAAAAGTCACGTGTATACATGGGAGGACCAAGTCTTATAGGTCCACATACTGTTGCATAACCTGGAAAGGGGAACCTAAACGAATGTTTGTTGCAGTGCTACCCGATCCCCCCTTTCCAGTTATACTGGGACATGACTGGTCGGAAAGTACACGCGGTAAGACAAGCACCACTCCGGAAACCAGGTTGGGTCTGATCATGGAGGGACAGGGTCCCCTCCCAGCTGCTCCCACGCCGTGCACTTTGGCGGCTGTTGATGATGTACGGGAGACCTCCTCGCAGGCGGACCTCCCCCCAATTGTACTGGAGAAGGAGACTCCAACACCTGAGAACATGGCTCCCGATCCCCTCGCGGGCGTGGAGTATCAATTTCACTACACGCCCGCGTCATTTAAAAGAGAACAGTGGAATGATGATTCCCTTAAGTTTGCCCGGAATGCAATTGTATCCGCAAACGACGTACCGTTAGCTGATTCCACGCCACCAGGACCCCACTTTGTCTTAGATAACAAATTGTTGTATCGAGTGGCGGAACACGAAGGTGAGGTTCGGAAGTTGTTGCTAGTCCCACGGACCTACCGGCGGCAAGTGTGTGAACTAGCACACGCACACCTCCTAGACGTCCACTTAAGGACCGAGAAAATGCTGGAGAGGATTAAACTCCGGTTTTATTGACCTGGGATTAACGAGGAGGTCAGGCACTTCTGTCAGTCCTGACCGGTCTGCCAGCTGCGCCAGATTCCCAGAAGGGACTGTGCTCCTTTCATCCCTATTCCTCCTTTTTGACATGCCATTTGAACGGATCAGGATCGATCTAGTAGGACCCCTGGAACCTTCAAAACGAGGCCATAAGTACATTTTAGTTATGGTCGATTATGCCACTCGGTACCCAGAAGTGGTTCCCTTGCGAGCTGCCAATTCAAAAAACATCGCACGGGAACTAGTAGCCCTCTTTGCCCAGGTGGGTATACTCAAAGAAGTCCTCACGGATCAGGGTACCCCCTTTACTTCGGATACGTTCAGGGAGGTGGCTAAGTTGCTCCATATTAAGCATCTCAAGACGTCTGTATACCACCCCCAGACGGATGGACTGGTGGAACGTTTTAATCAGACCTTGAAACAGATGCTCCGCAAGGTAGTCAGCGCGGATGGTCGGAACTGGGACCAACTTTTACCTTTAGTGCTTTTCGCGTATCGGGAGGTGCCTCAGGCTTCTACCGGGTTTTCCCCTTTTGAACTTTTGTATGGACGTCAGCCCCGGGGTATTCTGGATGTCCTAAAAGAGGGCTGGGAAGGAGAGGCGCTTCCCTCCCTTCTAGTATTCTAGAACATATCGCGCATATATATATAGATTTGCACAGAAACACAGGTGGTTGGAGACAGGAACTTTATTCAAACACTGCAAACGAACATTTGTCTCTTTTTCAAATGTTTAAACGTACTTTCCATGACAAGACAGAGATAGAGAGAGAGAGAGAGAGAGAGAAAGAAGCAAGCAATCAATTCCAAAACTGACAGGTGCTGTACATGCTTTTAAGTATGCAGAGTACCGTATGAGAGGTTTGTCTCGCGACAAAGTGCAAATAAGGTAAAAAGCAATGTGAAAGTAGTCTGTTGACGTTTTCAGGGGTTTTCCCAGGAGTGTCTGTAATCTCTAGGGGTGCGATCAGCCCCCCAGCTCACACCCTCTCCCTCAGCTTTATTCACATTTTCGTGAGTCAAGCAACTCTCCAAACCAGGTTCAAACTGGTGTGGCAATAAGTCTGTGTTAACGTAAGGTTGTAAGCTCAAAACCCATCTCATGAGACGAGAGTTTGTATCTTTCTGACGATATAACCATTGAAGTGGAGCATGATTAGTCACTAATGTGAAATTTCGACCCCATAAGTAATACCGAAGCGCTTCTACAACCCATTTAATCGCCAAGCCTTCTTTCTCAATATTGAATAATTGCGTTCCCTAGGAAGCAATTTCCTACTTAAATATGTGATAGGGTGCTCTTCTCCATCAAAAACCTGGGACAGGATGGAGTGGTGCAGGAATCACCGCAGGCGTCCACTGGCTTGAGTCCGTTCGAGTTGTTATTTGGCAGGTGCCCGCGAGGCACCCTGGATGTTGTACAAGAGGAATGGATAGGAAACAAGACAACAGCTCTTGGACCGAGCTTTGCAGATCGGGTAGTTTCGTTACAAGATAGAATTTCTAAGCATTCTTCTAATGCTGTGGAGCATCAACAATGTGAGTAGGAAACTCAGAAATGTCTTTACGATAGGCACTGTAAGCTCCGTAAATTCAAACCTGGTGATTATGTTTTGGTACTGGTTCCGTCTGACCCACACAAATTTCTAGCTAAATGGCAGGGCCCTGCCATTATTGAGGAGTGTATGGGACCAGTAAATTACAAGGTTAGAATACCAGGTCGGCGCAAACCATTCCAGATTTTACACATTAATCTCTTGAAGGAATGGCATGACCGGCAGGGGATTTACACTTCCTTGGCTGCTGTCTCTCAGACCGATGTTGCCATTGGTAATGATTTGACTGACTCACAAAAAACAGCATTGTTATCTGTGATTGAACGGAACACTGATGTCTTTTCAGACTTGCCAGGCGTGACTAACCTTGCAGAACATAAAATCACTACTGAACCCGGTGTCCGGGTATAGATGTGGCCGTTTTGGATCCCGGAAGCACGACGCAATATTGTGCATGAAGAAGTCAAGAAGATGCTGGCATTAGGTGTAATTCGTGAAAGTAAAAGTGACTGGTGCAGTCGGGTTGTATTAGTCCCAAAGCAAAACGGTTCGGTTCGCTTCTGTATCGATTTCAGATGCTTGAATAAGGTCTCTAAATTTGATGCTTATCCAATGCCCCGTGTTGACGAGCTGTTGGAAAAACTGGGTCAAGCGACCTATATCTCCATGCTAGATCTCAAGAAAGGTTATTGGCAGATGCCTCTTGAGGCTGACAGTTGTAAGAAAACAGCATTTGCGACTCCTGACGGACTTTATGAATTTACGAGACTCCCGTTTGGTCTTCATGGGGCACATCTAACTTTCCAGCGTATGATGGATCAGATCTTGCGCCCTCATTCTGAATATTCCGAGGCATACTTTAATGATGTTGTGATTTTCAGCAATGATTGGCATACGCATTTAGAATGTTTTGAGGCTGTCCTTGAAAGCTTGAGACAGGCTGGCTTGACTGCTAACCCTAAGAAATGTAAACTGGGTATGTCTGAGACTCATTATTTAGGTTATTCCATGGGCAGGGGGTTTACTTCGGCCACAGTTAAGAAAAGTGGAAGAGATGCTTGCTTACTCCCGGCCAAAAACGCAGAAACAGGTACGCGCTTTTCTGGGGCTTGCTGGTTATTACAGAAGATTCATCCCTGACTTTGCACATACGGCTGCTCCTCTTTCAGAACTTACTAGAGGCAGGAAAAACCACAATATTTTATGGACAGAAATTTGTGAACATTACTTTTGTGATTTGAAAACCACTTTGTCTTCTTATCCGGTTTTGCAGAATCCCGATTTCTCTAAGTATTTTGTTTTACAGATGGACGTGCATTTGGTGTAGGCGCCGTCCTGTCCCAGGTTTTTGATGGAGAAGAGCACCTTATCACATTTTTGAGTAGGAAACTGCTTCCTAGGGAACGCAATTATTCGACTATTGAGAAAGAATGCTTGGCGATTAAATGGGCTGTGGAAGCGCTTTGTTATTACTTATGGGGTCGAAATTTCACATTAATGACTGATCATGCTCCACTTCAATGGTTATATCGTCAGAGATATACAAACTCTCATCTCACGAGATGGTTTTTGGGCTTACAACGTTACAGTTTTACAGTCAGGCATCAACCTGGCTGTGAGCATGTTAACGCAGACATATTGTCACACCTGTTTGAACCTGGTTTGGAGAGTCATTTGATTCACGAAAATGTGAATAAAGCTGAGGGAGGGGGTGTGAGCTTTGATTGCACCCTCAGAGAATACAGACGTTCCTGGGAAAACCCCTGAAAAATGTTGATAGACTACCTTCACATTGCTCCTTACCTTATTTGTGCTCTGTCATGTGATACTTAAAAGCATGTACAACACCTATCAGTATTGGAATTGATTGTTTGCTTCTTTCTTTCTTTCCTTCTTTCTTTCTTTTTCTCTCTCTCTCTCTCATCTCTGTCTTGTCATGAAGAGTACGTTTAAACTTTTGAAAAAGAGAGAAATGTTCATTTGCAGTGTTTGAATAAAGTTCCAACATCCTGTGTTTCTGTGGAAATCTGTGACCCAAGTGTGACAAGGGTCACAAATATGATATATATATATATATATATATATATATATATATATATATATATATAAAATACACACACACACACACACACACACATATATGTTCTTCATTCAGCTGCTCCTGTTAGATTTCGCCATAGTGGATCATCTGTTTAATAATATACAGTATTGATATACATACACACACAAAAGTGTTAATTTTGCTCCGGTAGTTTTGGTGTGAGGTAATCTGTATTCCTCTAAAAACTCAAAAACATTATATTAATTTCTCTAAACTGCCACTCTGACAGAGAATGAGTGTACATTGCAATGAAATATTTTCTGCTTTGCATTTGATGCCACCACAGTAGCCTTTGACTCATTGTGACTCTCTTTTTTACTAATCATTTTAAGAAACCGGGCCAATGGATAAAAAAAAAAGTGTAACACAATTTGTGAATTCACAGAGAAATAAAATAAAAAAAAACAATAAGTATATCAAAAAAAAACAAACAAAAACAAATTCATTCATTGGATCCCAACTTACTAAACAAAGCTTGTTTTTGTAAAGTAAAAGTCATTATTGTCACCCAGGAAACTCAATATCATTTTCCTAACAAAACATTTCTTTCAATGATTCTTTTTTATAAGGTCAGTCTGTCATTCTCCCTTATTGAAAATAAAGGAATGTACTAGGAATAGTGTTGTGCTTGGAGTTTGGATTTGCAGCATGATGCCCATGACATCACATGTGCCATTTAACTCTCACTGACATCACAAATGCCAAAATTCACAAAAAAATAAAAAAGCAAGGCTGTTCTGCCAGATAAGAAAATCAAAAGAAAAAAAAACTGTAAATGGCAGATAAAAACCCTATCAATTCAGCTAGGTCACAGTAGAGAAGTTCACCTTTTTTTAAACCCATGCCACAAAAAAACTGGCAATAAAGAATTGGTAGATGGATGGAAGTCAAAAAAGATACACGCAAAGGTCTTAACCAGGAGAGTAAAACACAGAAATTAAAACCCAAATCAAAGCCCTAAATAAAACTCAAAAGATGTAACCAAAATGTCTATTGCTAAGGTATACAGATCCAGTGAAAATCGCAGGTAAAGTCTGAAGGAGTTATCCACAATCTTGGATGACAAAGAAATGCTCAGTCCTGGGCTTCTATCCTATTCTAGAGGTGATATCACAATTTAGCAACTCCTGTTTTCCCTTATGGTACACACACACAAAATACTGGCACTCATGATAAACAAAATGGAATTGAAAAGATGCAAAAAGGTTTTAACTAATTTAAATGAAAAAAAAAGTGTCACCAATAGTTTCAAAGTGCTTCAAAACCCACAATAGTAATGAAAAGAATGGGAAACACATTTAAGCCTGGCTTTCATCTATTTTTGAGTATGTTTCTGCATTTGTTTAAAGATTTTGGTTCTGAAAAAAAGCTTTAAAAACTACTTTAATATTATGGGTGCTGTATATATGTTTGTACTGCTTGTATTTAAAAAAAAAATTCAAATAATATTTTTACTTTTTTACTATAGGTTCCTCTTCATCAGAAAGTCATGAAGTGATTTAACTAAATAAGCAGACAAAAACAGCAGCCTTCAAACGAATGTGACATTTGAAAACATAGCCCTTCAAAAAACGTCATTCTGTGTGTGCACAAAGTGATGAAATCAAAGAGAAATTGGAATGAGGTGAAATTCACCCACAAAAAGATCCTTAGAAAATACTAGGTGATTGCATAGGAACATTAGATGGCATTAAAGAAGCAAAAAATATACAACTCAGTATTTTACTGCAAGGGATGCCAGTTGAGTGCTATGGGCAGGAGCTGATGGTCTATAAAAAATATACAGGGCAAAACTAACTCAGACCTCCCACTCACAAGTGAAAATGTAATACTGTATTTATTTTTTATTATGCCTGCTTTAGGTATCATGTGACAAGCCGATAGCTCACTAAGACATGGTCTGCATGTTATCGATGTGTTGGGTAAGGTATCTTAAATAAGCATTGCTTCCTGTTTACCAATCATTCAAGGTTAATCTGACCGATTCCAGAAAATCTAATGGTGTCCCATTACCATGTGCATCAATCTGTGTCACCACAGCCTCCACTTCATCACTGCATTCTGTCCATTCTACAAGAATGCAATCCCAAAATCTGCATCTTTTCTCTCCTGGACTAGCCTTTACCACAATTCAGGTGAATAAACAGCCAAGGAGACTCCAACAGGACAATATTACTAGAATAGTTTTAAAGGTGACTGGAGAACAGGGTTTTCAGTCTGAGGTTTAGCTTGAAATGGATTCTGATTGTTTGGAAAATTTCTTGTCTTGTCCCAGTTCCCAAAATGGAGGAAACAGAATCTCAAATTATTATCGACTGTTGGTTCTGATATCGCACATCACAAAATTGATCTCTCTATCTACCTTTTATTTGTTTATGTGATAAAGCATGACATTTCATACTTTTATTTTGCTCTCAATAAAGAAATTAACAAAAAATAAACCAAAATTAACTCATTTTAGTCTGCTTATGTAAAAAAGAGGGCATATTTTATGTTGCTTTCAAAAATGATTTACCTGTTATAGTGTAATCTATGAAAAGTGTGTACCATATACTTTACCTTCACTGCCCATGTGATTACTTTTTATCCATCAATTCAGTTTTTCATCATTTTTCCATCTCAAGAACAAATTACCATTTTAGGTTTACCAAAAACAAACATTGAATAATCTAAATCTTGTGGAGAGTACATAGGAGGTAAATCGAATTTATTCTAAAATTGACTAAAGTGAAATCCAATATAAATATAAAACACAAAATAATAAAAAAAAAAAAATCAGTTTCTTGCATTTTTAAGTACAGATACTGTGACTACTGTCAGTATTCAGAGTTATCTGCTTCATTGAAATTTCTTTTCTCATACATATTTGCCTAGAAACTTTTTCACCACTATAACCACCTAAATCTGAAAGAAATTTGTCTCTTTTTTAGAGAACAGTAAAAGCAAGCAGAATTAAAGTTTTGTTATACATGCTTTTAAGTAACAATTCTGCCTTGACATAATGTTTAATGTTCAGATATGTAAAAATCTGAACAGTATTGCAATTATATCTACACATATTTGTGTGAGTTAATAAGGTTCCTGAAATGCATTACAATAAAGGTATGAAGAAAATGAGTGAGATTAATCACAGAAATGTAGAATTATCTTACTGGTAATGGATGTACAACTATCTTCTTGGGCAGTATTAGATCTATAAATATATTTATACTTGTCCAGGTTTTCTCAAAGCTGCTTAGTCCATTTTAGGATTTTGGGGGCAGAGTGGATCCTCTTGGCAATTATTTCAAGGCAGAAAGAATCCCCGGACAATGTACTAATCTATCATAAGGCACACGTGTGCTTTCACCCATACTCATTAATACCAAGCTAATGCAGAGTAAAATGTTTTCTGGTATCAGAGAGGAAAACCGGAGCAACTGAAGAAAAACTCATGTAGAACCGGTCTGAGATTTGAATCAAACATTCTTGAACAGAGAGGGTAGAGTGATTATTTTATATAAAGAGAAAAATGACATTTTTAAATGTCTTTAAATATAAAATGTACTGTGAGGACGTTTCTGTTATAATTAAACATGTATTATTAATCATATTTATTCATTTGTATTAATGATTCACAATTTAGCAGGTTTCTGCATTCCCAACTCTAAAAGGCTTTGATAATGGCCCATGGAACATTACATCCACTGACCAAAACTGGATTAATTGAAGATTTAATTAGAACTATATGTTTTATTATCTTTTAAAATATTTAACTGTGAAACTGTTTTTTAGTTCATTGGTCTATGCAATGGTCTTTCTTACTGTTCATTGTAGAGATGCATAAAAATAGTTATTTTCTATAGTCTCTTTACAGAACAGATGTTTAACTAGATTTTGTAATTAAATTAACAATTATTTAAAAAGGAGTTGGAATTCACATTTTCCAAAGCTACACTGGCTTTAACAGCATGTAACAGATATTTAATTTTCATACTTGATCCCATGGGATATTTTTCCATCACAATTAAAAATTAAATCATCTCCCTAGTAGTCTCTGATTACTACCATACAATTATTAACAAAAGTCCCCAATGGAAGAGGAGTGATAAAGGTTAAGAAGAAGTATCTTAGCACTCCAGTGTATTCAGCCCACTCACTAGAAACTGATAGTATATATCTATAAACATAGCATACTGACCTTCTGAATGAACATAGTATTTTGGTAGGCCCTAATAACCTCAGTGGGCAAGTTAATTTCAGATATTGTGAGTAGAGAAAGTTAAATTTATTCTTTCTACTTAAACTATTCGCTATTCTTTAAGAACACAAAGCACTTCTTTTACAGTTTATAATTCACAAGAAATGAACAGTTTCATTGCTTCTAAAATAAATGATGAAATTAAATCCTTTGGCAGAGTTGGCAGAATTTGACCAATAACAGAATTTATAGCTAAAAAATCTAAACCTCTTACCTGTTATTTGAAGATCACATACACTATGTGACCTTACCTTATATTAAAAATGAAATGTAGAATTTTATAGCATTTGTCACATACAATTGGTTCTTGAGGCAGACTGATATGTAAGGAAACTGTGGAAGTGCAAGGGTCAAATAGGATCTGTAATTGAGATCTTCAGTAGAGAAGAAGAATTGGTGATGGTGACAGAGTACATTATATTAGTAATGTAAGCCCCAATACATATCACCAGTGACCTGAATGTGGATTTTCAGTGCAACCTAAGTTTAGTGAAGTGCACTTAGAGCTGATGTAGTGCTTGTTTCTCCCCTTTTGAGTACAGCAACAACATCCATCTCATTAATAAAATAAGAAAGAACAGGGAAAGTATTTAATGGCTACTTGAAATAATTGGGATAAGGTAACTTTTGAGTTAATCAGTTATTACCAACATAGAAATGTTTGCCTTTCTGTGTTAACATTTTTTATTACAGTGGATTCAGAAAGTATGCAGTACCCTTCACTTCTATGCACTTTATTGTGTTGTAGATTTAATCTTTATATACATAAACTCGCCATTTTACTCATCAAACTACACTCAATAGCCCATCATCAAAAGGTTTTCAAGTTCATTAACATTCAAAAACTGAAATCCCTCATTTATAGAAGTATTCAGACCCTTACTGTATTGCATTCCAAACTGTAGTCAAGTGCATCCTGTTTTCTTTAATTCTCCTATAGACGGGTTCAGAACTTGATTGGAGCCCACCTGTGGCAAACTGATTGCAAATAGTTTAGAACGACACACACCTGTGTTTATAAGGTTCCACAAGTCACATGGCACGTGAGGACAAAAATCCAAGCCATAAAGTCCAAGTAACTCTTTGTATGACTCCGTGGCAGAAGTGTTGTGAGGCAAAGACCAATGCAAGGATTTAATAACATTTCTACAGTTTTGAATGTTACCAGAAGATGTGACTCATTGTGCTTGTTGTTGGATACAGATTCTTGTTATCAGTCCATTGGTATGCTATATTTAATTATCTATCAAATCATTTCTATTTAAAACAAAAATAAGATCTGACCAATGAGTTGTCTTGTGTTTTGAAAACTCAGGTGTACAGTTAACCAACATGAATGCAGATAGTACAGCTTATTGTAATAATGTTGTAATAATAGTAGTAGTAGTATGAGCAAAATTGTCATATGTACATTGAAATTCCTACTTGCATGTTCATCCAACATGATGAACAAGAATGTATTAAAATACAGAACTCCACATAGGAAAACACTAAGTATGTAATTGTGGAGAGGTCAGGTGATCACATACATGGGTGATATCACATCATGACACCAATCAGCTCTTTTTCACAGATTCCCCAAAGAAAAGCTTTCAGTATTTGATTAAATGCAAAGGTATGCACCTTCTGAAGGGTCATTTCAAATGAAAAATAGAAATGGAGAATGAATGTGCTTCAGATTTAAAATTTAAAATGTAATTACATGTGTAAATGATTATAAGACAATCATCTGGGTCCAAAACCAACACCTAAACAAGCACCAAATCTCCCCTCATGTGTTAACACATATCTATCCTCCTTCTTCATTGGGTCTGAGGAAATTTGAGTGGAAGTGGAGAATCGGAGTCTGCAAGATGGGATAGGAATGAAGGCAACATGAGCTGTGGAGAGTTGCAAGTTACATTTACTATGGTCTGACTGAGGCCTTTGTTTTATGGATCTGTCATTTTTGTTCTCTAGTAGTGATAGTTCACCGTTTGTTCCCTGGGATTTTTTCTGTATCAGTACATGAATTAAGGTTCTTCAAACATTTTAGCTGGAACAGAGGTCTCTTCAGAGAAATATTTTTTGAATATTACAAAGTATATCTGTTTATCAATGTCAGCACTTGGCTTGAACAACATCCCAATCTTTCGAATAAAAGAAGTCTAGCTTTTATTCAAACAATTTAATGCCTTTGGCACATTAAGTTCCTGTTTATTTAAAAAGATTACCTGCTCCTTTTCATTAATAGAGTTCCTCAGCATTTTTCATGGTGTCTTTTAATTGTGGTATTTCAATAATCCAGGCTTTCACCCACAAAGGCAAACATGGCTCACATATAAAGAGTTTTTAAAATCGTATGGTTACAATGTACTAATATCTGTGACATTGGGCATTCTTTAATTCTGCAACTTTTGTAGATTTCCAAACAGCTGGCAAGTTTTCCATGCTGGTTGTTCTTGATGAAAAATATAAATTCCAGCAAGAATAATTGATACACAATTTGGAATGTAGATGTTGAGTTTATATACAGTAATTCAAAGGTGGAAACATAATGCTTGTCAAGGACAGTGGCACTCATATAGCAGTTATTAGTGTCATTACATTTTAATTTGTAACTCAGGTTTGTGTCCCTGAAACTCCACTTACCAATTGAGAATAGAAGTGTCAAAGAATGTTTTAGTAAATAGCATGCCAATATCAGCCAGTGTGTTTACAAAGAAAGTTATAAGCTATTTATTATCTTATACATAGACTGCACCACACAACATTGTGTATTCTAATAGACATTAGGCACCAAGATTTGGCCCCATTGCACCCTGTATTATTTTTGTCTCTACATGCTTCTGAACCAGATGAGAATGAAATAAAATTTCATCATACCTAAATTTTATTCAAATAATTGAATGTCTAAGCTTGCTGACTGATGATTTGCTCTGTTCTCTCAATATTTCAATCACAAATAACTAACTAAGTGGAATGTAATGTTTTAATCTTACTTAGCACATAACTATACAGAATTCTCTAAACTTTGGTTAACATTGGTACATATATGGATAGTATGAGAGGGTCTGAAGAAGAGAGGAATTTAAATGAATGCATCAGGGTGTTCCATTATAAACTATTTATTTATTTAGATATAGTCTTGTATGTGCTCCTCAGGTTTATTATAATCTGATGGATACAATTCTTAAGTTAAGCATTCTTACTGAATAAATACAAGTTAAATGTATTTGTTAAAAGTACAGATTTGTTTAACTAACATAACAAAACTAGCATAAGGTAAAGGTTTGTCATCCCTTATACAAGCCAGACCTTCATTTTAAA
Source organism: Polypterus bichir lapradei (assembly GCA_026402145.1). Lineage (NCBI taxonomy): Eukaryota > Metazoa > Chordata > Cladistia > Polypteriformes > Polypteridae > Polypterus > Polypterus bichir. Next base: position 13,667,552 of record JANRMT010062832.1, on the reverse strand, counting down.
TTGTGAATTTAAAATTTGTGAATTTCCCCTTGGGATTAATAAAGTATCTATCTATCTATCTATCTATCTATCTATCTATCTATCTATCTATCTATCTATCTATCTAT
>JANRMT010062832.1:13592675-13667435 GCA_026402145.1 Polypterus bichir lapradei | reverse complement strand
TATCTATCTATCTATCTATCTATCTATCTATCTATCTATCTATCTATATCCTTCAGAAATGGATTTCTGGTGTATGCATGTTCCACCAATATCTGTGTGGTTTTACTGTAGATACTGTAGATCAAATTTAGATTACACACTACTAAAGGTCAAATACTGAGGCTATACCAAATCTGTTTTTTTCTCGCTGTTAGTTATCATCATACGTAGAAAAACACTATATAATATAACAAGGTCTTTATGCTTATTAGGTGTCTTTTTGTTTCAAAGCATGGCAACATGTGGTAATTGTTGAGCTAAATGCTTATACTGCAGGAATTAACAAGACTCTGGAGAATTTGCTTGCTTGAATGATGACATTGTTTCACATTAGCATTTCCATTAATAGGTATATTATCATAATTGATAAGGAAGTACCACTCCTCGCTTGGAAACATTCTGTTAGACATTACTCTCCTTGGCCCACAAAAGAACAAAAAATCTCAAGACTGTGGTTTGCACATGAAAGCAAAAAAATAAATAGTACCTGCATTCCCTATTGGCTTCAAAATCTAAAGACTGTGAATTAAACAACATCAGGCAGCCTATAAGTCATTATTCTTTTCAAATATTATCTCTCCTTCACAAAATCATTCTGCACACTAGTTTGAAAACAACTCATAATGTGTTGGTTTTTATCTTGGAAAAGGTTTCCCCAGGCAGGGATCCAGATGGACGCTGTAATGGGACTGATATTTGTCTCCTACAATACTGTTACATACCTAACTACTGTACATTCTGATTTCTTTTTGTGCTTTTAATCACCACTACTGTTTCCAAAGCAATACAAGAGCACTGAGAAAACTCAATCAAGTTAGTACATTGTTGCTGATGGGATTTAATTTGTGGGAATTAAAGGTGGCTTTTAGGTAGCATGGTGGTCAGGTGTGAGCATGTGTATGTTCACTTCTGAGCCTCACATGCTGTAATAGTGCACTTTCTTGAGCCAACATGTTGCCCTTTTTATTAATGATTTGTTTGTTAGTCTTGTGTGCATCTTTATTGAGGTAAGATTTATGTTGACTGATAAGATCCATTTATGTAACAGTAAAAGCTGAAGATATGTTTTATTGTTGTGTTTTAGATTAGTTAATATTTACAAGTATATGTATAATACTAGATGTGGTGATTTAATGGTAGTTGGGGTGGGTTACTATTACACAGCTAATTTAAACTGACTTTATTCAAAATTAGCAAGTTTTAAAGCTTTGTGTATTCTGTACTACAGGGGTCCTCAATCACGGTCCTGGAGGGCCGCTGTGGCTGCAGGTTTTTATTCCAACTAGTTTCCTAATTAGAAAGCAGTCCATGCTGATAATGAAACTTGGTATTGACCTGTTTGACTTGTTAATGCTTGTATTCATCCAAGAGCAATATGAATTGCATTATAGAGTTTCCTTCAGTGAGAACATTAGCCATGTGTTTTGTAGACCAGAATAGATTTAAACTAAATGGTCCTTCCAATTCCCCTCTCATTCATTTCTAAACATTTTTATCACAGATACTTCATGCTCTGCAGTGGGCTGGCACCCTGCCCAGGGTTTGTTCCTGCCTTGTGCCCTGTGTTGGCTCAGATTAGCTCCAGCAGACCCCCGTGACCCTGTGTTAGGAGATAGTGGGTTGGATAATGGATGGATGGATACTTCATGGTAAGCACGTTGGCTGGAGAGCTGCTGGTTTATTGGTTATCTGTATCTCATTATTAACTAACGTCTAATTAAGAAAACAGGCAACAATTAAAACTTAAATGCAGCTGCTAAAATCTAAAATAGGCAATTAAGGGTTCTGAATGGTAACAGGCAAGAGAACTAAAATTAAGCCCAAAAACATACTACTTTAAAAAACGTAATAAAAGGGTTCTAATTAAGATGCTGGTTAAAGTAAAAACCTGCAGCCATAGCTGACCTCCAGGACCGTTATTGAGTACCACTGCTGTACTAGCTAACATAGCTGAAATACCTGGCATTGCCCGGGAGGAAAATAAAGTTGTTTTTTTTTAATTGTTTGAAAAATTATAATAATAAAAAACACAACTTTAGAAATAAAAATAAATTAACAAACAATGAACACTCACTAAGGTGCTTGTCTTGCGGTCTTGTGTGTATGTTATCATCCAGTTGATGCTAGGAACCAGCCAACTCTATTTAATTTCAAAAGCAACAGGGGTGCAGTGGTGCTCAAACATAAAGAATGCTGGCGGTCACCTCCAGTTCGCCCTCTGGTGGTCGTTCCAAGTGTCAACTGGATGATAAAATGCATTCAAGACCGCAAGATCACCCCCACCCGTTAGTCGACCAATGAGAAACATTTGTACCAAGTTTCATGAAAGTCGCTCCAGCCGTTCAGAAGTGATGCTGGAACATACATACATGCACACATACATTGACTTTTATATATATAGACTAGTAGAACTGAATTATATTTCTTGGGTGTCACATTTATAGGTATAATTGATGTGGCAACAACTTAAATGGATGTCATTGCTTTAAATGCCAACACCAATCACAGAAATAATTTCTAGGGTATATTGCCATTACACAATTGCCTTATGTTGACTTTAATCAAAATTAACATTTTTCTAACTTTAAAAAAATGTTTTGTGGAAATTTTGGTAGGTACTTTAAGCATGTTTTTATGCTCTATGTATCTGTTTCTAGTATAACTGTCATAATAACTCTATTAATTTACTGTATGTTTAAACATAGAACCACTGTTCACATTACAGTGTTCCAATTGAGCAGATTTCCCCCAGTCAGAAGCATTTACTTTTTGTACATTTACACTGCAATTTTGTGGCATAATTTCCAGAATATTTGTTGTAGTTTTTCAGTTTCTCTTAAGAAAAATGCCAAATTTGCATAAATGCAGTAAATTTACATAAGTGAACATCTATTTTGTAAATATACGAGGGGGGACCCAAAAATAACCGGAAATATTTTTAAAATGTGTTTAATTTAATTTTCTGTACAAACTACAATTAGTCTCCTTTAAAGTACTCTCCATTGGCCGAAATACACTTATCTAACCGCTTGTTCAATTGTTCGAAACATTTTTTTAATTTGTGTGAAGTAATGCCCATTAATGCTCTGGTCGTTTCTTGTTTTACCTCTTCGACGTCAGCAAAACGCCTTCCTTTCAAGTCTTTTTTCATCCGGGGGAACAAAAAGAAATCACACGGAGCTAAATCCAGTGAGTAGGGTGGGTGGCTCAGGGTTGTCATACCGTTTCAATAACAATAGTTTCTGCAACACTTTTTTCAAGAAGAAAACAAAATTTCACTGCAGCGCGTTGCTCACGATAATTGGCCATCGTAAAAAAACGACGCTTGCACAAAACTACTTTTACAAAATTCACTGAACACAAGCACAACCTTCCTGACTGATGGCACTTGGCAGACTGACTTATGAAGAGTGTAACTAGATCGCCCTAGCGGCCCAACCACATACTACAAGTACCAACCTAACAACAACAAAATTCCAGTTATTTTTGGGTCCCCCCTCGTATTGTGAAAAGTTTTGGGAACCTCCACTCATTTGTATAGTGTCCTAAACTTTGTACCTAAAAACAACTTTTTAAGCGATAAATATTTGTAGGGTTATGAACGTAGCTTTAGGCTTCTATGTCTTCAATAATCTGGCACACCTATAACATACCCTACATATCAAGAGCATACATGCATTCTCCATGTGAAGAATGAAAGTTGTGTAATGAACTGGTGTAATTTGTTATTTAGCTAGTCTGAGCTGGCTTTTGTGTGCTTGGGTAGGGGGTTGACTCAAAAATAGCAAAAACTTACCAAATAATGACATGATTTTTTTTTTCCACTTTACAGTTGTATAAAGCAAAAAGAACACATTTGGAAATAGGTAATAATTTTATTAAATAGATCCAACAACTTACTTTTTTCAGTAAACTCTTGTGGAAATAATCACAAGGAAATATAAGAAGGTTTGGGGTAGCCACCCCATATACTGTACATGAAATAATTCCATCCAAAGTAACCAAAATGGAATCTTTTCAGACTGAGTCCACAACAGAACTGAGGTAATAGGACAAAATGGCAGTTTTATACAGGAAAGACAGGAAAGTAAGTGTGTCTCTGGTGTTGGAAGTGGAAGTGAGGTAAGAAGAGCAGGTCAGATGGGAACTCCTTCTGATGGTCTGTAGAGGAGAAAAGAGAGATGGTATTATTGGACAGTGTCAACCCACTGGTTCGGCATACAATTACAATAATTTAAGCGCATAAGCTGCCACCCATGTGCACATGTATGACACTCTTATTGTAATATAAGAGATTAGAACTTTCGATCTATTTATTTTGGTTTTTTTGTTTGGTTTATTTTGTGATAAATTGTTTATTAAAAGGATAAAGCAAGCAAATACAGACAATGTGCACAAATAAGTGATATATTGAATAACCACCCACTTCGGTGCTCACCTTTTGACCCATTCCCCAAGCCCTTCAAACTAATACATCTATTGTATTCAGCTACAGACGCCCAAATGACAAGTGAGAGATACAGCCAAACAAAAAGGTCCCCAGAATCCGAGAGGTACTTTCTTGACCAGAAATGACAACCACCCAAAACCTAAATGATTTGATCCCAGTGCTGCAATTTGCTAATGTGAACCCCAGATGCCCCATTAATCTTTGCTGCTAATAAGGTTAAATTAAGTATGAGGCTTTTTAGGTTCAAATGATAGATGGATTTCCATCAGGTTATTAAAATAGATTTAGCAGCAAGAAAGGCAAGGGAGAATCATCTTTTTTGGAGAAGGTTCTGTGAGAGGGAAGAAAGATGAAGCAGAAGAAAATGATAAGGCCGGAGAACAATACTGATAGCAAGACTGAAAGACAAGAAAACAGGCAACCTTGGACAAAAACATAGCTATGATGGGGCATTCCCAAGACATATCAAGAAAACTGTCTAATGCCCCAGTTTGACACAAATGGCATGAAAAGTCAGTGGCAAAGCCCATAATAAATCGTTTAAATGGACTGGAATACAACATATGTACAAACTTATATTGAATATAAGGTTAGGGTTTCTACTAATGTTTTTAAAAATAGACCATTGGAGAAGAGGGGACATGCTTTGATTATATTGAATTGTGATTGAATAGGCAAAGTATGATGTGAGGTATCTTGCAACAGTTAATACAGGGCTGATACTAGTTTTGAAGACTGAGATTAATAAGTTAATAAGTAAATACCTCTGTCAATCAAAACTGTGCATAAAGATGTTTTGATCAAACTACAAATGTCAGACAGCTGTATCATATAAAACCTCAAGCAAAAGTCTTCCCAGAAGTCTCTTCAATTTACTTATTAGGAGCCGTTTCTTGCAACACTAGTGTTGCCTCCTGCAGCCTTTTTGTTATTCTGTTTCCTGTGACATCGTTTTCAAAATGGCTGAATGCAAGCTTCAACATGTTGCAGAAAAAATGGAATCTCTACAGATGCATATTAAACAGCTCCTCTGCAGATGAAAGCATCTCTGGGATCAGAAAGCTCCCCTGTTTCAGACTTTGTCGCTGTCCAGAAATTGAGTCAACAACCTCTACTGACCATCATGCCACTTGCACTCAGGGCTGAGTCAGCTTTACACTGGTTCCTGCTCTAAATGAAGACAAGTTAATAATAGGACCTGAGAAGATCAACAGTGGAAGCAGGGCCCCAAGCCAAGCTCCACTCCCTCAATTTAGCATTGCCACTCACAACAGCTTTGACCGTCTCCACTTCCCTGCCATTCCTGCAGATAGTGGTGATGTGGCTGTTATAGAAGTCTTAATCATGCGCCACCTGAACTTACAATTTCATTTGTGTTGTGTTTCCCAGGTGCACGAGTTAAAGCAAGAAGAACCTCCAGCTGTCTTTGAGAAGCCAAAGAGCAGGACTCTCGAGACAATTGTAATACATACTGGCATCAACGACATTGAGTATCGACAGTCATAACTGCTGAAGAAGGACTTCACATCCCTTATTCAGGCCACGAAGGAGCCCTAAACACATGGATTAGAACCTTCTGCAAGAGGCGAAACATCTGCTTTGTTGACAACTGGGACCTCTTCTGGAAGAGACTGCTTTTTTAGAATTGACGGCCTGCATCCAAACAGATTCGGGACCTGAGTCCTCTCTGAAAATATCTCAAAGGCAATTTGTCTTTATTGACTATGTAATTTTAGACCTAATGTTTACTATAATCCCATGTTAGGATGTGATAAATCACCTATAGATGTACACTGTATTAGAACTATATTAATAGATCATAGCTTAAATACAAAATATGCACAAAGCAGTATAAGTATGAAAAACTACCAAAACTACGTAGAATTATTTCTCAGATGAAACCCTCCACCTGTGTCCTTGACCCATACCAACAGGTGTTTTCAAAGAAGTCTCCGATGTCCTAATTGATAGTGTTTTTGACATAGTGAACTCATCATTAGGTATGGGGGTCTTCCCTGACTGTCTAAAGACTACAATTGTTATACTCCTGCTCAAGAAAAATAATGTTGACTCCTCTGTCTTTGACAACTTTAGACCAATTTCTAATCTGCCTTTCTTAAGTAAAATTCTAGATAAGGCTGTTTTTAGGCAGTTAAAATTATTACTTGAAAAAACATTCTATTCCTTACAAGTTTCAGTCAGGTTTTAGAACAAATCGTAGTACAGAAACTGCACAGGTTAAAGTAGTAAATGATTTATGAATTAGTGCAGACAGAGGCCATGTATCTGTTCTTCTTCTCTTAGACTTGAGTGTAGCATTTGACATCATAGATCACAGTATTCTTATAAATCTCCTTAGTCAATAGATTGGCCTCTCCGGCAGTGTCTTAAATTGGTTTCAGTCATACTTAACAGGTAGAAAATTTGTTGTTAGTTGTTTTGATTGTACTTTGGAGACCCATGATATTTTATATGGTGTACCACAAGGATCTGTTCTGGATCCACTGCTTTCTCAGTCTGAATGCTTCCATTAGGCCAGATTATCTCAAAACACAAGGTGATCTACCTCAGCTATGGAGATGACACACAGCTTTATTTACCAACAGTGCCTGATGAACCTGATACTCTTGGCTGTCTGATCGAACATCTTAGCAGTATTTCCAAATGGATAAGAAGTAACTTTCTCAAACTAATTAAGGGAAAACCTAAGACTTAGTGATTGACAAATATGGAAATAGTAAGGGTATTGGAAATGAACTTGATCCTTAGGTTTAAAAGACAAGGTGGAGGTAAAGAATTTAGGAGTAATCATTGACCCTGATCTAGTTTAAATCACATATTATCCAGATTACTAGGACTGCATTTCTTCACTTAAAGGATATGACAAAAGTGAGACCTCTTATAAAATTACAAGACCCTGAAGAAGTAATTCATGTTTTGTTTTTAGCCGACTAGAATATTGTAATGTACTCCTAACTGGTCTACCTAAGAAAGACATCAGTCAGTTCCAATTAGCGTAGAATGCAGCAGCCAGAATCTTAACTAGAAAAACAAAATCTGAACACATCTCACACGTTTTAGCATCTTTATATTGGTTACCCATGTCATTTAGAAGTGACTTTAAAATACTACTAATGGTCCATAAAGCTTTAAATAACCTTAACCCTTTCTATATTTTGGAGTTTCTGTCCCCCTACACTACAGGTTGTAACTTTAGATCATCTAATGGTGGTCTGTTCATAATTCCAAGAGCCAAGCTTAAAAGAAGTGGCGAGGCAGTCTTTTGCTGTTATGCACCTAAAATCGGGAATACTTTACCAACAGAAATTTGCCAGGCTAATTACTGTGAAACATTTAAAAAAACTTCTAAAAACCCACATTTTTTATTTGTTTTTTCATAGCTATATTTTAGTTGTACTCCTAAAATAATCTATATAGGCGTAAAATTCTTATATTCTTCAGGGATTTTCAGTCTTTACTAATCTCTACCTTTCTTTGCTGTCTTTTCTGGTTCTTCTGTAGTGGTGTTTTGTGCCACCACTACCTAATTAAGGCACCATGCAGCCACTTGTGATGATGGAATGAATGCTGGTGCCCAAGCTGTCCACAAGGCCAACTGCATTTAATCCTCTAAGACGAAGCTTGGAAACAAAGAAGAATGACTTATGAACATTTATGTTAGGTAGAATGCCCAGTAGGGGCTGGGTAGTCTTTTGCCCTTGGAACCCTTGCAGATTTTTTTTCTGTCCTCCCGGCCATCAGACTTTATCACCGGATTCACCTTTAGAGAATTACATCATGATATTTCACATAAGGATGCTGTTCCTCTACTAGTTATATATTTGCTTTATAAGATTGTATAAATTTGTTTTTTCTTTGTTACTCATTCATTAATATTCTTACACAATCTTATTTTTTTTCTTTTCTTGTAACTTTCTCTTTGACATCTTGCAAAGCACTTTAACTTACCGTATATACTCAAGTATAAGACGGGTCTTGAAACTCGAAAATCGATCAAAAAATCAGACCCTCACTTATATGCCCGTTCAAAAATACAACACTTAATTTTTTTTTTTTTACATCTTCTTGCTTCCTCCAATTTCATATCAGTTTCTCAGATGCATCAAATTTTGTTGCAGTAGCACAGTTACCAATTTCTTTTGCTACTTCAATGACATTTAATTTAACACCAGCTTCATATTTTCTTCTGATCGAACGCACCATCGCAGATAAGGGATGCTCTTACAATAAAGGTGTTTGAAGGTGTGAGATAGAAAAAACACAAATCAGTGCAAATGTTGCTTCGGAACAGTTTGGGTATTACCGTGTGGTCAGGTAGGCACAATACATAGAAAAAAAAGACAGTGTGTTCTGTGGTTTCTCTCTCAGGTGGGCATTAGCATATCATAACCAATTGGACCAATAGCGTGAGTTTTTAGCATTCGACTTATACGACCGACATTATAAAATATCAGAAATTATACAGTAAAATGAAGTCCCGACTTATCCCTGAGTATATACAGTACATTCTTTGTATACAAATGTGCTATAGAAATAAATGTTATTAGTTTTATCTCTTCAGAATTACTCTAAAATTTGTTCCAATAACCTAAAGAAGTAAATGCATACACTAAACTTACAAGCAAAAGTCTCACTTAAAGAAGGGCTGGCATGATGATGATGACCACATGGCATAAGAGAGATGATAGAAATGCTTTTAAACATGTTAAACAAACACAAGTTTTGTAAAAAAAAAAAATCATGGATTTATGGATAGTACTGCAGTCAGAAAGACTACCTAGTTTTTGTTTTATGCATTTGTGATCAGATCAGATTCACTGATCTTGACTTTGCTGACAATGCTATGATCTTTGCATAGTCAGTAGATGATCTGATTGGTTTTGAGTGTCCTGGATAAAAACCAAGAACCAGGCCTTTAATTAGCTCTTAAGCACAGTCTTCAGCAGTGTGTCTGTCTGAGGAAAAAGGGTAGACCTTGTTGAGAGGTTTATTTACACTGGCAGTGACATTCATGTCTCTGGTTACTCTTCCTATGAAGTCAATAGATGGTTTGGGAGAGCTTGGGGGCATGAGGTCACTGAAATGGGGAGTGTGGTGCTCCAGATATCTATGCAAAAGGACAAAAGTCCAAGTCTTTAGAGTAATGGTTCTTCCTGTCTTGCTTTATGGTTGCGAAACATGGATGCTATCCAGTGACCTGAGATAAAGGCTGGAATCCTTTTGTACTGTGTCTCTTCGGAGAATACTTTAGTACGGCTGGTTTGACTTTGTGTCAAATGAGCAGTTGCTCATGGAGTCCTGAATGAGGCACCTTAACTGCACTGTGAGGGAGCATCAGTTACAGCACTGTGGCCATGTGGCGCAATTCCCAAGGCTCGCAGGATTCTCATTGTCGAGGACCCGAGTGGCTGGAAAAGGCCAAGGGGACACCCACATAACACCTGGCTACAGCAGATAGAGGGTAATTTCCAGAGGGTCGGACTGGACCACATGTCTACCTGGGGGGGTTACCAACCAGGATCCTGAGCTGTTTTGTCATGTACCACTGCATGCTCCCCAGCCTGACCTGACCTGACCTGATGTGTGATCAAGGAAACATGGTGAGGGTAATAGAGGGAGTAGATTCAAAATAAAAATAAAAACAATTATGCATAACTATTTGATATACGGTATACTTAAGGAAAAAGGTTACCTCCGTATAGTAACCTGTACAACTGCATTCTACTACTAATTGCAGTGCATGGTAGGACAAAGGTCCTTATATTATGAGACAGCTGAGTATTCTTGAAGCAAGTGATAGAATTGTTTTGAGTTAAGCATTTGTAAAGTTGGCCCTGAAAATGACCAGTACACAAATTGTTCAAATTTCAGTCCTACAATTTTTGTTTCAAGTATTAAAACATAACATTATATTATTTAACTTGTTAAATTTAGTACACGGCCACAGAGGGCCATAGCCTAACAGCCCAGACATAAACTAGAAGCAAACCGTAGACGTGGTGCTATCAGAACAAACTCACAAAGGTGATATAGAAAAATTGTTATATATACAGAGTAGAGGAAAATTGTTACTTACATATGCCAATCAGCATGTAAACACTCCTTGATGTCATGATCAATGAGTATTATTACTTCACCTGATGCCAATAAACAAGCACACACACACGTGACTGTGCTGCTGAATATTAACAATAGCTGAGTCAACATTGTCTTATTTGCTATATGTTTTTGCAGTCCATATCTGAAATAGAACTGTGAGTATGAGACAAAAATGCAGAAGGTTACATTTAATAACAATTAATAGCCCCATTTGTATGCCACATATCAGGTGAGTATATATAATAGGACCAGTGGATTCCAAGAGTTTCTGGTTGCTTAGTCTCCTGTCACATTAATTGTGGAAAAAGAGGTGTGAATGTGCAAGGCTTCCCTTTCTTTTACTGCCTGCATTTGGAGTCAGAAGGGCCTAACTAAGAGGAAGCCTAACAAAGAGTAATAGCAATCAGGCAAAATGCTGAAAGAAATTTCACATAGAAGATGGGCATAAGAATATTAAAACATTTTGAAATAATTAGAAAATAGAATCAACAAATGTTGAAATATTCAACTGGAAATTTTAAGTTTAATGAGGTAAACAATGTCAGATGGAAAATTAAGTTCTGGAGAAATATCTGAAGACAAATGTTTGGTAAAATTATTAACAATTTGTAGAATGCAAGAGTAATGGCATCATAATCACCTTCTTAGGAAATAAGGCATGGCCTTGTCATTATTTGGCTGCACCTCCTCTCCATGTTTATATGGGTTTCCTTGTGGTATTGCAATGCCTGTCAATATCTTTACTGACCAAGTACATATCTTACACTTCATTTCATCTCTAAGGCGGTGAGGTACAAGATACCTTCATAGTCTTACTGTTACGTAAGCTGGGAGCATAACTGAAAAGAAGTAAAAAGGAAAATCAACAAAGCTGATTTATGTTTTCTATTAAATAAAGTTAAGTTACAGATTTTAAACCATAACTGAAAAGGGGTAAGGAGTATATCAACAAAGCTGATATGTGTTTTCTATTAAATAAAGTGAAGTTCCAGATTTTAAACCATTCTTGTTAATCATGCAGCTGGAGAGTGGCAATGTGTTTCATATTGGTCGGACATGCAACTAAGACGTTACTGTATTCTATAAATTAGACAAAACTTTACTGTTAAAAGTAAACTATGCTATCATTGTGTGCCTTGATATAGGCCTGAATTTAAAGTCGTGGGACATCTGGTTGGACAAATCTTGTGTTTGCTTTAAAGGGAACGGATGTGATAGTTGATTAAATGTAGTGTACCAAAGTACAGACAACACGAATATGTATGCAAGAATATAGTGTCTGCATGAATCATTTGAATGAGAAATCTTGAATGAGAGTGCTGGTCGGATATGTCAGTAAGAATTTCACTTCCACTTTGTTTATTTGACAATATTACTACTAGTACTACTACTACATCTCAAGGCCACATAAATCATTTTGAATAGTGACTCTAAATTGATGCAACCTGAGTTGTATAGTGTGAAAGTAAGTATCACACATGCCTCGAACTTGATTCTGCACAGAATCAGCTCTGTCCCTGCATTACCACTATTAAGGAAAAACTTTAGTAAATAGTTGGATAAGAAATTAGAAAAATCAGAGAGCATGCTGTAACACTTTTGTGCTTAAGAACCACATGGAAGGCTCTGGTAAATGCACTAATACCACTCCAAGGCAGGAGGGAGCGCTGTCCCTAATGATATCCCCTATTTCATTCACAACACTGACCTGTCACAAGGAGAGGATGCCTAGCCCCGCCTCTTGGGAGGGCAATCCAAGCCCCACCTCTTTTGAGCCCAGGCTTTATAAATGGATAGCCGGACAGTGGAGAGTGTCTTTTGACCTGGTAAAGCACTGGAGACAGGGCTCTCTGAAGCACATTATCGAAGTGCAAAGGCACGCAAAATCTTTTCTTTATAATTAATCATTAATTTTGCTAAAACTGTCAATTAAATGGCTTAACAGCAGACTTGGCATCCATGTCCATCAATTTCAACACAATGCATATTTCTGAGTCTTCATGTACATTAAATTTTCATTTATACCAACACTTTACTACTAGCCTTTAGTTTCTTCTTAGCTGATATCTTTGTTCTGCTGTAATATTCCCATGAATGAGCTGAAAATGTGATACTGTATATACAACAAGTGTGCTTGAAAATGAAATTAGAGCATATACAGTGCTTTAAACATTGTTACAGTTTGTTATGACTTAAGCTGTAGTGTAAATGGCAAGGCAATATCTGATTCTGTCAGCTGAAAGCCTTTCACTGCAGCCTTTTAGGACTTTTTCAAGCCATTAAGAGACACAAGGGGACTCTAATAATACCTGATGTTTCCTATGAAATTATTTTTCACAAGTACACTAGAAAATGGTACTTTCTTTATTTAAATTATTGTTTTTCAGTTTCACCTACTAAAGAATATAGAATTGGATAAGCAACCTAGTGCAAGGGTCTAGAAAAGTAGTAATAGTTACTGTTTACATTTTTTTTAAATACAGAGACACAGGCTGTACCAGAGACATTGTGAAATATGATGTTAAACAGCTTGCAGGCCAGTATTTAATTACATTCATTGCTATCTTAATTGTCAAATTATTTTGTCATATATTACTTTAATTCATATAAATGCTTTTCTGGGAGTTCAAAACCTGAAGACTCACCTCTTCCCAAGCCATTATGACAATTACCTCACAGGTTATGGACTTTTAGAGAAATAAATCCGGAATTTATAGCTTCATTCCTGGAATCTTTGGGTCTGGCACTCTGAAATAGTGCAGATAGTGTCCCAGTTATTTCACAAACATCCTGATTGTCATCCAGAGCAGACGATGATTTGAATAATTGCTTTGTGTGTGGCGTCTGATCTATGTTGTCTTTTATTCTGTGCAAGTACTTTTCAAGGATTTCTTGAAATTTGGGCCAAATACTTGGTACAATGGGAAATAAGGCATCATGTAATGAGCTGACATATAATTTGTTGACTGATTGCATTTAAAAAAAAAATCAAATTCATTTCAATCTGAAGTTAAGAATAGTGAAAAAAATTACTAAGTAGGACCCACTGAAATTTACCAAACCAGAAAGTACTAATTCAGAAATTATACACACTAAAATATAGTGTTACTTTAACTCTTTCTTTTATTTCAACAAGTAAATCAAGTTTGTCTTATCAACTAAAACATTTTCCCTTGGTTTTGAAAATCCACTACACTCATACTCTCAAGACACTGACACACCAAATGTTAAAATCTGTCCAAGATGTCTTCCCTTGTTAACCAACAGATCAAATGTAGTGACATCTATTCTTAAAAATATGTCTATTTGGAGCAAACACTTCATATATGGTTTAAGCTGAAGAGACCATATGTTAGTTTTAAAAGAGCTGCAGCTTTTAACTTTTTTTGGTATTACACATGGCAAAGCTACATTCTAAAAGCATTATTTGCCAAAATTTTGAAAAGAAAGAACCAGGGTAAATTCATATCATTTAAAAATGTTATCACATGGAAGTTGCACTCTTTTCTTATTCTCCTACTCCTTCTTTTCCTGTGTATCAAAGCAATAAGATTTTAAAAAGAAAGCAATGGTTTATTAATCACACACACCTTTCTCTACTTATCATATGGGGTATTGGCCACCAATAGTTCAGAATTTTAATCCTAGCCTTCTGAAAGACCAAGATAGCTGGCCTTGATCAAGTCTATTCCAGAAATTGTACTTCAAGCTGTCATGGGACCATCCAATCATGAGCATTATCAGCTCTCTTCACTAATGCCACATTACTAAAAGCATGAGGTACAATGGCTCATCATTCATAATCTTTCATTACTAAACACTGCAAAGGCATGTACTGTAAATGGGAATTTCCAAGTCTTATGAGTACACAATAATTCAGGTATCAAAAGCACCTGTGTAGGCAAAATTCTATGTTAATTTGCAATAAATTACTTCATGCAACGCCTGTCATACCACTGGCCAAAACTAACATCACATTCAGAATGGTCTCTTTAGACATGTACACACTTTATATTGCCTCCCTTATATTCTATTGCATTTTAAAAACATTTTTAAATATCTATCAGCTCTTCTTGTACACCTGATTAAATTTAAAGCATATTTAGGGTTTTCATTAGCAGACACTTGTGTTTCAGCAAAACTGTTTCTTACAATGCTTAGATGATGCTGTTATGTACATTATCTACAGTGGATTCAAATATTCAGACACCTTCACTTTTGTCACACTTTATTATGTTGTACATTTAATTTCAAATGGTTACATTGGATAAGAGATTTTAGTTTTTGAGTTTTATAATAAAATTTGTAAACCTTCCTGAAAATATGCTTTCACTTTGTCATTATGAATTATTGAGTGGGGTGTGATTGGCAAAAATTGAAACTTTATGCGTTCAAAATATAATCTATATCACAGTAAAGCGTGCAAAAAGAAAAAAAGTTCTGAATACTTTCTCAATCCACTGTATACTTGATTGTTGTACACCCTATTTGTTCTTATTAGTTTATGTGTATTCTGTATGAATTTGTAAATCATGTATTACTTTTCACAAAGAAATGTGCTACAGTATATTAAATAAAATAAATGTAGAAAATCCATTAATTCTAACATTTTATTGTTTTTTTATACATATATATATATATATATATATATATATATATAATGAAATATAAGCATTTAATGAAATAAATGAATAGAAACTACATCAGCTGTTAAGACTGATGGATGGTATGTAATTGAAGAAAGTGAAGGACGAGCCAGTGTTTTCTAGCAACTAAGCTAATTTTTATTGGATTATACCATTTATCTGTGTGCTGATTGGTGTAAATGAAAATGATTTTAACTATGTTATGTAAATTAACCTAAGTGATAAATGACAATATTCTGTTTAAGATAATTCAGTCTGTCATGCTGCTCTGAACAAGAACATATGGAATCTCCAATATCTAATGTAATAAAGGACATTCATCTTTGGATTCATTCATAATGGTGACTCATGACTATTCTTTATTTGCAGAGTATTTTCCCTAACAGGGTCCTTCTTGCAGCAGGAATTAATTCTAACCCCTTTCAAAATTATTGTGTCATTCTTACTTTTAATTGATCACGTTGTTTAGTTATCTACTGCAGGTTACAAATAGTTTTAAGAAATTCATAACTATAGTCATTCTTTCCTCTATGTCAAATGCAACACTAAAGAAATGACAGATGCTTGAAGTACTGTGGAATAATTCAGTCAGAAAGGAATCCAAAACTTCAGAAGTCTAGTATATTTTATAGATTGAATGAAGCAGCAGATGATTATTGTTTCAGTTTTGGTTGATTACTTCTTGAATATATTTGTTTCCTTGTGGTATCTGACTCCTTCTTGAATCAGAATCCACTAACCTTCACTGCAATTTCAGTGGTCCCTTTACACCTTAATAAGGGTTATCTAATTTAATGTTCACCACCTTTAACCTTAGAGAGTCCAACTTGGCCGTTTGGGCACTAAATCAGTACTTCAAGGAAATGAACCGTAAAATATGACAAATGTGGACATCTTAAATTCCTAATATCTTCCTTGAAAAAGATTTTAATTTAGAAATCATGTATTTGCAATAAACTTAGTTGACCAGCCAATGATCCATGGTTACTGCTGTCATTAAGAATCACATGGAAGTGGATAGAAAAATAATTTGCATATTTATAAAAATGTATACATAGTAAAAGTAAGTACAAAGTGTGGGCTTCTTAAATCAATTACCAAAGAAGACATTTTAGGAAAATAATCTACAAACAGTAGATGAATGGGTGCTACAGTGTTCAGGACACATCATAACACTTCTTTAGGAAAGCCATTCCATTTTGGGTAGAATTTGGAGTCCATCTAATGTAGGTGTCCACATGTGTATTCTTCAGGCATTCCAGTTTCCCAATTTCCCAAATGTGTGCATTTTATGTTGACTGTTGAGTCTAATTTGACCCAGTGTGTGTATAAATGCATGGCCCTCCTGAGTTGGTGCCAGTCTTGTGTTCTAAGCTTCTGGAATAGGATCTGGTTTACTGCAACAATGTTTTGAACCTCCTGGGTTGAGTGTCTGGATGGATGGATAAATGTATGGCTCGCTGTTTCATGTAGGATCAATCAAATCAAAATTATGCACCAGTAGTCTCTGACTGTACTAGTTTTGAAGCACCCAATTACTGATTAATAAAACAGCAACAGTTTTATTCCACATGCATTTTCACGAAAGAGCTCCTAAAACTTGCTTTGCATGTGATTTCACAATTGCAAAATTTGAATTCTCACTAAAATTAGAATGAATGGGTTTTGCCTTTTTTGGGGAATTTAAAGTAAGGAATATTGCTCCTTAAGGGTGATTACAAAAACAAATTTACTCTCTCCTCTCTCTTTCCATGACTGCCTTCCAGTGCTGCACCAAAGTTCCACAACTGGTTTCTTGCTGCTTCATGGAATATCATCTCATTGCCTGCATGCACATGCATGCGACTAGGGGCTTAGGCAACACCATGAGTAACACTATTTGCAGTCACATTCCCCAACTCTGTAAGCTGATTGCTTGCAGCCACAAAGCTAAGACAATGGATTTTAGCAGCAGTGAAGTTCTTACAGATATTGATCTCTAGCCATGCCCCTTTCTCTTCATGCCCTGTATCATAAACTTTTCCATGCTTTTGCACATGGAGAAAAAGGTTGCAGGTGAGTTGAAAATACACATGCTAATAGTACAGATGTCAATTACAGACTCTGTCCTTCTTCTATAACCAAAATCAGTATCTTTGTGTGACAGGTGTCTGGTCACACTTACAGGTAATCTAACCCAGACACCGTTAAAATATCCGACTACGGCACCCAGTTTTATTAAGAGATTGGGAACTCCTGAAATTCACCAATAATAGCACACAGGTTTCTTTAAATTGGGCGGTGAGCAAACACACAATGAAAGACACAACAGTATTTTCAGGAAAAGCAACAGTAACTTCTATTACACCAGACAATAATAAGTACATTAAAAAGATAATTGAACATAGACAAAATCTAACAGTATCAGGAAGAAAATTCCTTTTTTACAAAGGAAAGCACACAGTCCACACTCTAAAAGTCCATTAAAAACAAAAATGAGAGGATCCAACCTTTAGTGTTGCAGAGTCCAGTTTGTTCTCTGGGTTACCCCAACACTTAATTGTTCAACTGTCCACGGATGCACTCTGTTCACCGGACACTCGTTTCCCAACAGAAGTTTTGTCAAAATCGTGGAATCCCTGTCAGCGTCTCTTCGTTGTTCCTTTTTTCCACTCTGGGCTCCTTGTGTTGCTGTGATCTAGGCACGCCTTATTTCTCGTCTGCCAGCTTTGCTCGGTCCTTTCATGCGGCTTCCCTCTCTCGCTGGACCCACAACTGGCATCTCCTTGTGGAGCTGTCTCTTCCTCCCTGGAAGTAAATGTTGCCATCCTTGTGCCTCACGTCATGCTAGCCAGGTACCCTCGTCTGTCTACGAGCACCTATGTTCTGTCCGAGTGTCTTGGCAGCGTTCTCAGTGGACCGTCCCTTTTTTGCCTTCTCCTGGCCAGAGCTTAAATCTCCTTCAGTCCCTGCAATTATCAGTTCTGGACAATTAGATTAAACAATGGTACATCTAAATTTCTCGGGTTTAACAAATAATGAAAACACAAGTTAACAAAATGTATTGTTACCAACCATTAATGAGTACAGATCTGCTGTTTAGAAACCAATATTGTCAAACATGTTAATTGCCAAGTCAAGTAAATACAGACATCCTCCAAGGAAGGAGCAGCTCTGTTACAACACAACTTTGTATTCTTTGTAATATCAACCAGCCAAAAACTTCAAAGTGGTGACTCTTTTGCAAGACAGTAAATACCGATATCATGTAGACAGCCATCACAATAATCAGTTACAGGATAACCCAGGAAATTTGCCTTGGGTGCCTATTGCCTGTTCATCTGCTGGGCTTTAGATGTAATATTTGCATGTTTCTTTTCCTAAGAGAGAAATGGAATGACCCAGTGTACAAAAATGTCCCCCTCTGACATCTGTTTCTCTGCCATCTCTGGAAGCTTTCTAATAGCCTTTTGTAATTTTGATCTAGTCATGCCAGCCATGCAAAGAGGTTTGCTGGTTGCTGTGCTGGTAAAACTCCTACATCCAATTTCCATAGGGCAGACTGTTGCATTCCAGCCAGCCTTCTGACAGATCTGAGTACTTCAACCTTTTCTGTTCATGTGCCACTGACAATGTTTCATCCCAGGGTATTGTTACTTTGATGATAAGGGCTTTCTTTAAAGTAGTCAGCCCCGTCGGGATGTCTGGCCTTAGGGTACTTGTTGTGATTTTAGCTTGAAAAATAGTAAGCAGTTGTTGTATTCAAGTGTACTAATATGTACAGAACATATTCTTTGATGTGCAGGGAAAATGTGTGGGATGCCAACATTGCATTTGCAATTGTTTATTGGTTTAAGAATTAAGTACTTAAAAGAGGTAGGAAGAAGAAATGTTTTTTACTTCTGTTTTTTTGGTAAAATTGTAGATTGGCAAATCCACAGAATGCAAATAGGTGAATATTTAACATGTCACAATGGAGACATTGCTTTGATTTTTGGATAATTACTATCCATCCATCCATCCATCCATTATCCAACTCGCTATATCCTAACTACAGGTTCACGGGGGTCTATTGGAGCCAATCCCAGCCAACACAGGGCGCAAGGCAGGAAACAAACCCAGGCAGGGCGCCAGCACACCGCAGGATAATTACTATATTTTAAAATATGAAAAATAAGAAAATATGATTTTTAATTTAATTAAGTGGTTTCAAAAAACTTAAATGCCTCATTTATAAAGACAAAAAAGAGAACTGAATGTGTTTATAGTGCTTGATGAAAACATTCTGTTTCTTTCAAGAGTGGGAGTAGCTTAAGATAATTAAGGTGCAGTTTCCTTATGAGGGTATTAACACTGGTAGTGTTAAATGTTATAATAATCCCATATATTAAAAAAGATGTGAATGTAAATAATAACATCTAAACTGAACACCTCACCTTTTGCTGTGTTTTTTACTAAAACCTGGTCTTCTAATTAATCCATCAACTGAAATTGTCTTTGCCAATTTCATATGCTGTCCAGTGGACTACTGCATTTCGTAAATCTTTATGAATTTATACTATAAGATAAATGCTTGCTGTATAAGACCCTATACCAAACAAGTATTAATTAAAGTAACCAATCATTAAAAGGGTCAGTTTAAAGAATGGTTATGATTGAGTTTACTATACAAATAATAGAAATAGTACTGTGTTGGGCATGAGACAGGCTGCTTCTAACAGCAGCTACAATTGGGCCAAAAAAAATCTGACAAGCTAATACAATTCCTAATGAAATATCAAACTCACAAAAGATTAATACCCTTTGGGGTTCTACAACAAAATGAAAATAGTTTATCACACACTTAAGCTTTTAGTAATGCTGCTGAATGAAATGATCTTGCTAAAGCTCCTCCGTAAAAAGGCTCATGCCACCTGTAGGGACTAAAGCAACAAAACAGTAATTAATCAAAATATAAACAGTTTAATGAGAAAAATAGCAATGTTTTTCTGAAGGGGATGCAAATGTAGGGGTCATCTCAAACAGCTTTTACTACCATTAATCATGACTTATCTATCTACAAATTCAGCAAAGACACACAATTAAACCTTTCCCCTTTCAAGCCAAGGCTTTCCTTCGAATGCTTCTATTTCCACATAAACAAATGGTCTGAACAAGCTATCTCTTTAGTGGTGTTTATTAGCGCTGTCGGATGCTTCAATTGCTGGTTTATTCTTAAATTGTCAGGAGTGTTTTATTTAGTCCTTTAAAGCAACGTTTAAATAGTTTGATAAGAGAAAAGGATTTTTTAATATCATCCATAAACAAATATATATATTTTATATCAGGCAAGAATGCAAGCATGAATGTTTAGGACATTTTGGAAGATTAGCTACAAACCTTAGCCATCCTTTACCTTATCTTGATTGTATCTTTATAATTTATTGCAGGCTTTCTACTTTTTCATTTCCCTCAAGCATTCTCAGTTTCTTCTCAATGTTTATATATGCAGTGGTCACAGAGATTAGGGATTTACTATCGCAGAAAGAGTAATAGAGTTTTGGTGAAAAGGAAATACAATAATAAAGTTTACTCTTATATCAAGCTCTGACACCAAGCTTTCTTTATCATATTATTCTAATGGCAACAGGTTTCGCTGTCAACATTGTCAGCCATGTGGAATAAAAGGGATCTGTGACTTTACATTAGTGGATTATGCAAAATAATCCACCCAGTGAGAGTGGATTTACATAACCCTCTTACAATTGACAGATGGTTTTATGCAGCATTATGTGACTCAGCTTAAATAATTCACTGCTACACATCAGATCGTATTCATAAAACCTTATGGTGAGAAAGAGTTAGGAAATAGAAGTCTGTGGTAAACATAAAGCATACCTTACTGTATAAATTAGAATGTGAAAAGCTTGCCATGGAAACTGATTAAATAAAAGCATAAATAATTGTTCTGACATTTCATATTTACATGTGTTTCTGTGACATATTGAAGCTATAACTGAGCTGACAGAATATGCCTACAGTCTGCTCAAGCTATTTATTAAGTAACTCTTCATTTATGCATTTAAAAAACTATAGTATTTGCTTGGGTTTTGTATGTGGCATGATGACATGCCCGTGACATTTAGAAACTTGAACATTTTAAAAGCATGATTATCATTTGTGAAGTAATAAAAGTAGCAGTAAGAAATAATAAAGAGAGGCATTCAAGACAGCTAATAATTTGACAGTGTGGTCCATGCAATGTCAATGGAGCAGGACTTGGAAACCCTCAAAGTTACAGATTGAAATTCCATCCATAGCTTACTGAGTAACAATAAGCAAACATCCATCCATCCATCCATTTTCCAACCCGCTGAATCCGAACACAGGGTCACGGGGGTCTGCTGGAGCCAATCCCAGCCAACACAGGGCACAAGGCAGGAACCAATCCTGGGCAGGGTGCCAACCCACCGAAGATAAGCAAACACAATGCCATAAATGTCCAAATTGCAGTATTATATCCTTGTGTTGTAGTGCAAATGTATTTATATTAAGCATTTTCTATGGTCAAGTTCAATGTGGATGTCGAAATTAGACATTGATGAGTGGGCTTTCCATTGAGGTAATCATCCCAGTTTGTGTAAGATGATTTACAGTGCATAGTGGGAGAATAGGTTTAGACTTCTTCTTTTACTCCAGACATTCTTATATATATAAATGCAATGAAAAATAAAGTTAAACTCAAGAGAAGTGTTCACACAAGCAAGAAAAAAAAAACGACAGCACAATGTACTGTATAAAAAGTATGATAACAAATTTTGAAAAGTAAAAAATGAATGCTGTGATATCAAAAAATATATTACTTTCAAAAATAATCTACCCTAAAGTGAAACTTTTTGTATTTTCTACTCACCCCACATTATTTATATTGAAGCCTGAGCATTTTTTATTTCTCATGTTTACATGAAGAATGGAGGTAACAAAAATCCTGATGCAATGTACATCATCAAGGAACCAGCTTGAACAACAGCAAACAATATCAATCACCCATTAAAATATATGAAATGACTTAATTTTAACCTATTTCAGCAGGTGTGGGCTGCAATGACAATGCCCTAATTTCTGTATTTATAAATAGACAAGCACAATATGGGACAGACCTTAAAAGAGATTATCACCCTGCTATTAAAATTAGATGTAGGTCTGTCTGAAAGAAAGAGATAAATTGGCTTCAGTTTTCTATATTAAGTCCTAATGGGGAAACAAAGATTGTGAAACACTAACAGAGCTGGGTCCATTTGTAATTACTCAGAATAAAAGGAAATAGAGAATTCAGAAAGGGTTGTGTTTCTTCTGTGGAGGGTTCGATCAACTAAGAAATTCCGGCCTTGGAATACAGGAAATACTGATATGCTAACGCTCTGCTAAGATCTTCATCTGTGTGGTTGTCTTCAACCCTGAATCCCAAATTGTCTGATCCTTACAGCAATCCTACTGAATGAAACTAACATCTCTGCTTTAGTTTGTGCCACTGAATGTGTTATTGCTTTCTCATTGGTTCACCAATGCAATCTAATCATGAGAGAGGTGGAAAGAGAGAGAGATTACAGAGGTTTGGCAAGAGGGCAGAGGATCTTCTAGTGTTTGGCAGTAGCAAGGGTTTCATTCCTGGAAGTAGACATGTTTTCTTTTTGCTTAACGTATTTGTTGTCCTTAAAATA
This sequence comes from Polypterus bichir lapradei, assembly GCA_026402145.1. Taxonomy (NCBI): domain Eukaryota; kingdom Metazoa; phylum Chordata; class Cladistia; order Polypteriformes; family Polypteridae; genus Polypterus; species Polypterus bichir. The sequence goes on along the minus strand of JANRMT010062832.1, from coordinate 13,644,501 downwards.
TAATTTTGTATGTTTTGTTATTGATTATGATTTTATTTTCTTTTTAATATATTTGTTGAAATATTTATTAAACGTAAAATTGTTATCTGTTGTTATCAATAATTCTGTCTGTTCATTTACCCTCTGTGGTATTAGTGACAAATTGTGCAATTTTTGATTTTTTCCATAAGTTTTTCTTTCTGATACTCTGGTTTAGCTTTAACCACTTGGGCTTTGGATTTCAATTGAAGAATCACGGAACAAATTCGTTTAGATTTATGTTCGTTATTTGGCTTACTATTCTGATCCCTCCTACTTCTTCTTTTACTTTGGAAAGGTTCCTTAATAAATCTTTAACAATTAAAGAACATGGCTTTAGATTTTTGGACAGTTTTTTCTAATGGTTCCCCTCTCTGTTTTCAATTTTTGTAAGCTTGTCTTTTTGATGAGTTTCAGAACAAGACTTATTACATATTTGGAGCCTTGAGGCGTAGTTTGTTGATAAAGTTTGATTTTTTTTTTAGCTTCATGAGCCAGGCAACATCTGGAGGACAGCAAAAGATTCTAGGATATGATAATTGAGATCATGTTGTCATTGTAAATATGAGGACTAGAAGAAAGCTGATCATAACACTTCAGGCTATTAGGTGGCAACATACAGACAGGCACTATTTAATTAACCACTATTAAAGCTAATGAAGAAGAATTAAAAATAATGTAGAATACCCGAAGCATAAAATTAATGCATTGGATGAAAATTCCAATTCTAAAATAAATTCTGTTTCATTTATTTCAATATCAAATATTCACCTTAGTATCTGTAGGCATTTCATGGCATGCTTCCTTCTGCTCCATCCTCTACTTTTCTGTAATACAACTATCCATCCATCCATTATGCAACCCGCTATATCCTAACTACAGGGTCACGGGGGTCTGCTGGAGCCAATCCCAGCCAACACAGGGTGCAAGGCAGGAAACAAACTAGCCCACCGCAGGGCACATACACGCACACACACACTAGGGACAATTTAGAATCACCAATGCACCTAACCGGCATGTCTTTGGACTGTGGGAGGAAACCGGAGTACCCGGAGGAAACCCACGCAAACATGGGGAGAACATGCAAACTCCACGCAGGCAGGACCCGGGAAGCGCCAGTGCACCACCGTGCCACCCTAATACAACTATATTGGGTTTAATAGTATTTACTGTACCTCTGAAAATAGCAAACAGGTTTAACCATGTGCGACCTAGGAGAACATTAATAAATTAATATAAGAATTATAAGAACAATGTTGATGAGATCAGGTAATTCGGCACAACATACCTTGTGAAATTGTATTAACCTGACATTGTAAAATATCATTAGGTCAAGATTTGACGGTTCCCAAAGTAGTACTATTTAACACACAACTTAGTATCTTATTCCACATATGTAAGGTTCTTTGTGTAGAGAAATATTTTATACCATTTGTGAGAAATGTAGTCAGCTTCTATTCATTTTCTGCCATGTCCAATTTGAAGAAGCCATTTAAACTACTGCAGTTTACCTGATTTAGTATTTTCAAACATTTATATCATTAATTTTCAAATCTACTTAATCCAATCCAGGATGTAGGGGGTTGTGGCCTATAATTGCAGCACAAGGTAGAAAGTAGCCTTGGACAGGCAGCCAGTCCATCTCTCCTGCACACACTGAGAGTGCCAATTTAATCTAGAGTTGCCAAGTAGGTTGAGCTGCATATCTTTTGAGATCAGAACAGAAAACCAAATCACCTGGAGAAAAGACCCATATAGACGTGGAGAGAATGTGAAAACCCCACAAGAACAATGGCAGGGTACAGGGTTTGAACCCAAGATGCTGGATACAAAAAGCAGCAGCACTATCCACTTCATTACCATGTCAATCCTACTTACATCATACCAAATTTTAATCCCTATTAGCCTAAAATAAAAATATTATTCTTCTTCAGTCTTTATTATAATGCATAACCTTGACCACTAGGCCTGGAATCTGTCTAGTCTCCCATCTCTGGACATCTTCTAGTACAGATATATTTTAGTTGGAAATTGTCTAGATGACATATATTGTAGTGAACTCAGGGTATGAATAACAGTGCTGCAATTCCTTGATAAGATGGTAAGGTCCAGCAGAGTGAGGATGCAATGACAAACAGAGGAATCACTTAAAACTGTTTAATACAAAATTGCCAATCCATAAAATACTACAATATAAAAACACATTGATAAGCACATCATACTCAAAATTGATACTCAAAACTGCATTTGTGAAAAAATGAATTACATTTAGTGAAACTACAACATTAGTGCAAAAGTGATTTAAACTACCATTAATATCAAAACACACTTCTATACAATTAAAAGTTTTTATTGGTAAGATACTAAAACTATTGTTTATAATCTGTACTAAAATAAGGAGAGAGAGCAAAGATAGAACAATTGGCCTATAAAAAGTTTTACTTCAGTCCAAAACTAACCTCACCCACCTGGGGCCTCATGCATAACACCGTGCGTAGAATTCACACTATAACATGGTGTAAGCACAAAAGCAGAAATGTGCTTACGCACAAAATAATCCAGATGCATAAATCTGTGCGTTCGCCAACTTCCATGTTCTTCCGCTCCATAAATCCCGGTCAGCATGAAAAGTAACGCACGTGCACATGCCTGCTGCCCCGCCCCATCTCCTCCCAGAATTACGCGTCTTTGAATATGCAAGTCAATATGAATAGCCTTTAAGCTTAGCCTTCTGTGAAAAGACAATGGAAAAAGCACGGAGGAAAATAGAAGACTTTCAGCGAATTCCAAGTGGAGGCAAGTAAAAATATACTATTTGTTGGTTTGAAAAGTGGTATAAACAACAAAAGGAAGTTGATTGAGTGACATAGAGTGTCGAAGAAACTGTAAAGCTCAAGTTCACAAAGTCGCACAGTGCCTGAAACAAAAAAGAAGTTGTCAGATATCAAAGTCACCGTGAAAAGATGAGTCGTAGCCCACTGTCTGAGTGTCATATAAAAGCTTATTAGGGTACAGAGAAAAAAAATAGGCACACAGTTGAAAAAAAACATGAAATGTCAACTTTAATCTCGAAATTTCCACTTTAATCATGTAGTTTATTTTGTCATTAAAGTAGAACATCATAAACTTCATCTTAAAATCATTTAATTTACTAGTTTCTCAGATCAATGGGTGGGCCTCTCTGGCAGTGTCTTAAATTGGTTTGAATCCTACCTGGCAGGGAAAAAATTCTTTGTTAATTGTGGTAATTACAACTCAAACAAACATGATATCCGATATGGTGTTCCACAAGGCTCTATCCTGGGTCCGCTGTTATTCTCAATCTACATGCTTCCGTTAGGTCAGATTATCTCAGGGCAGAACATGAGCTACCACAGCTGTGCTGATGACACACAGCTGTATTTATCAATAGCACCTGATGACCCCGATTCTCCTGATTCACTAACACAATGTCTGACTTGTATCTCAAAATGGATGAATAGTAACTTTCTCAAGTTAAATAAAAAGAAAACTGAAATCTTAGTGATTGGCAATAATGGATACAATGAGGCTATTAGAAATAAACTGGATACATTAGGATTAAAAGTCAAGACGGAGGTAAAAAGCTTAGGGGTAACTGTTGACTGTAATCTAAATTTTAAATCGCATATTAATCAGATCACTAGGACAGCATTTTTTCACTTAAGAAACATAGCAAAAGTTAGACCTCTTATATCATTGAAAGATGCTGAGAAATTAGTTCACACATTTGTTTTCAGTCGACTAGATTACTGTAACGCACTCTTCTCAGGACTACCCAAAAAAGACATAAATCGTTTGCAACTAGTCCAGAATGCAGCTGCTAGAATCCTAACTAGAAAAAGAAAATCTGAGCACATCTCTCCAGTTTTGATGTCACTACACTGGTTACCTGTGTCATTCAGGATTGACTTTAAAATTCTGCTTATGGTTTATAAAGCCTTAAATGATCTCGCCCCATCTTATATATCGGAATGTCTGACACCTTACATTTCAAATCGTAACCTCAGATCCTCAAATGAGTGTCTCCTTAGAATTCCAAGAACAAAACTTAAAAGAAGTGGTGAGGCGGCCTTCTGCTGTTATGCACCTAAAATCTGGAATAGCCTGCCAATAGGAATTTGCCAGGCTAATACAGTGGAGCACTTTAAAAAACTGCTGAAAACACATTACTTTAACATGGCCTTCTCATAACTTGACTGTAATTAAAATCCTGATACTCTGTTTATCCAACTGATTATAATAACTATTCATAGTGGCTCTAAAATACTAAAATACTAACCCCTACTCTCTCTTCTGTTTCCTTTTCCGGTGTCCTTTTGGTGGTGACACAATCTACTCAAAGCACCGTGATGTTCCAACAATGATGGATGGATTAAAAGCCAGAAGTCTGTATGACCATCAACATCAAGTGACTCCGTGAGAACCCTAACTACAAAGAGGACTATTTCATTTATGTTAGGTAGAATGCCCAGAGGGGACTGGGCGGTCCCGTGGCCTGGAACCCCTGCAGATTTTATTTTTTTTCTCCAGCCGTCTTGAGTTTTTTTTTTTGTTTTTTCTGTTCACCTTGGCCATTGGACCTTACTCCTTTTCTATGTTAACTAATGTTGTCTTATTTTAATTTCTTATTTTGTCTTTTATTTTCTTTTTTTCATTATGTAAAGCACTTTGAGCTACTTTTTGTATGAAAATGTGCTATATAAATAAATGTTGTTGTTGTTGTTGATCCCATTCGTAACTAAAGTAGCATGTTAAAAGCTTTGTTTTGTATTTGATCTTCTATGTGCTCTATGTGTGTGAATCACTATGTGCTTCTGGGCTTTCTCTTCCTCCAACAGGACACAGAATCCATTACATTTGTAATAATGCTGCTCTTTAAATAATTAACATACTGAGATGTATATGTGATATCATTTTCATGATGATAGGAGTTAAAGCATGTTATTAAACATGGGAACACGGTGGCGCAGTGATTCTTCCTGCCTGACGCAAGATGCTTGCTTTGCCGTGCGCGACCTTCAATGAAATAATTTATTGCAGTAGTACTGTCTCTTTCAAACGTACTAACCTCCAATTCCTGTCCTTCCTTTTCTTTCTCCAAATACCCAATCACCAAACAATCAGCTCTGTAACAGACGTTAAGCCATCTGTAAGCTTAGAACGCTGATTCTTCAAAACTTTTAAGTAACATTGAAATATCTTCATAGTACATGTTTAGAAGAATACAGTGCGAGGCAGGATCAATCCGTAAATGGAGCGCCTGCTCCTTGCTAGCGCTGCGACACTGTGTCTGTTTATTTATTACCAATATAGATTATTTAAATTAAGTTAAAGTTTTATCTGTATAATATAATAAACATATTTTGCTGTATTTCATCTTAAAAATATCTTCATCATATGTAAATATGCGCTTTATAAAGTGGCTCAATAAAGTGGTGCAATATTATAACTGTATCGCAAGTTTACAGTGAGGTAATTTTACTTATAAGTACAAACAGTTCTACAAGGAGCACTTGATGGACTAATTGAGTACGTTTATAGTTCTTGGGATGAAATTGTTTCTGAACCGCGAGGTCAATACAGGAAAGGCTCTTAATCATTTGCAATATGAGAGCAGTTCAATAGACAGCATGGCTGAGGCAGCGTGTGCTTGATGCTGTATGCTGATAATCCTCTTTCCAGTCAGCTGCTGTAGAGCTGTGATTCCTCACTCAGATACAGTGATATAAATACTCCGAGTGGTGCAGTGAGAGTAATGGGGAAAATGATGATCCACTGTGGCAACCCCTAACGTGAGCAGCTGAAAGAAGAAGAAGAAGGTGCAGTGAGAGTAACAACGCTAAAGCAGCTATTGTATTTGGAATAGTTTGACCATTCTGTGGACCATTATATTATTACAGGTTAATTACAATCAGATGCATTAAACTAATAGACAATATGCAGTTAATTTCAGTGTATTTATAAAGCCGTGTCAGGGATGTGGATCTAAAAAAGAAAGGGTAACCACACAGTAGCACTGCTTTGATGTTGGGTGCTGCCAGTTTGCAAAACCGAGCACAGAACTTGCGTACGCCAGGGTATGTGCTACTGTGGAAATGTGCGTGGCTTTATGCCAAATTTAGGTTTTATACATTGCGATTTGAGCGTGGAAACGGGCTAACGCAACATTTTTGTGCATACGCACTGTTTACACATGAGGCCCCTGATCAATCACTAGCACTGACGGGAAAAAGACCCCCATCTGCACCTGACAGCTCCTTATTTACAAGTAAGCACTCATTTACTCAGGTGATATCCTTAAGATCCAATACTCATCTCAGTCATTACAATATTCTAAGTGAAGTCTCACAGTTGTGTTGTATGCAGTTGTATGCAAGTGTGCACATAAGCTCTTTTGACTTAACTCTGCATGCTAACATCACTTTATTTGAATTATTTACTTCTATGGACAGTGATTAGGCAATTTTGACTCATATTAGCTACTCATAAGTGCAGTTTCAGGTTTAAAATCCCTTGTTGTGTAATCATATCTAATATTTTCAGGAGTGGATCTTCTATCAGAACTTTCCAGGTGCATGCCCAGGGGGCTCTGACGTCAAGGGGCCTATCTTCTACCACTGCCACCCCGAAATAATCAAGGTTCCACACATAGAATTCACCAAGAGAATCCCCCATCTCACTGAAAAGAGTGAGTGTCTGCATTCAGAAATCACCAGTCCACTTGATGAAAAGATCTAGTGCTTCCACATGGCAAAATCAAGAGTGATAACATCTGTGTCGTATGTTCAAACCAGTGACCACGCAATGAAATTAATTAAGTGAGATCAATTCTCTGTTACAGAGCTCTACTCATTAAATCATTCAGGGGCCTGTGGAGGTCTGAATACTGCCTTGAGTATTTGTTTCTTTATGCAAAGTTTTTATTTTTTTATAGTGTTCTTCATTTGTCTCGTCTGTCTAAATCTCATTTTTTGACTGGTCCATCTGTATTAATTTTGTTGACTCTGAGCAGTTCCAGCTATTTCAGTGTCAAATGCAAAATTAACTAGCTTTTAAGTTATATTCATACATAAATTATTTTCTGTAAATAAAAAAAACAGCAGTGCTGACTCCACTTTTAATATCCCCTAGTCTGGAAAAAGTTCCTCTCACCATAGTCCATTGCTTTGTGTGTTTCAAATGATTTTGTATCCATCTGTTGACTGCTCCTTGAACTTAAATATCAAGGAAAATAATATTCATTGCATCCATCTGATTAAATGTGTTTCTTGTTTAATCATTGATTTGTTGTATAATAACAAAACACAATTATTACAGTCTAAACCAATGATAACTGTTTACTACTGCTTGTTGTTTTTTTCAATAGTTGCCTTACCGTGAATTGCATTAGTTTATCAATAGGAAATATGTTTGACTAGAGTTGCTAGAATTGGCCAGCAACTCTAATAATAATAATATGTAATGTGTAATAATAATTGCGATAATATTTGTAACATGAACAACACCTACTTATGTCATCATGCCTGTGCATCTGCATAAAGCAACTTGGGTTCCAGAGGACCAATTTTGATGAAATTTGGTATAATTGGTTTTCAAGGAAATTTCTCAAAAAAACTCAAATTTATCTCAAATATCTATAATAGAGGGAGAAAAAAAAACACCCCATTTAAAAGCATTGCTTGAATGTTTGAATGTAGAAACATTTTCCAACATTACATTAAGAGAGGTTATTTCAACTTATATATCTTCCTCTTTTATTTGTCTGATTGCCACTCTCACGGGAATCCAAGTTATTAAAATGCTGGTAGAGTTGGATGCTCGTGACTGGAAAAAAAACGGGTCACAGCTTGTTGGATTTTTTGCAACAACAACTTCATTCTCCTGCTGTTTAAAGATATAACAGTTCACTTTCTACAAATGATCTTCAAAAGTAAAGAGTGCAAACAAGGAAAAAAAAAGTTGCTTAACTTTATATTCTCGTGTATGGCTCCGTGAAAGGTCATGCATCTGATGATCATGAATAAATTTGAACTCGAGGTGAATTAGGCATTCGCCTAGGGCACTGATCATGGGGTGGGGAGACAGCTGCACAGGTTAGCTACTGAACAGCGGCACTAATAAACTTGGCCTAGGGCACAAAATAACCTAGCACCAGCACTATATTTATGTTACACTAAAAATAAACTGACAGTTTCATTATCTGCTGATTATCATTATTCAGTATTGCTCTGATGCTATGATTTATCAGCTAAGTTGCCGCAATCACCTGCTAGCCATCATGGTCCAATGCAGCCAAAAATGAACTGCATCAGGATTTTTTTCAAATATGTTATGTTTCAGAAATTCAAAGTACAATTAGACATAAACCATCAACACAACCAACACCTAATAATAGTACAAAAAATTACATTTTTACATTGTTTGAGTTGGATTTTGGTGTCTGTAAATGCTATTTGAGCCAACACAAGCTTATTTGGGCGTAGTTATTAACTACATGATATTGTGAAATGCTATTTCATGTAATCTAGTAATTCTCTACTAATAAATGTAATTACATTCTATTATCACTTATTTCTGAATATATTTAATAAACAAAAATTTTAATATGTGTCTCTTTGATGAAGTAAATAAAAATTTAAAATTCTTCAAAATTCAAACCCTTCAACACACATGAATGTGTTTATTTTCTTTCTTGTTTATATAATGGTTCATAGCTTCCCATCTTTACATGTTTCTCTAATACAATTATTTGTGAGAAATATGCATTAAAGGTTAATAAATGTATATATAATCCCACACATCCTTGATCATTTCTGGATAAATGTACAGTAATTCACTACCAGCAGTACACTGTACAACAACACCAACTTATTTCTTATATCACCCAACATCACGCAATGCAATGACGCAAAGGGCTTTAACAGACCCTGTTTTTTTACAGCCCCACCATACTAATCCCCCCAGTCTTGACTCCCTAAGAATATGATAAAAAAAATACCCCTGTATGGAAAAAATGGAAGAAATCTTGAGAAAGGCCATTTAGGGAAAGACCACTTTCCAAGTAGGTTGGGTGTGCAATGGTTGTCCAAAAAATGGGGTAAATACAATACACAAAACAGAACACAAGTAATCCTCTTCACAGAGCTAGATGGCCAATCTATTGTTGCAACCTCAGTGATGTACAATAGTAATAGTACAAACTACAAAAGCAAATGCCAGAATACAGTAGGATATGTCACTCACTAAATACAGAGCTATCACATAAGAGGATTCAGATTTGTTCAGTCCTGGACAAGCTGATCTTCCACTGACCATTCTACAGCTGAATCAGTGCTGGGCTGGCCAATCTGATGAAAGGACCCTTCTACCCAATGATTTCAGTGTCCCTTTATCAGAGATGACTTTCCATAGGCAGGCAAACAACTTGTCAGTAGAGCAGTGGCACCAAGTGCCACATGTGAGTACCAAGAAGACAACAGAGTAAGAGAGCATTAGTAACAGTTTATAAATATCATTTCACTTATATTTTAGTACTAATGACTAACAACAGAGATGCAATATGCACAATTAAGCTTCAGCAGCTCTAATCAGGGAATGATAAATTGAAGTAGTGAGTCTTCAGCCTGGATTTAAAAGCCGAGACTGAAGGGGCACCTCTTGGAGTAGCAGGCAGACCATTCCACAGCTTTGGGGTCCTGTAACTAAAAGCTTGACCTCCCACTGTTATTGTAGTAATCCTTACAGTATAAAGTATTTGGTTTCAGTTATTTCATCCTAGTATGAAATCTCTGAAATTTCCAAATCAGTGAATACTCCCTTAATAGTTTCACAAAAGAAAATAATAAATAAATCTATTTCATTTATGACTTTGTAACATACAGTGTATCCCCTTACAGATATGTCTGCTTTGCTACTTTGTGCTCCTTGTTAATTAATAGTGTGCTATAACTATATTAATAGCACTATAACCACGCTAACCCGACACAGACAGATGCTAGAGGCACATGTACAAAAAGCACACATGATTTATTAACAATTCAGTGTTCCCAACATCCCAAACACACACTTCCTTTTCCTCTTTTCTTCTTTCTTTGTCTCTCACTCTTTCTTTCCTGTTAGTCCTTCTTTTCTCTCTTTCTCCTCCACTCGTCCTCAGCAAGCTTCGTCTTCCTCCTCCTGACTCTGGCCCCCAAGTGGTGTCTAATGACAACTTATATAAGGCGCTCGCAAGTGCTCCAGGTGTCTGATGATGTAATTCCAGAAGCACTTCCTGGTGTGGTGGAAGAGCTGCTCTCCAGGGCTCAGCAGTAATATTAGAACCCCCTGGTGGCGCCCACGGATCCCAACAGGGCTGCACCAAACTTCAACTCCCATGAAGCCCTGCGGGAGTCCAAGGCACCGCTGCAACATAGGGGTGCTGCCATTTAGCGTTCTGGGGGAGGTAATGTTCTGGCCACACTTGCTCCCCAGGTCCTCCAAACGTGGAGATGTTCCTGGCCATCCGCCACAATAGTCTACCTTTAAAATCAAGTCATGTGAACTTAATCACTTAGCTAGTACAACAGCTGATGTCAGAAACACTTTGTCGTACAGAATATTGGACCCAAAAATAATATATTTTTTATATGTTACTTACCCAATATAGTTTGTAATGATGGCAGAATAAAACATTTGTTAATCTTATATTTTCAATGCAGAATTGAGAGGAAAAAAAGCTAAAATGGGACTCAGTAGTGACCAATTATGTACAATGGTAAACAATGTGAAAAATAGCCATTGCAAAAAAAAAAAATGTCTAACATAATCCATATGTCAGTTATCCACGTGTATCCGCTAAAATATTGTTAAATAGGTTCTTCTGGAATTATCAGTAAACAGCAAAAATAGGAAAACACATACCCATAATACTGTGCGTATGAATTGGAAATCTATCTCTCCCCTTCATTCATTGGTAAAGAATCCTAGCGTAAAATTTTTTTTTTCCCCAGGGACATTTTTCATATTGTTTGCCACTGCACAGCATTGATCATTATAGGGTTTGCAGAATGAGGGACACATGCAGGTTCAAAGGTTGGGGGACCAAGTCATTACTCACAGTTTAAAGAGATAACATAAATAATACAAACAAAAAATACTCAGTCCCTGCTGTTAACAATGCTTTTGCTATTTGGTAAAGTGCAGCAGTCTCACTCTCAGGGTTATCTCCAGTGTGGTCCAAAAGAAAAGACCCAGACGTTTGTTGGGTGGCACTTTTCATATCACTTGGCTCTGGAGGATTGCAGGGCATGGTCTGGCCTCTTCTAAGTATGGTCCTTCAGAAATGATGGGAAATAGAATGTGGTTTGTGACAGCATCCCTTCCTTTCCTGTAGTGGTATCACTTACCTTATCAGAGCTATGAAGGTGCCCTCAATACATACGTGTGTAACACATTCTATTACATCATACAGTTTAACACAGAGTCAGTTACAGATTAAAAATGTCTTTAAATATATGTTTTTTCAGCAGACATTTTAAAAGCACTGAGTTACAGAGAACAGTCCCTTTATGCTCCGATTCCTCTTAAATCCTTCAGCATGTCTGCTGCTGGAACAAATGTTAGCTCTAGCACTAGAAGACACCACAAAGCAGAAAAGTAGTCTTTGGTGCATCAATGCAAGTGTAACTTTCTTTCCATAATGCCATTCCCATTTCTTTTATATAATACCATATGAGTAATGGTGTTTACATGGTGTTTAGTAGATGCGTGAAAGAGTTGTACCATACTTAAAATACATTAAGCATGCTACAAAAATGACAATGTGTGACTCCAACCTGTGAAAACAGCAACATTGTAGTTTCAGTACATAAATTCAGCCGTGTTGGGATTAGTAAAGCAATATCTACTGGAACACATAGTGAGATTGCAGACTGCATATGATGAAATAACATACAGCCTCCAATAACAAATTAATAAAGTAGGGCCAATAAATGCTACAAGATGAAGCTCAATGGGTTTAGATGTATTTCTGCTTTAAAAAAAGCACTAGTGAAATAGTCACTTTGCAAACTGTGCAGTGAAATTGCCACCTTGCTATTTTAATCATTTAAAAATACAGATTGTGAGATGTTATACATTAGGGTGAGAGAGAGATGGAAGATGAGAGACCAAGGGGAGATAATTTCTTGTTATTCAGTTTTACTGTTTGAAGGTCTATTCTTATTTAAACAATTATTACAGTTTCTTAGAGAAATGAAATAATTTTGTACATGTTATAGATTGTAATGGACTGGTGCTCAATGCAGAGTTTGGTACCAGTGATAGCTGCTGACTCTCTGTGGTTCTGAATTGGATAAGTTGGTTTGGGAATGGAGAGGAGGATGGATCTTACTGCTTGCTTTTATGCTTCTTTTGCTTTTTATAATTTTATGCTTCTTTTGCTACTGGAATGTGGCTGCAATAATTAAACGTTACATACTTTTGCAAACCAACACAGTATGAGGTAAATTATAAAGTTTCAGCTCCTAGTTTGTATGTTCAAATATGTAAGAATTTAATGGCTAAATATTGCAAAGTTCTGAAATTAAACTATGAAAGGCAGTGTGAAAAACTTGGATTTGTGCATTTAAAGACAAGAATATAGATGACAGCAATTGAAAATGTCATTTGCCTGAAGTCAGTACAGCCACTTAGTCGGAACATAGATTAAAATAACAAGGAAAATGTCCATTTTTTAATATCTTGCTGATTAAAAGGCTTGTGATTTGGGATATACTGTCAAACAGACATTTATTAAAACTTGTATGTTTATATAATAGACTAATTTCAATTATTGAGTAGGTTAGGAAATGAAAGCTCCCTGGTGGGCTAATTTTCACCTCACCATTTCTTTATTTCAGGATAGTCATGCTGAAAAGAGCAAATCACAGCATAATAAAATTTTCCATAAAATCATTATATCTCTGTGTGAATTATGCCGAGTAATACATTTGACTCCCCTTTTTAACTTTTTCTTTTTTCTTACATTTGCTTTTTCAGATTTTAATGGTATAAATGGTTTTCTTTGGGAACTCACAACCACTCAAGCTAACAGCTGCATAGATATTTTCTATATATATATATATATTGTCTGATGTCACTTTTAATGGATTGTACTACCTGTCACCAATGTGAAGGAGATATTCAAATAAGAATTTTAATATACTATGTATGCATGATGATAAATGTGATCTTGAACTTGAAAAATGTTCTTTTCACTTCATGTATATTTTGTTGCCCTGTAGTACCCTGGTAAGGGAGAGTGTGCACAAATTGAGAGAAAGTGGTACCCTAGTGTATGTAATTAGTCATACTTTTTCATCAAAAGACAACCTCCTAGTGGCTGTCTAAGTAAAGATTTAAATAACAATGAAGTATTTTGTTTCAGTTCACTTCTCAAATCAAGAACCAGTAAGACATCTTTAAACATGGGCTCCGAGCAAGCTAATTTTGGAAAAAAATCAAGAGACAGGAATAAGCAATAGGGCCAAGCTAGAATGAACTTAAACAATCTTTGAGGGTATTTCGCCCTTCGAGTCCTCCTTTGTTTTAATTGGTAAGTATTCCTGATAGCTTTCAAACTGCTTTGCCCCTTTTTTCCTGAACAGAAGTTTCAGGGCAGAACTTTGGGCAGGTCTGTTACCATATTGTTAACTAAGAGAATAACTGGCTTCCTCCTAGTCCACCAGAATCTCTCTTTTGCTTCTTTTCTTCCAGAATACTGCTTTTCTAAAGCACTCTTTAAAATCTTAAGGCCTATTTCTGTCATCAGTATTTATCTTGACACACTAACAACTCTCGTCTCTTTACGTGTTCCTTGGTAGGTCCATCCTATGCTCTTTCCGACAAAGGGAGTAATTTGAAATCCAGATATCTCCCTACCATTTGTAAAAAGAACCATAATTATGCAATGTAACTGTGGAATTAAAAAGAGTTTTCATAACCCTTTGCATTTTTGCAGTTTATGAAATTAGGTTAAAATAAACGTGCCTCATTAAAGTTTTAGACAAAGGCACACCTTTATTATTGCATGTCAGATTATGCTATACTCCTATTGTAATGGGTTTATAATTGCTAAATTAGTAAAGAAAGCATACTGGTGAGCTTTTTAAAAATTCTTACTGTTACCAATGTTTTGGTAATATTTAAAATGTTATTAACAGATCCTAAACATACAGTATAAGAAGCCCTAAATATCGTAAAATATTTTAAAATATTTATTTGATTTTCTAAGGTGAAATACAATAAAATATTCTCAAGATAGTGTGAGCAATCGCTTTATCATTGAATATGAACTTTTAATACCTTTGTCAATAAATCTGATTTTGTTTCACCAAGCTAGTCATTATCTTGAGTTTTACATCCATCCATTATCAACCCGCTATATCCTAACTACAGGGTCATGGGGGTCTGCTGGAGCCAATCCCAGCCAACACAGGGTGCAAGGCAGGAAACAAACCCTGGGCAGGGCACCAGCCCACCGCAGGGTGCACACACACACACATTCACACACCAAGCACACACTAGGGACAATTTAGGATCACCAATGCACCTAACCTGCATGTCTTTGGACTGTGGGAGGAAACCAGGAGCACCTGGAGGAAACTCATGCAGACACGGGGAGAACGTGCAAACTCCACGCAGGGAGGACCAAGGAAGTGAACCCGGGTCTCCAAACTGCAAGGCAGCAGCAGCACTACCCACTGCCCCACCATGCCACCCTGAGTTTTACAACAACTAGTATTATTCTTATTATTTTGATGAATTTATATTATAGAAGATTGGAGGCACTCAAATGATGACAAAGAGATCGGGCATTAAATAAAATCTTGATGCGTGGATTTGAAATAGAGGCCACAACAATTTTTAAAAAGTATCTGGATTTGATACTCCTCTCTTCTCATATGTCAAACTTCTTATGTTCATTTTTTAAAAATAATAAAAGTCTGAATTAGTGTAAGCTGCTGTAATTCAGGGTATTCATAAGAAATGTAATGAGGTACTTATACATAATAAACAAGAATAGTTGTGGCAGATATTTGAAATTTTCAAATGTGTGCTTCAAATTAAATGTTTAAAGTCTAAATAGTCTCAATTGTAATATATATTTGTAATTTTTCACCCTCTGATAGAGGTCCATTAAGGGCTAGATCCCTAATAAAGCATCAAAAAACAAAAATAACATCAAATTCATAATCGCTGACATTGAAGTAGCCTAAAACAATACCGCACATGTTTGTTTGAAATTTGTCATTTTAAACCTTCTGCAAGTGGCTCTTAGAGGGCTAGGACCACTGGTAAAGAATCAAATATCACAAATACTATTATATTCATGATTAGCAACCTCGAAATAGCATAAAAACAACACTCCATATGCCTATATTACTGATAAGCATTTTTTTTTTAATTATTGTGAAAAGGGGCAAATTTTAACCATTATATATACCATTAGGAAGCAAACCCATGGGGTTGGTTGATGTGGCATGCACAACTTTTTAGAATATCATTTTCATTTTGATAATTTTCTAATGTATTTCTTATTATAATTTCCATTATTTTGTATGGCACAGAAGTAAGACTAACTGTACTGTAATTACTAGGATCCATTTTGTCACCCTTCTTGAAGATGAGAGTTACATTTGCAACTTTCCAGTCCTCAGGTATTTCTCCTTTTTGAAGTGACTGCTGAAATTTGCCTAATAAGGGTTTATAGATGACATCTTTCATTTCTTTCAATACAATAGATAAGATCCCATCAGATCCAGGGATTTTATCAGTCTTCAATGTATTGAGGGCTTGAAGGACATCTGACTGTTCTGTTTTAAAATCTATGAACTCTAGAGTTTATTTTTACCTTGCTGTGAGGTATTACACTTCCACTTCTTCCTTTATAAACACTTGGCTGAAATTTTTGTTCTTTTGCTATTTCCTTCTCATTTTCAATGTTTTCTTCATTCGTGGCTCTAGCAATCTATATTTCAGTTTCTCTTTTGATGTTTTGAATGCTTTTTTTGATCTCTTGTTGCAGTTTCCAGTATTCCTCTATGTCAGAATTATCTGTCATAATTAACATTACAAGTGTGAAATACAAAAAATAAGTATTCATCCCCTTTAATGTGACAAACGTTTGTCATGACTGGTCCAGCCAATTGGTTTTAGAAATCACATAATCAGTTTGACAGAGATCACTTGTTTGTATTCAAGGAGCTTCCATTGATTGTAGTATAAATGCACCTGTATGTGGAAGTTCCACCTTGTGGTGAGTCAGTATTGTGGCATAACCTACACAATGAATACTAAAGAACAATCCATGCAACTCCATGAAAAGGTGATAGAAAATCAAATGTCAAAGGATGGAGATAAGAAAATGTCCAAGTCATTGAATATCTCCTAGAGTCCAATTAAATTAATCTTAACAAATGGAATGCGTATGGCACTGAGTGATCAAGCAAGAAAAAGACTAGTAAGGGAGGGCACCAAGAAACCTTTGAGAACTCTAAAACAGTTTCAAGCTATAGTGCTTGAGACTGGAGAGACTGTGCAGACAATATTGGATGCCCCAGTGCTTCACCCACGGAGTACTTTGTGGGAGAGTGGCAAAGAGAAAGCCGCTGTTAAAAAAACAAACATGACATCTCAGCCAGAGTTTGCCAGAAGAAACGTTAGAAACTCTGAAGTCAGTTGGAAGAAGATTCTATGATCTGATGAAATCAAAATTGAGCTTTTTGGCCATCAGACTAAATTACTCAATTACTCAAATCACATCATCTCCACCACAACGAAGGGTGATGGTGGAATCATGGGCATTTTTCTCTGTAGTGTTGCAGAAAAACTTTCTTCTGTTTTCAAAGAAATCAATCTCAAATCAGAGGAGAATGCAGAACAATTCTTTATTTGCACACAGATACGCACAAATGTCTCAGTCCATGGAGCGAGCACTTCATTAAACAATTCATTCCTTTTCATACTTTTCATCTAACTCTTAATATGTAGAATTCTATCATCTTAGCCAATTGTCTGTTGCCTCCAGTAACTTCGTGTACATGCCGGTTCTTCCATTATTCTAAACACCTTTTAGTTAATAGGGGGGTTTTCCCATTGATCTTATCACTGCTTCAGAATATGGGTATTTGGACTTTTTCAATAGTTTGTCCTTGCTTTTTAAGGGGGTGTTCATTACACATCTACTTCATTTTAACCTTAGCAATTATCTTGGTTGCTCCTCTAACATACATTACATTCAATTCTTATCTTTTAAGTTTAATAATTCATTATTAGAACTTCAAATAAGTATATACTGTACGTGTATTAGATTATAAAATTGTATATAGTTTTGATTTATATTTTGTTTAAAATTCTATTGTAGCAGGCCATGGAAGTCTTGTGATGGTAGAGGGGAAAATGAATAGAGCAATATACAGGGAAATACTAGAAGAAAACATAATATAATCTGGAAGAAACATTTGCCTTAGGAGAACGGTTGTTTTTCAGCAAAACAACACCCCAATGCTTAAAGTGAAAAGCTACACAGAAATGGCTTAAAAACAACAAGGGCAATCAATGTCTTGGAAAGACTGAGTTAGAGTCCAGATCACAATCCATTTAAAATTTCTAACTGGACTTGAAAAATGCTGTTCACTCACGATTCCATTTCAATTTACTGGAATTCAATAAAACTGTGATGTCCAAATGTGCAAAGCTGATGGAGACCTGTGCTCACAGACCCAAGGCTGTTGTGGCTGCCAAAGATTCCAGATTTAGGTGCAGCACATTCTCTGCTCCAGTGATATTGGCTGGTGTTTCTGGTGCCCTTAAACTCATGGGGCTTTCTTCACCTTTAAAGAATAAAATCTCCAGGGCAGCTCCCTGGCTGCTTGCAATGTCTGAATGTACCATGGTTCTACATGGAATTTCAAAATGGTTCCGTGGAATGTCATTTCTGCATTACTAGCTTTGATTACCTCTTCAGCTACGATGCAGTGGTGCCCTTTCATATGTATCTTCCTGGATTTTCATAATACTCTCTAATGGCATCACACTAACATGACAAATTATATTTTATTGAACTTAACCTATGTATGGCCCTCCCCAGCAATGGGACATCTTTCTTCATTTGCAATTCCTATCTGGGTTTTGTGTCATTATTCCTTTTTTAATGGAGCACAGGCAGGTTAAAAGTCTAGCTCAGAGTTACACAGTGAATTGGAGAAGGGGATTTAAGTGGAAGCCTTCTTAATTACAAGCCCGGATCACAGCTATTTCAGCATACAACCTACTGGTACAGTAGATACATGTGAACCAGCCACACTGGTGAAATTGGCTGCTCAGCTGTGTTACTGGTAGAATTGTGAATGCATTTAAATAATATTCAGCATTACAAAATAAAATATGCCACAAATTCAAAATTTGATTCATAAACCAGCTATTTCACATTGATTGACAGGTCTGAAAATGAACCCAATCAGTGATCACTTTAAAAACTATCTGGATCACTTTAATACCTTTAGACAGAGAACAGTAAATCCGTTTAATTCAAAATGTAGCTGACATGAAGTAAGTGCTCAGTTTTACAGGTTTTAAAGACTTTTTTGCTTTATAAAAAAAAGAACTGTAAATACTGTGGAAGAAATTATGAATGCAGGCACCCCCCCACTGGAATGCCCCGATTTAAGCAATAAAACACAGGCAGGAGAAAGCATCAATCGTTATTCTTTATCTAAATCTCTGAAGAGGCAAAAGGCATCATATCAGTGTTTTTACAAAGAAAAAAGTGTCCTCTGTGCTATATTTATACAATCCATTGATTAAGTCATTAAAAGGAATTCATTACAAATTCAGAAAACTTTTAACATGATTGGTTACACCTAGTTGCTAACAGGATATGGCAGATGTTGATACCTTAGATGACCACAACTTGATTGATAGTCCTGTTTGTTTAGGATGTACGTGACTTTTTGAATGTATATTTTTCATTCTTATTTTTATTTTAGGAAATGTGTGAACTTTGCCACATACATCTTGTTTTTCAAAAAAGTAAACAACAATGGCCTCATTAATTTTATGATCTTTGGTACAAAAACAGGAAACTTAGTACTATAGAAGTACATTTATCATAGTGAATAATAAAATAACAGCATCAGCTTTTAAGCATAAGTGTAGAAGGATACGAGACTTAGACACATGCCAGGTGCACATTAGACCAGGGTTCAAATTCAACTCTTACAATACTGTACTGTATAACAATGCATTGTAGAACTGTGCATAAAATAAGTTTACTTGGGCCTTACTGTAATGTCTGAAAAGTAAAATTGGTATTACATTTGTGATTTGTGTCACATTGCATATTGCCATTTGCAACCTTGTGCTTTACAATATGTTTCTGGTGTGTCAGAACAGCAACACTTTCCAGTTTCAAAACTGCCAAATGAATACATTAAACCTTATGGTATTAGTTTGTTTGTTCATTGAAGAATTTACCCAGAATCACTTATTAATCTTTGAATGAAAATAAAATACTTTTTCTTATTATATAATAAATAGTCCTATACCAAATATGAAGAAACTGTATAATTATAATGATTTACTTTAATATCGTTGCCTGTAATTTTATGAAAATCTGACTGTTTTCTTGCCAATTTTCTATAAGAATGCAAACTACTAAAACAGCATTAGTGTCATTCTATAAAGTTCAACAAAAAATCCCTTTGATTTATGCTAATATAAATTTGTAGATACTTTGCTAATTGACATACTTACAATTCGTTTTTCAACTGAAGCTCTCAATGGAGGTTTTCTTTCCAGTTTAGGTCAAAAATGTGTTTGAAACACTTTTACTCAAACGTTTTTTGTGCAACTTCTGACCTTAAAAGTTATACTTCTGGACAGTTTGTGAAATATAATATTAACCATTCGCCTAATCACCCTTCAAACTGAAACTTTAGTGAAATTGAGGAAAAATAAAACACTGTAGTTTGGAAAGGCTTATCCAGTCTTCAGCACTTAGAAAACTGCAGCACAATATAGAGAAGTACCATGGGCTACATGCAGAGTAACAAGGACATAAATTAAAAGTGCAAGATGGGAAATTTTGAGCTATATAAAACAAGTTCTTAAAAGGATTTACAGGTTTATTTTGTCTCAGTGCTCTCAGGCTAATAAAATGTTAGGTTGTATTATAAAAACTGTGGAGTATAAATCATGGGATGTTATGAGGGCACCGAAGCATTAAATCAAATGTCTGGCCCAAGTACTGAGATGTGGCAGTGCTACATGCTGTATCACTATGCCAACAGCAAGACTTAACTGAGATGCTCTAGTTTTTATTTGACTGTTTCTAATTTCTTCACTCATATCATTAAGGTGAATTCTATGCAAGTTATAAATATTTTTATAATCACCTTTACTACTTCTTTTTCTGGAAAGCAGTCGGCCGAAGCAATTCAAACATCAGACTAGGTCATTTTCATAAATGGCTTCTGCTTTTCCAAATTTGACTGCTTTTCTTTGCTTTGCATTACAGCAGCAAAGACTCCAGTTTTATCTGGGCTTATTACTGAGGATGAAAAAAAAAAACATTAGTTGTAGCACATCATTTTTACCATGCAGCATAGTGATGAAGAGTTAGAATTTCTGCCTCACACTTTTAGCATTTTGGATCCCGATTAAGAGCTTGGACTTTACCTATGTGGAGTTTTTGTGCTTTTCCCTGTGTTTTAGGGTGTTTTTTGTTTTCCTCCAAAAGCATGCGTGTTAGGTTGATTGGCTCTGTGTGCAGGGGTAGGTTTTTTGATGAACTGAAACCTTCTCTGTGGCTGGTTCCTGCCTTCTGCTCAGTCCAGCGCAGATATTTCAGTAAAATGCAGAGCAACCCTGCCTACAAATTTCTGATGTTACACAAGGCAGTTCAAAGAGAGACCCCTTTCCAGGTAGGTTGGGTGTGCAGTGGGTGTCAAAAGAAGGGGGTCAATAAAATACAATACAATACACAGAACAGAACAAATAGAAGTCCCTAAAGACACATACATAGGTTGTAAAGAGCCGGAGGACAGCATTTATTTATATATATTTTCTATCTTTATATTGTAAATAAATGACTAAGCAAGTTTACATTGAGACAAGTTTGTTACAAATTGTGTAGAAAACTGTTATAAGATAAGAAGGACAGTTATAGGCCTATTGTTAGTGATTTTTGTAAGATGATGTGAACATTCCTTTTTACAGCTAAGTATATTGAAAACTAAAGTCATTGACTATAGTGGTACTGTACCACTCCTCTCTCAACAACAATAAACGGTTGATGGTTGTGTGCAAATATTTGGAAAGCAAAGCAAGAATCAAGCAAGTTTAGGATTCAGTCTATATTCCTTCTATATTGTCAGTTGAAAAAGATAAAGTTTTAGAGAATAGAATCTTGGAGACTTGGAGAATTGGAGTCAGAGGTAGTTCAGAGACAGGCTCAGAGCTTCTCTTGTTGACCGTAGTCCTTCAGACTCTTGAGCCAAACGACAACAGGTACAGAGCCTTCAGGAAGTATTCAGACCCTGTCACTAACAATTGACATTCTACTGTTATGTCATACTTTTGTTTTGCTTCTTCTTTTGGCACATTAAGAATTATAGTTTAGAGAATGTTATTCTATACCAAGCATATAAACATTATAACCTGAATCTCTGCCTAGTCTCTTCCTAATTAACTGCCTGGGGTCTAGTGATAAGAGGAGGGAGAAAATATTTTAACAACAGATAAAATCAACCCTGATTCATCCTGATGACGGTGACCACAAGTGTAATAGCAGAGTGCATCTTCACCTTCATAACAGGCTTATAAATGCATTTAATAGAAAAAGCATCAAGGGCTTGTGAAACTCAGGTCTACAAAGGATGTTCTAAGGCAAGAATAGCAAAACTGTTGGACCCTTTCATAATAAAATAAGCTTGTGTTTGATAAATAATTTTAATATTACACCATTATCTGGAAAGTTATCTCTGTGCCTTTATTATTTTATAGGCTAAACTATGTGGTCTCAAACTCGGGCCTGGGGATCCCCTGTGGCTGCAGGTTTTTGTTCCAACCAACCTCTGTCTTTAATTAGACTCCTGGGCTAATTAAGTGAACTGTTATTTCCCAGATTCCCTGTTTTGTAAACAATATAGAAATTAAAAAACTAAGTTTGATCAACAAAAAAAAAAAAATTAAATGTACTAAACCAGTGGTCTTCAAACTTTTACAATTCTCGGCGCCTTTGCTGAATCCAGGTTTTCCCAAGGTAAAGACCCCCCCCCCCCATCTGTCAAATTCTAATTTGCAAAATAGCCAATAATTTTTTTAAATTAAATGATTAAGTAAAAATAAATAAAACACAGTTTTAAGATCACATAAAAAATATAACTATGACTGTGCCACTGGTTGATGTGCCTTCTTTATTTTCACTCTCACAGCTCTTATTACTGTTCAGTAAAAACCGATCCATTTTTAAAAATAAATACGAGAGGAAATACTTCAAAAACTTCACTTGACTTAATAACAACAATATTCAGTTGATACAGTCTTTGAAAACTAATTCAACACTAAGATTGCACAAAACCGACAGCTATTTATATACAGACACAAAGTACAGAAAAAGTTCGACAAACTACTAAAACAATCGAGAAACTTAATTTTTGTAGAGCACCATCTAGTAACCATTTGTAGAAGCTTCCGCAAACAGTTATTACAAAGTGAGTTACTGGTTTGCACCAGGTCCGCCTGATGTTGCGTCCTATCTTATTGAATTGAAAATGGAAATAAAATTATGAACATTTTATAATATTTCATGGCGCCCATGTAAGGAAGCCGTCCACACTTTGGGAACCATTGTACTAAGCAGTTATATGGGAATAATGTTTTTTTTTCTTTTTAACAATATTTTCATATTTTTCATTTTGCTTTTCTAAGTGTTCTAATTGTTTAATTAATCCATTATTTACTAATTTGTGGGTCTGACAGTAATGTAGTTGCAGCCTTCCATGATTCAGTGTTGTTTGTTTGGGTGTCTGCTCTGCTCGTTTTCAACTGTCATTATTAAGCTACAACGAAGGGAGCAAACTGCACAGAGAAACAACAAAATATAATGCAAAGATTTTTAAACATTTAAATCCATAGCAAAAACAGAAAGTTTCTTATAAATGTACAAATCATGCTGCTCTGCTTTTCTGAATGTAGAATAAGAGAATAGAAAAAAAAAACAGCTAATTAAATGAGATCAGTGTTATTAGGTGTTGTCACAGATTATGAATCTGGTTGGAACAAAAACATGAAGCCACAGTGGGCCCCCAGGACCGAGTTTGAGAAACCCTGGGCTATATAACATTCTCAGTGGTAGAGTGAGGAGACTGGCCATACAGGAAGACCTTGAATCAAGAATCGCTGCTTCTCTGGATGAACAGGAGCCAGTTCAGTTGGTTTGAACATGTTGTTAGGATACCAAGCATGGCCCACAGAGAGAAAAGTGTGATGTAAACCTGGAAGGATCATATATTTTGAATGGCCTGGCTGCATTTGGCAAATTCCCAGAAAGAACAGGAAAATGTTGCTAAGAACATGGTTGCCTGAAATATACAGGTTGGCATATTTGTCACGGCAACCTTCTGTAAGAAAAGCAGTGTGAAAATGAACTATAGTGGAGTAAACAATGAGATGTGCTCCTGAACTGCCTGCTCTTTCTTGTGAGCAGCTGTTTCCTAACAAACCTTTATGGAGCTTACCTGCAGCCATCTATCACCCGGGGAGAATTCTTCTAGCATCACTGTAATCTCTCTTAAGCAGACGCTCCTAGAATATTTCTCTTCAAAGCTACATCTATGTATACAAGTATCACCTTCCCCTGCTGCTACCTACAATATTTATGCACAATGGCTTTTACCGTGGCTCTGAAATCGCAACTGTGCGTTTTAACTTCATAAATCCCTGGTTGAATCCTTCATCTGTCCTGTGCCTCTTTTCTTTTCCTGGAAATCCATTATCTGCCTCAGCATTATCTCAGGATCAGTTGTTGAAATAACAGACAAACACACATAACTGTCATTAAGCAGAAAACATTTGATTTCTGGAAGAATGTAGAAAATAATATACAGTACTTATTGAATAAATGCTACCAATACCAGAAATCATTTTTCAGTTTAATTTGCAAAATAAAACAAACAAAAACATGACAAGAAATTAACATTATGCTAAATATAAAACACCCTGTCGATGATTTATTGTTAATCACTATATCAAGTTTTAAAGGCAAACATCAGTAATTGGTATATCTCCAAACAGTTGCCTATTGATTACATTTAAACTGTGTGATTAATGAGTTATATTTTTGGTGATTCATTTCTTGTAACACACATTAATCATACTTGTCTCTATGGATGTTTTAACATGCATTAATTCAATCCCACAACAAGATTTTGTGAATACAGATTTCAGTGTGTGTCTTAGCGTGTGTGTGCACAAATTAAAATAGGAAACAAATTTAATATTTTGGAGTTAATCACAAAGCATGGGCTTATCAGTCTGAAAATAAAGATTGCCCATAATCAATTATATGTAAATGAATGTATAAAATAAAATCAGATTGGTCAGCTGCCATACTTCAGGAAGGTATAGTAGAAACCCTTGATTCAAGCAGAGGAATTTCATAGGTTTTGCAATAAATTTGCAATAAATTTGATTGAATTTATTCATTAGTGTTTAAGATAAAATCATAAATATGGCATGCATTTTTATACAAAATTATATTCCAAGAGATAAATTGTACCAATAGTTATATATCCCACTATCCATGGCTGATGTGTATTTATGCTGGTGATAATCACAAACAGCAGCAGTAGGCAAAATGCAAGCCCACTCATGCCAGTCCACCATATAATATAAAAAACTGGCCTATATATATATATGTATATATATATATATATTATCATAGAACACAAAACACATAGAACACAAAATGCTGTTGTACTGGGGGACCTTACTATTTGACATTGCTTTCAGGTTTATGTGACCTAAATGAGAAAATCAGAAAATTGATCGGCTAATGCATTAACTAACTTAGAATGCTGTTAAATAATGCTGATTAACACTGGAGATTATTGTTACCATGAAACATTCTTCTTACGAGTAACAAGGTGTTTTGTCTTGGTAGAGTAATATATTACTCTACTTTCCCCTTTTGTATTATTAATATGTAGCCTTTGTCAGAATGGCTCAAATCTCACAGACTTAACACTGTTTATAAGGTATTGCACCATATAACCTCTCCCCATCTAACCTTCTACATGTATAACCTCAGGCAATTAGGTGTAGTAAAAGACAAGCAGGCGTTAAGTTACACTTTAAATAATGTATTATTGATAATATTCATAAATAATAACAATATGCAAAGTAAAGTACATTTGAATATTGGCAACCATACAATCTGATAAACGGTGTTGTGTAGTTTCAGGCGGCACACTGACTTGTTAGTTACTTAAAATGTCTCTAGTTAAGGCATCATTTTTGGTCAGAACAGGCCGCATGCCTGTCTCAATATGGCCGCCGACCTGTGCTCTTCGTTGTGTTGTCCTTTTCAGTTCATGGTTGACAGAGAGATGCTTCTTCATTGATGTTTGTAAGAGAGAGGGGAAGGAGGTAAATCAATCAAATTTATAGATTCTCTGTCCACACCCTACAGCCAATAGGGGGTCATGGTACTTAAAGGCTTTTGATACAAGCCAATTCCAAACAGCCATATTTCAGACTAATGTGGCAGAGAATATCTTCACACCTGTGGAGGTTGATTGAGAGAGCCCTGCATAGAAACATTTGCCAAACTTGTTTGAGGCACTTCCCTCAACCCTGTCATAAAATTCACTATCCTGACTTGTCCTAGGGGGTAAACATGAATGCTTCTCACTAATGAAATACTAATATTACTTTGCTTTACCTAAGTTATAAATAAAGACATACAAAATATTTATCAACTTATATGCAAAATTTCACACCACAACACAAGGCATGCAATTCCACAGTTTAAGGGAAAAACTGTTTTTGAACTTAACTTATTATTATTATTTACTTTAAGATTATGATTTCATAAACAAAGATGATAAGAGTTCATCATTTCTGTCATTTTCCTTTATTCTCTCTCTCTTTAGCTATAGAAGATCAGCCAATTAGTCGTTACTCAGTGCCAATGTTAGCGTATACACAGAGCTGCTGTAGCATTCAAATAAACTAATCAAATTTCTTCTGGTATATGGATGATCATCCACATTAGGAGAGAACAAAAGTTCTGTCTGGATTAGCATTAAAATTCTTATCCCCTTCATATATTTCCATACATACCTTTCCATAGTCCACAAGAGAGAAGGCCAGACTGCCTGTTTAATTCTATATATAAATATTACATTATGTTCCTTATTCTATACCTGTTTGCTTCATAATGTGACTCATGATGGTGTGCACTGTGAAAGTTATTATGTAAAAGTATATTGATTTCTAACGGTTTATTAAATTTAGAATTATAGTAATACTGTTTTTCTTTGAATATTAATAGATATCTGTATATCAATTTGTTTGTTCTAATATTGGAGTGATTGCTGTACATTTTTATAAGACCCTAGTAACACTTAATTCTATTTTGTCTTCTGTGTTTTTTAATTCCACAGTTGGAATTGGAATTTTAGCTTTTGCACACTGATTCATCTTTTTGGGACTTTTGCAAAAGAGTCTATTATTTATTATTTCTACTTAATTATATTTTTTCCCACATAATATATCTAGTTTCTCCCCTCCAAATTCATGTGCTGTATATATTGTCAGGAATGTTATCAGTCTTAAAAAAGAACACCTTCAAGGAAACAAAGAAAAGGCTCTGGAATGATGACTTATATGTCTGTTCCCACCCCAATCCAGGTGGTTTGTCTTGTGGTGGGTGTGCATGCTCCCAGCCTCCTTCACCTCTCCCACCCAAACTGGTAATGATCCAAAAAAAACAATCAGGACACTACCACATTTCCTCCCTCCAGTAGTAGTCAGAGGACTGTGGATAAGGTGTGCCAGAAATTCCCATTTTGAACGAATTACTGTATATAGTTCAGACTGTCAGAGAAGTTAGCACCATTGGCAATGATTGCTATAAATCGGGAAATAAATGGGGTGAATCAAATGGCCATGGATTAATTTATCCACAGTATAATATCTGTCATTTAACCCTTCTATCTCATTCTTAAACTTACGTTTAAATAGCTAATTTTCATATCTATCTATCTATCTATCTATCTATCTATCTATCTATCTATCTATCTATCTATCTATCTATCTATCTATCTATCTATCTAAAATAAAACCTGACCTTTGTAGCATGTAATACTCTATATTGCTGACTAAATTTTCATTCACATAAATTCCATGCTGTTTGATTGGTGAAGATACATTACCTAAATATGAGGCCAGGATAATTATTTTTTCCCAATATTGCATAATGCAGACTTGTCTTGCTAAATAAATAAAGCTTTAAATGTTGGTGGATACCCAGCAGATAGCAAAGGTTAAAAATGGTAAATTGATCTTAATCTATAAAATATACATAATTTTTAAGTTGTAAAACATATCTGTAAAGTAATGAGTGTGGGCAAAAATGAATGACAAAGAAAAAAAAAGAAATGGGAACAGGTCAGAAATTAGGATGGAAGAACAAGGAGAGTAAATAACGCACTACAGGTAAAATGGGCAAATAATAGGAACATCTGTTTTAAATAGTGTAGTAGTGGTAGTATTAGTAGCAGTAATAGTAGTAGAAGTGTACAGTAACCACAATATTCAGTTCTCTCCCCTTTCCTTTAACTTTTTGTCTGTCTCATGCACCTCATCTTCCTTTCAGATCCTTACCATCTTGGAGAAGTAGCTTCTGCTCCCATCAGACTCCACTCTTAGTATCATGTGTTGTCCTTTAAGCTCATCACCAGAAAACAACAGGGAAATTATGCAAAGCTGTTCATTTGAAAGGGAGGCACAACGCAAGGACTTATAAAAAAAAAAGGTAGCATACAAAGTGAATATAGAAAATATCAAAGTAAAGAGAATAATTGGCCAATGACACATCTGAAAAGTGTAATGTCTGAGGAAATAGTTGCATAGTGATTGCAGTCCAAACAGTAACACTGAAATGAATGAACAATTATAAACAGAGTCAAATGGCATTTACAATAAACAGGAGCCTCCTGTCACAATTACATATAAATGACATTAATAATTAGATGAGTCTGTGCACAGTTTTATTGTGTCTTTCAAATGCTCTTAATGTAATTAGTCCACAATGATCAGATGGTCATGGCTCTGGGAGTGTGGGTGCAGTGTGGTGGTGTGGAATAAATGAAGTGCTTGACTCATTTAAAAAATAAAAAAAATGTTTTTTTGGGGGGCAAATTAAATGTACTGGCAGCAATCCAATTATTTATCGAAGGAAAAAAATACATTTCATCATGTAACAAAATACCATGTGAAGGATGGCAGCACAACTAACTAATAAAAATCTTGCAGCACTCTGCTTATATTTACAAAAGAAATGAGGGAAAGCAATTCTAACTTGTCTGTTTCTTGACTCGATTAATGAGATTTAGATTAAAGCAGCAGATCCCAAACCTTTTTGATCCTGATCGAACTTTGTGTGGCATTAAAATAATGTAGGCTATTATTCATCACATGGGAACAGTCTGTTTTTTTTCCCAAATATAACACATTTACAAAGAAGCAAATATTACTGCCAATACATTATAAATGTCTGCTTGTATGTGCTGAATTATCTTAATGTTTTTCCTCTTGTTTATTTTGTAATAAAATGTATAAGTAGCAAATATGCTTTGAAGTAATAAGAAGATGTGCACTGGTATTGAAAAACCAGTGGAATAAAGCACTTGAGGTAGCAACATTAAAGTTCCTCTTGAGCACTTCAACATTTTCTTTCTCAGCATTAGGAGCCTACTTCAAAAAAGTATGGTAAGCAACATTTTTCTAAATAAGGGAGCTCTGAAATGTGTTAAAACATCAGCAAGGTTAGCTTTGTTAAAAAATAAAAAAGCCTGCTACATGCATACAATAGTACTCTTACCCAAATATTAAACACTTTACCTTCTTTTTTCAGCACCTTATCACACTTTTTGTATGATCTTACCTTTACTACTGAAAGTATTACCCATCCTCCCACTATGATTGCATTAGCTGACACCACAGTGTGAATCCACATTCAGTTCACTGAAGGTACCTATTGATTTTGAGACACACAGCTTTGACTGACAGCACTCAATATCCACTGAGCAGAGGTGACTTTATTGAGGTCAACAGTGCTGTCCAAACCTGTGGAGATGGAATCATTACAAAAGTCTCTTTTCCCAGCAGATGTGAAGAGTTGAACCCTAATAGAAGAACAAACAGTCATATGTGAATGTCTGTATCTGCTTGCTTTCAGAATGGTGAAGCACAGAAACATAAAACTCTTTTTTATATCCTTTTCTGTTAACAAAGCAGCTAACCAGTGAATTAGAATCTTTTTTTTTACCATAAATGTAACCTTCAAATTCCACTTTGACTTTATTTAGCTATATTTTTAAATCTTTTATGTTAACCGTCTTTTTCTGTTTCCTACTCTGTATACATTGACCAGTGCTCATAATCATCTTTTGCAGTTTTTAATTAAACCTTAAACAATTATATTTTATCCCTGTAGTGAATAGAAATATATATCTTAACAATAAAAGACCTTCAACTTTTAATCACTAAGTCAAAATCATGTTCTTTTTATACTCACTATGAAATGAAGCTAGGCAAATGTCTATCTATCTATCTATCTATCTATCTATCTATCTATCTATCTATCTATCTATCTATCTATCTATTGTGACAAAAGCCGCTATACCAGCGCTCAACCAGACAGATGCAGGAGGCACACTGATAAAATGAATAAATGTTTTTATTTTCTTTTCTTCACCTGTGGGCAACACCTTCTCCATTCCCACAGGCACAACACAGTCCCAATAAGCAGAAGCCCAAACAATTCTTCTTCTCTTTCTCTTTTCTCCACCACTCCTCTCTGGCAAGCTTCATCTACTATCTCCTGACTCTGGCTCCTGGAGTGGTGGCTACTGGCTTCTTTTATAGCCCACCTGGAAGTGCTCCAGATGTTTGACGACCTATTTCTCGTTGCACTTCCGGGTGTGGTGGAAGAGCTGCCCACACGGGCTCAGGAACCACTGCAGTGCACCCTGGCGGCACTGCTGGATCCCAACAGGGTTGTAGAGAACTCTATCTCCCATGGAGCCCTGTGGGAATCCGAGGCACCACTGCCACCCAGGAGGACTGCCATCGAGCGACCCGGGGGAAGTACTGTTCAGTCCCTGTCTGTTCCCCCAGACCATATAAAGAAGAGGCATCCCTGCCGGGCAAGGGCGCTAGCCGTCTGCCACACTATCTGTCTATCTATCTATCTATCCTAAATGACCAAACATAAATGAACACCCATCCACAATATTGGGGTCATGTGTTTCAGCCACACCTTTTGTTAAAAGGTGCCTAAAGTCAAGCGCAAAGCTATTCAATCTGCTTTGACAAATCATTGGCAGTAGAATGGATGGTACTAAAGAGCTTGTGACTTTAAACGTGGCTCTGTGAGTCAGCACATGAAATTTATGGTGTGCTAGATCTGCCCCTGCCAGCTGTAAAATCCCCAAGCCTAAGATCACTATGCGCAATGCCAAATGTTGGCTGGAGAAAAAGAAACATACTCTGTGCAGTGAAGAATCTGGCTTTGAAGGATGTCAGGAGAATTCTACGTTCCCGACTGTGTAGTTAAGGAAGGAAGGTTAGGAGCACTCACTGATACAGTGCATTGCTGCACCCACCACATGACAAACCAACTCAGGATCCCAGATTAGGACCTGAGTGCAGCCATGCAACAAGTGACACCTCAGCACCACACTAGTTCAGATGGAACGGAACAGTGTGAGGTTTTTTTTATGGCGGCTGGTGCCTGCTGGAAAATTTGGTGGAAGAGGGGTCGTTTATCACAGTTTGGGCTAGGCATCTTTGTTACAGTGAAAAGTACTGTTGATACTACAACATGCAAAGACATTTCAGGTAATTGTACGCTTCCAACTTTGTGGCAACAATTTTGGGAAGGCACTTTTCTGTTCCAGCATGACTGTACCCCTGTGCACAAAGCCAAGTCAATAAAGACATGGTTTGACGAGTGTGGAATAGGGGAACTTCAGTAGCCTGCACAGAGCCCTGACCTCAACCCTGTCGGGATGAATTGGATCACCAATCACCTCAAAAAATCTCTGACAGGCCAAATTAGCACAGGCCACCTCAAAACGCTTAAGGAAAGCATTCTCAGAAGATTGGAAGGTGTTATGGTCACAAAGGGTTGGGGGCAACTCTACATCAATGCCCATGGTTTTGGAATTGGATATTCTACAAGATTATATAGGTGTAATGGTCAGGTCTCACCAACTATGGAAAAACCTAGTATGTCACATCTTTCAAGTTTTCAGCAAATTGAGAAAATGATGTCGCCCCTATAATTAACAATCTCTAGGTTTCATTTTTTCCTGAGCTTTACATACACAATATTGTTTTTTAACAAATCAACAACACCTGCCATTTAAACTCACATTTGCAGCATTTAAATCACGTGATCATAATCCGACATTTTCATTGGTAGGTGGTCTTTCCTCATTGATCAGTGAAGTTGCTAGGTTTTTGTCTTGCAGTATGTAAAATACTGTACACATACTAGCTTCTTCCATCATGCTATGAAAACGTGTTGGGCAATCACCACTATCGTATATTATCAGGAGAGACCTAGTAACTTCAAAAATTAAAAAAACTCAATTTAAAAAAAAATGCCATTTACTAGGTTTTTCCATTGCACAACAACAACAACAACAACAACATTTATTTATATAGCACATATTCATACAAACAGTAGCTCAAAGTGCTTTACATAATAAAGAATAGAAAAATAAAAAACACAATATGAAAACAAAATAAATCAGCATTAATTAACATCGAATAAGAGTAAGGTCCAATGGCCAGGGGGGACAGAAAAAACAAAATAAAAACTCCAGACGGCTGGAGAAAAAAAAATAAAATCTGTAGAGATTCCAGACCATGAGACCGCCCAGTCCCCTCTGGGCATTCTACCTAACATAAATGAAACAGTCCTCTTTGGATTTAGGGTTCTCACGGAAAGGCTTGATGATGATGGTCACGTAGAATTCTGCCTTTTAGTCCATCCATCATTGTTGGAGCATCATGAAGCTTTGAGTAGGTGGAGGTGGCGCAGGCCACCACCACAAAGAAACCGGAAAAAGAAACAGAAAAGAGAGTAGGGGTCAGTACGGATTGTAGAGCTACCCTGAATAGTTATTATGAGGAAATTGAACATATAGAGTATCAGGATTAAGTTAAATTAAGTTAAATTGAAGTTATAGAAAGGCCATGTTAAAGTAATGTGTTTTCAGCAGTGTTTTAAAGTGCTCTACTGTATTAGCCTGGCGAATTCCTATTGGCAGGCTATTCCAGATTTTAGGTGCATAGCAGCAGAAGGCCACCTCACCACTTCTTTTAAGTTTTGTTCTTGGAATTCTAAGGAGACACTCATTTGAGGATCTGAGGTTACGATTTGGAATATAAGGTGTCAGACACTCCGATATATAAGAAGGGGCGAGATTATTTAAGGCTTTATAAACCATAAGCAGAATTTTAAAGTCAATCCTGAATGACACAGGTAACCAGTGTAGTGACATCAGAACTGGAGAAATGTGTTCGGATTTTCTTTTCCTAGTTAGGATTCTAGCAGCTGCATTCTGCACTAGTTGCAAACGATTTATGTCTTTTTTGGGTAGTCCTGAGAGGAGTGCGTTACAGTAATCTAGTCGACTGAAAACAAACGCGTGAACTAATTTCTCAGCATCTTTCAGTGATATAAGAGGTCTAACTTTAGCTATGTTTCTTAAGTGAAAAAATGCTGTCCTAGTGATCTGATTAATATGCGATTTAAAATTCAGATTACAGTCAACAATTACCCCTAAGCTTTTTACCTCCGTCTTGACTTTTAATCCTAATGTATCCAGTTTATTTCTAATAGCCTCATTGTATCCATTATTGCCAATCACTAAGATTTCAGTTTTCTCTTTATTTAACTTGAGAAAGTTACTATTCATCCATTCTGAGATACAAGTCAGACATTGTGTTAGTGAGTCAATAGAATCGGGGTCATCAGGTGCTACTGATAAATACAGCTGTGTGTCATCAGCATAGCTGTGGTAGCTCACGTTGTGCCCTGAGATAATCTGACCTAACGGAAGCATGTAGATTGCACGTGAGAGTTGTCTACAAACCTTTCACCATATAAAGAAAACTAATATTGTAAATAAGGCCTTCAAATTATATTTAAAGAAGGATTCTCCACACAGGAGCTGTTAATGTGATAATTAATCCCATCATGATAGTAGGTCATATTTGGTTGATCTGTTGTGCTGTGAGGTGCTGGTGTTTGTATTTTTAGAACTATTACATAATTCCTTCCAGGTGACAAACAGAGTAACCAACTCAAAATGTTGTGGCTTTGCTTATTCTTTAAGGCCAGGAACAAGTGATGAGAAACTAGTATTCCCTCGACCAACTGAACATTCTGCCTGACTGGAAAAAGTGAAACTATATCACATTGTTAATGAATTGGAAAGCCTGGGAGCTGCTGTAGAGATTGTAATTCTAAAGTGTTAAGGGACAAGCTAAAAAGGCACCAGGATATATTTAAGGGTATTTTAGTTTGATAGGCAAAGAGGAACGGTCTCTGCTCTGGACGAAACCCCAGGAGGATTTTAAAATTCATTCTGGCAGAGCTTTTAAGTGTAACATTACGAAGAGAGGTGGAGTGATGGCTTTCTGGCAGAAAGAGAGATCCAAGGTAGTGAGAGAATTTCATGTAAGAAGGTAAAGTGATTTGGTGGGACATTGGAAGTTGGTTAGTAGCTAAATCACCTTACCTGGTATCATGGAGGCTACTAGTTTTTTGTTTTTTTAATTAACTTTCATTTGTTAATTTGATAGTGTTGACAATTCATGTGTGTGTACTTTTTCCTTTGGAAACAAATATGTTGTACCTTTTTGATGTAGGCTGTGTCCACATACAGTATTTAATTAATTCCTTTATTTACTTATTTGTAGTTTTATATGTTGTATATGTGTGTGTATTTGTTTAAAGGTCATATTAAGTGTGCGTGTGATTGCATTTTGAGTTTTAAGGGAATTTCATAGGATTATTAAACCTGTATAATGAAGGAGATGAGCTACAGCGTGAAGCCCTGGCTCATCTGAGGTGAGAGTAACCTGTTATTCGATGATTGTTTGGTGTACTCATAGGTTTTCAATTTCAAAGACTTACTTTGTACAAAACATCTAGTATTGTTAGATTGAAAAACACATTTTATATTTGGTTAATATATCTCTGGCAATAAATGAATTGGGTTGCTTTTTGAGTGTTAAACATTTTTATAAACTCAGACTCTTAGTATTTCACATAATATTTGTATTTACTCACAAATATGGAATAAGTATTAAAGAGTTTCTAAGTATTACTTTAAAACCAACATTGCCTGTTATTTTAGCTCTCCATGCTAGCAGTGCCATTTATCTCTGTAACTATCATCTTGCAGCCCTGTATTTAGTAAAATACAATTTTCTGTCTTATCAGAAAACCTTTACAGTACAAAGCTATACTCAAAGAAAACAAATGAACCCATTCTAAAGTACCCCTAAAGGTTTGCTTTGAAAAAAAAAAAAAAAAGCTTTGACGTTAATACCCACTGCACTGTTTGTTATGACTTCCGCCTCTATCAAATCTTTCAATGTACATGATGTATTGGGTGCATAATTGATAATGGTTCATTTGCCTTCAGCAAAAGCATACTGGTAAATTAATTTGATCAATGCAAATTGAAAGAACTTAAATAATAATAGAAAGAAATATTACATTTATCCTTTGGCAGCTTTGTGTTTCATTTACCTCTGAAAAAGAAATCATTCAACTTGTGAAAGGCTTACCCACAAAATAAAATATGCCCAAAGCATTGGAATAATGGAGGTTTAACAAAGCTGTGTGAGGTGGCAGGTAGCAGCTAGCAGCTGATTTAATACTTTGCTGTATGTACAACAGGCAAAAGGCAGACTTTTAAGGCTATTATGGTGCTTGAAAATAGAACAAATACCTTCTGTGTATATATTTTTTTAGTTTGCCATTTATACTATGACTGCATGATATGACAGCAAGTTAAAGTGAGATAATTTTACAAGGAAAAATATTCACTTCTATTAAAAACTAATGGTTGAAGGTATTGTTGTAAAATGATTTCCATTCATCTTGAAGATAACAGTTTGGTATTACACATTTTATTTTATACTACAGTAGTTGTGATACCGTATGATATCTAGGAAAAGCCAGGAAAACACTGAAATTAGGAAAATGTAAGCTGTATTGGGATGGTTGTAGCTCACACAGTGTGCTTCCAATAATGTCTTCTTTCAATCACTCAATAATGTTTGTGTTTCTTTTAGATGTTTTTGGATGCATTTGACATTTTTTGAAGGAAAATTACCAACCTTTTAAAGGACTGTCTGACTTAAACATATTAGAAATATTCAGAAATCGCACTGCTGAGTCATTGAGCTAAGAATGAAATGTGTATAAAGCTCAAAAGCAAAATAATCAAAATGAGAATCTTTCACAATATGATAGACAATTTGGAAGAGTACAGAAGAGTTGGAGCCTAAGGGAAATCACCATGCTGAGCAGGGACCGCAGCAATAATGTAGGATAAAATGCAAATGGTAGAGTTCTGACACTAATTCAAAGGGCCAAATGTGATTTTAGCTTAAAAAATAAACTTAAATGTCTCAAAATATATAACAAAAACTCCACAATAAGAGGGGTGACCATAAACCCTTGGCTTCTATAGAAAATGGCAAATAGAAATCTTAATAAATCAAGGAGTTATTTGCAAACATTAAAAAATACAAAAAAGGGGCTTAGCAGAGCAAAAAGAGACCAAAGAAGTTGCCTGAAGAAGCAATCCAAAGCAAACTAGTCCTAAAACTGTATTGAAAAAAACAACTTAAGCAGAAGAGCACCAAAAATATCAACAAAACCAGTAAATTCACAAAGAAAACAACATACTTACTCGACTCCACAATAAATGATTTTTATCATTTGGGCACATTATATTAAAATGATAGCCCTCTGTCCCTCTCTCAGCTTACTTATATAGCCAGGGGAAGGGCTCAACGGTGGTGATGTCAGGGTGGTCCTGCCTCTTGGGACTCCACCCACAAGAATATGGAACATATTGTAATGACCCGGCAGTCAGCGCTAACAGCATGGTGCATTATGGGTATTTCTTTAGAGTTTACTTTTTATGTTAATTAAGCAAGGCAGTCGATTTCTTTTGTATTAGAGATGTTATGTGTTTATGTCAAGTTAGTTTTGGATGGGTTTGGTTCATTTGCAGCCCAGTTATATAAAAGTGTAACAGTTACCATCATGGAGAAAGATGTCTTTATGAATGACCTTAGCAATGGCCTTGCAATGTGTTAAGCTTTGTTTTGACTCTCTGCTCTAATAAAGAGGTAAAGAAAAAGGACAGAGCTGTGTCTTGCTAGATATACCATCTATGCAATGATGTACGGAGACACTCGGGGTCGTGCGGTGTATGGGACACGAGTGCTCGCCTACTTAATTAGCTAGGTATAGCTGCATGTAGATGCTAGCACCCCGCTAGCAAAAATTCAGCTCTAGGAAGTTTAATAACTCAAACTACCAGTTATTACAAGACAGTAAACAATCTCTATATATAATCTTCATTTGGATTTTGATCTTTGTTTGTCCGCAAATTCCTCGCATGCGTAGACCACCTTCCAGTTTAGTACGTTGTTGTTACTCATGGATGTCAACAATGTGCCGGAATAACGAAAGGGGTGGTGGACAGTGTTAAGCCAGTTAGCTCCTGAGGCCTGATTAGAGAATGAGATTGCTGAAGATAAAAGGTACGTGCCTACGTAACATATGAATGAAAGAAAGACAGTGGGTAAAATGAATGACAACATAACAGCACGTTCCGGAAATTATTATTGTTACGTTGTAGCTGGCGAGTGCTGTGCGTCTCACAGTTGTACCTTTGCTTTCTCACATGTCAGTGAAGTGATCCCTATTTATGCTTTAAAGAGCCTGGATACCTATGTGTCCCCCTTTCATAACCATTGCTCCGTGTATATTGTCTTACTCTTTGGACTGCCACAAAGCAACCTGCGAGACTGGAGAAAGGTTGAGAAGACATCATGAGAGGAAACAATAGCGTCGTGAAAACGAGACGGACTGTGAACGGACAGAAGGAAATGCTCCTACACCACCACATAATTACTATTCGGACAGTGATTCCGAGTAGGCCGTTTCTATCGAATCAATGTTCAAGAGTTTTCTTTTGTAATTTTGTTTCCCTTATAAAAAATCATAATGCTGTGCGACGAAGGGCCCAGTTCACGACTGGCAGCCACGTTTAAACAGGGAGCCCTTTACAGACAAATTTAATGCGCGCAACGTAGTTGGGTGCACATGGCTAGTGATAAATATAATAGATAATACATAACGATATGACAATTAATAAAAACATTACAATAAATTACATACTTCTGAAGGTATGGTTCAGAGCAAATGTGATGCTGCTGCTAGCCACTCTTTGACTTATAATTACTGTTTTAATACCGCTTACAAAATGTATGGGGTCCTGTTATTGTATGTGTGCTATGCAAACTTGAACACATGTCAGAGACCAAAAAACTTTTTTCTTTGTACAATTCAAGAGGCTTGATTCAGAGTATTGTTCAGGTAGACTCTGGTAACGGACAAATATATTTTTTGATATATTTGAAAAACATTTAACTTGTGATTAAGGATGGTGAATACGACAGACAACTGAGTACATCTGCTTTCAGAATAGAAACACTGTGAGTCCAACTCCCACTTTGGTAAATGTACACTATTTTAATCATCAAGGAAAAAAGCGAGTAAAAACACAAGAAACTGTGGATCAAGAAAAAATTGCCAGAACAATGAAAAAGAAGGAACACTCTGCACCACCCATCCATCCATTATCCAACCCGCTATATCCAAACTAAAAGGTCACGGGGGTCTGCTGGAGCCAAGCCAACACAGGGCACAAGGCAGGAAACAAACCCTGGGCAGGGTGCCAGCCCACCGCAGACTCTGCACCAGCCATGCAATATTTCTGTTATGATCTTTTTAGTACTAGGGTGTTGTACTGTGTTTGCCATTATGGATGTAGTGAGAAGTCAAGCAAAATGACACCTTTTATTGGCTAACTAAAAAGATTACAATATGCAAGCTTTTGAGGCTTTGTCTTGTGTACTGAGTTCCTCTTGTGTAAATGTACTCATGTAAGTGAGTAATTCTGTATTACTTTGTTTCTCTGGTGGATCTGAATGTTGCAATTGTTCATTTTGTTTGATGACTGCACATTAAAACCTTGACAATGCTGTGAAGAAGAAGATTGCCTCTTTTAGAACATGATCCTTTTTTAGCCATTTCATTCATAAATTCAGCTTAACTAGGGAATTTCTAGTTTGTCTTAACATCACAAAAGCAATTTTTAAAATGTGAGGGTATGGATTTTAACTGCAACTGTAGTTTCTTATAAAGTTCTATAACCTTTTATATGGAAATGTTCTTTGTTTTTAAAAATAATGTCAACCCATTTTTCTTCAATAGAATGAATTCTACTGGATTGAACTTACTGCAACTTGTGGTGACTTTGAAAATTTTAGAAGACCTGAATTAGGATTCTATAAGAGTCATCTGAAGAGATTAAAGTTCTTCAGCAAGTTACAATAAGTACATGTTATTTAGAGCAGAGATACACGTGTCTGGTGTTCACTGCACAATAATGATGAGCAAAATGATCTGCACAAAATTGAATTGTCAGTGAAACTAAATGTTTTGCTTAGCAAAAAAAAATTAAAAAACCATGAAACAAATTGCATCTTTCCATTAAAATGTGTGCCATTCATAGTCAAAGAAAAATGTAGTGAAAAAAAAATAACTGTAAGTGTGCATATCCTCAACTAG
Source organism: Polypterus bichir lapradei (assembly GCA_026402145.1). Taxonomy (NCBI): domain Eukaryota; kingdom Metazoa; phylum Chordata; class Cladistia; order Polypteriformes; family Polypteridae; genus Polypterus; species Polypterus bichir. The sequence goes on along the minus strand of JANRMT010062832.1, from coordinate 13,605,251 downwards.
GATGAGGTGGCAATGCAAGAGGAGGCGGTTTGTTGTTGTTGGTCATTCTTGTTGCTTGGATATTATTTGCAGCTTACATTGTGCACCCATTCATTTAGTGTTTGCTAAAAATTGTGTCATATAGAAGTTTAGAAACAGCATAATGACGTTTTTAATGTTTAAACACCACTAAGGTCTTTCAGACCTGCAAAGAATAAAATGAACATAACAGATGAGACAGTGTTTATAGAACTGTAAGATATGATGAGAAATTTCAAGCTGCAGTAATGACTTTCAGCCACAAAAAAACATTACTACCAATTATAATTCAGAATAGCTAGATATCATTTTACCAAAGAACAAGTTCTATGATTCCCATTAAGAGCCAAAGTTAACAAGGTGGCTCAAGCACATCTTAAACACAACCAAAAGGCACATTATATTAAATTGTTAGTCCTCTGTCCATCTCTCATAAAGTGGCACTGAATACCTTTTGAGACAAAGGTCATCAGACTTCATATTTAAGAATCAATATAGAAGCTAGCATGGCTAACTCTGTACAGCTTGGGGCAGAAGGTCTATTAGATTCACCTGAGGTCAAAAAAGTAGATTTCCCAAAGGTCCCGTGATACCAAAAGAGGTTTAAGGTGCCTATTAGTGTGTTGACTCTAAACGATCCTACTTTAGAGATGTGAAGGGTGAGGAGAGGTAACAAAACCTTATCAATAGACAAATGGCCGTCCAAGGAAAAATGATTGTTATCCACATATTTTCTGTAACATCTTTTTCATAGTCAGGAGCACAAGGGTGTTACCTGCATATTTCTTTACAAAGAAACTAAGGGCAGATTTTTTAGCAGTGACTAGGAGCAACATGTGTCAACATCCTTTGGATGATTTTTTGCTGTTGTTAATTTCGTACTGACCACAGTGATTTGTGCAGAACATATTTAATTAGTAGAGACTAGTTTGGGATATATGGAAAGAGACATTTCAGAATGACACAGTGTTGTCAGAATCAGGAGGTAAACTCATTTCATAGGAGGACAGGAAGAGATGGAAATGAAGAAAAATAGTTTTATACCATAACATATAACATGCCAGTCAAATAGGACTAATTTTATTACTCCTTACAGGTTGTATACGTCCTACACTAAATAGTCTGCCATGCATGTATTGTTCACTAATGACAGTTAAAGAGTAAAAAAAAATGTTTCTAAATTTGGAACTTAACATTTAAATAGTACCTAGGATACTACCACTTAACTTGTGTTTACTGTATTTTAGTAATGTTACTTTCCAGAATGCAGAATAGTTCCTTCTCTCGGATTGCTCTCTTCTTGTCATAAATAGTGAGACCACAAATGATAAGCAGTACCCTTATTGTACTCACAATCTCATTTTTAGGTCACTATTTAGAGCTCTTGGCCATACATGAAACTTGAAGGAGAAATACTAAATTAGGATCTTTTTTCAGCTCCAACTTCACCATAACTGTGAAGAGCAATGTCCATAGTGCTGCTTCCATCAAATGCAAATTCCTTCATTCCAAATCATTCCTCATTTGCAGCTTGTTTACTCTTGCCATATGCTAACATTAATTCACAGATTTGTTGGTGTTGATTTTGATTCTTAGTATGTCAAACTCAACTGTGAACCAGTCAACTGCACATTAAGGATTACAATTTAATGAGACTAAGACAACACTATCATTTACCTGCAATTGAAATGTAATTCTCTGTGGCTTTATATTTTTTCCATTAAAATCAAACAAGGAAAGTGACATCCTTAACAGGATTCAACATTAACTGTAACAGTTCAGTCCTAGCAGCAAGAAAGAAAACACAACTATTGGTTTGCAGATACAATAAAGGGCTGCCCATAGGAATGAAGAATCAAAAACGAGATCTCCTTAATATTTTTTTGATTTCTCCTAGACCACAATGAGATCAGAAAGAAACAAAAATAGAGACATTTTATTTTGTCTCATGCTTCTCAGGTTTTATTCATGAGAACAAAATATCCCAGTATTCTTAAAAGTGTCTCCTGTTGAGTTTCAGCAGAGATCTCAGCAAAGTCACACAATGGGCTCAGATTCTCCAAGTAGTGTTGTTGACATTTCTTTTGCAATTTCAAAGTATTTGTGCTCAGTAATATAGTTCAGTAGTTGGTAGAAATAAAATACTTTACTATGATTACAAAACTGTAGCCTTTGCTACTGAATAATACCATCAAGTGCTCTAATTTATATTATTGTCTTCCAATTCGATCATACGCATTCTGGAAGAAAATGCAAGCAATGTGGCATAGTGGTTAAGATTTTTGACAGCAAACCGCAGTGTTGTGGATTTAAATCCCACTACTGACACTGTGTGACCATGAGAAAGTCACTTCATCTGCCCGTGCTCCAATTGGAAAAACAAAAGAAATGTAACTAATTGTAACTCTCAAATGTTATAAGGTCAACTGAGATTAAAGCATCAGTCCAATAATAAGTAAAAATTAAAAGTCTTGAAAGAGATTAAAACAATACTAAAAAGAGATCTCACAAAATATAACATGCTTTTCAAACCAAATTTTTTAGGCCTAGTCTACTCGTAACGATATTTTTAAACGGAAGTTTAAAAAAAAAATCCCGTCCACGTACGCACCTTTTTTAAAAAATCTCCATCAACATGACTACTGTCTAGAGCACAAAACAGGCGTAGATAAGAAATGTCATTTAGATTAATGTCCATTGCTCTTTTTTTCAAATGTGTGTTGAACATGGAATTTACAAAAATACTTGCATCATTACTGTTTGACAATTTTAGAAACCACCTGTCCTGGCAACACAAGGAGTTTGCCATCTTGCGTAATCTCCCCTTGTCTGTTAAACAGCAATGTGTGCAGGCAATATTTTGACAACTGACAGGCGGTCTCAATACAGTTGTCTTTCCTTCAATGTGTGGGCAAAGCAGCTCACTCAAAGGCAGCAGCAATGTCCTTGATAAACAAAAATGCTCTCAGTATTTTTTAGCAACAATCACTTTATTCTCAAAGTTGTCCCACCAACTAGAGGTCTGATGGGGTCTCATCCAAAACCGGCGACGTTACCGGCAGGGTCTGTTTCGTCATAGTGTTCGGTGTAGCAGTGACCTCCTTAGTTCATTCTGACAATTCTGTTACTTACTGTGATAAAGTAATTGTACGTTTAAATGTAAACATGTAAAAAGTGCTGTTAACAAAGTTAACACCAGAACTACTTTAGCTACACTCATCATTGCACGAAATTGCAGAACAGATAATGGCACACACTCTGACATTAAGCAAAGAAGATACTAGCACACACTCTAATGTTACACGCCAAAAACTCCATTTTCCCTGCCTACACATAAACAGGGAAGTCAGGGTTTCTAAACATCTTCACCCTGGCAGTTTTTCAAAAGGTCCATTTTTAGGGACCTAAAGCACAGTTTGTGTGTGGGCAAAATGCCAAAACGCATACAAAAAGCTACATTTTAAAAAATACTTGGGTACGAGTGGACAAGGCCTTAATTTTGACTGCTTTTACCTTGGTTGTATCTCATGTATCCATTTTATCTAAAGCTAGTTCTCCTGAGGAATTTTAGGTGAAACATCTGTAGCAAAGTTGAATGAAATGTAAATGGGAATCTCAGCATTTTCACTTTGGGATCATTGGCCATAAAGTGTTATTGAAACTGGGTCAAAATTAAATTAACAAAATGACACAATATATAGTTTTGTTTAGGCTGGAAGTGACTGCCTTATCACATCTTTTGAAGCCAGAGCACCTTGCATCAAAATTTAATTCAGTGGAAATTCAAGCCTAGTGATATAACATTTTAAATCCTATAAAATTTATTATAGAATTCAAACTTAGAATATTGGAACATTATCAAATTTGAATCAGAATTGTCAGAGTAGGTCAAAATCTTAGAACTTAAAAGACACTGTAATTGAGGGTTCTATGATGCTTTGAATAATGCAGCCTCTATATTTCAATCATTTTAAACTGAAACCCTTATTGGAACTTAAATTAGTTTGAAAAGTGTTTTACATCACTAATTTCTGTATCTGCTCATCAGTATCCCCAAAAAAAAAATTAAAATTCCATTTTCTCCAGGTAACTCCAAAGTTTAGTGGAACTTCATTGATACTTCCTAATAGGACTGGGGGATACATTGAAAATACTCAGTGCATCATTGCTTATTCTATGTGGCATGTAGTAAATGACTTTATTACACACATCGATTGTCACATAATTATTTTAACCCTTTGAACCCTGCAGGCTTTTTTTTTGGTCAGCCGCAGAGCGGTATATACCTGTAAGGACTATATAACAGCTCAGCTATCTATTGTCATAAGCCTGCTGGCCAGAATAATGGCCTGCACTTATCTGTTCCAATAGGCTACTGTTAGTTACTCTCCTCCCTAAATCTTTCAGTCTGTTGCTGTAGAGGCATATTCTCAAAATACTCTGCCATCATAACCTGGCTGGCTGGAATACCAGCCTACGCTGTGTTAGATTACACGCATAATATACCGCTGGCTAGTTACACTATTATGCTACTTATACAAGTTATGCCATTTTTTTTAGGTGCTAGTCAATGTTGTTTTTTCTCATGGATTTCAAGATGAAAATGAAAAGGATTTTAGTTGTTCTTTAGCATGGGTTCAACTCGAAACAATAGATGCATAATATGCATAGAGAAGTACAGGCAAGAAAGCTTTTGCCCTTTTGCTTCAAGTTTCTTTCCTCCCCGAGATCACCTTAGCACATCTGCATTACAACGTAACAGTAAAACTTCCCACCCGTTACCGTCCTGAAGAAATTTGGGTGTTGGACAGCAAAAGCGTGAGCCCCACAGGGAAAGGGAGATTCTGGGCAATTGATTGAAAAGCAGTAAAAATTATTTGAAATGTTCTTGTGCATTGCTTCTGGCAATAAAAACTGTTTTGAAACATACTACAGTATATCACTCAGTTGTGCAGTTTTAGTGTTAGGTAGAAAATGATGAAAACTATAAGGCTGAAAGTCATACAGCTTGTTCTAAAATATTAATTTGCTGTTATAATATTGTGGCTTATGATAGTACCATTAATGTAATGTGATATGACTGTTATTATTTGGCAGAGTAGTTTATCACAGTGACATTACCCATTACGAAAATATTACGCAAAACAAAACAGCACTTTAATTTATAATGTTTTGAAATGTTTCTTGGTGTGTACAATTATCAGGTTTGAATAAATACGGTTTTGTTACATTTAACTTGGTTGAGACTTCCTCATGTTGATTAATGCAGACATATGTTGTAGCCTGCAGGGACTACTAGAATCTGCATATTGGCGTGAATTATATGAACCAAATTATATTAAGCATTTATGAAGTTTTTTATAGGATAGTTCAAAATACTGAGACATATATCATGTTTTGCGAAACATCCTAAAAATATTCAAAATTATTTATAGGCCATATTGCTCAGCCCTACTTCCTTCACAGCCATTGATCTATCAAGCTTCTCTAATATACCTCTTCTTTACCCAGCTCCCGCAGTTTAGCTCAGAAATACAAGAGCAGAATTCCAGAACAAGTTCCTTATGTAACAAACAAACAGTTTGGAAAAGTAAATTTAGTAATGAGAAGCTTGTTTCTTATAGTATGTCCAGTAATTTTGAATGTATGACTGACAGTTACTGTATATTCTTGGGTGGCCAGCTATGAAAATGTTGCCATGCTAGTACAATTAGGGCCATTTAGATGACCTCCACCTTGACTTTGAATTTTAGAACTAGACATTTATTTTAAACAATCAGATACATGAAAGATGAGTTTCATGTTAGTACATAACAAAGGCAAAAATAAATTTCAGACTTTAATTGTGTGTTTGGGTGTCTGCTAATATCATAAAGCTGAGAAAGTAGTCCATAACAGCCTGTATTCTTCCAACTGTTGATTATTATTCTTATTTATTTAGGAGATGCCTTTTCTCCAAGGTGACTTACAAAGCAAGTTATAAAATACACAAGAATGAAGGTGCAAGCACCAAAATTAACAGAGAACAAGATAAAAAGGTAAAGAATAGGCAGTATTACTACTAGATAATAATACCTGCAACTACACCAAGACAAAAATCAGTATACCAAACTCATTCCACAGTATTGGAGCAAGAATGTAGAATCATTCAGTCTTAGCACCTCTGAGAAAAAGAGTGCCAGTCAGCAAACAGGCAGAGGTATAATGGAGACTTCTTGAAGGTACATACTGTATGGAGAGATTAAAGACTGGAGATATTGAGGAGCAGAACCATTCAGGGAACGGGAAGTCAAGACAAGAGTTTTGAACTGGATCCTTGCAGCTACATGAAGCCAGTGACGAGACTGAAGCAGTGGAGTAGTAGGAGTGAATCACTACTATCACTACTGCCTCAAAGCTCCAGAGTCCTGAATTAAAATACTCACTTCTACACTGTCTGTGTAGAGCTTGATTATTTTGCAAGTATCTGCAAAATAAGCAGATATAAGCAAAATAAGAAGTCTCAAAAGTATTCTGGATTCTGATATGTTGATTGGCTCAGTTTTGGTATGAGTGTGCCCTGTGATGTACTGGCACACCATTCAGGTTTAGATTCTGATTTACAGCTAATATTGCTGGCCTATGCTTCACTCCTTCCAGCCATGCATTAGAATAAGCATTTTTAAAAAATAAACAAATAATGACATTTACATGTATTCATACTTATTCATTTGCGTACCATTTAGCACGTTTGTTAGCTTTTTAATAATTGATCATTTTGTTTCTTTTCAACTTTTAAATTTGTAAGAGTTTGATTTTTTAAAAGGTAATATATAAAACTTTGCATGCACTTTACACTCACATGGTTGAAAGAACATCTTAAATCAGATGTGTACATTAGAAGATGTGACCACTAGGTATTCTGCACCTGCCAAAACACACAGCCACTGATTAAGCTTTTTTTCTTAGGGCTGATTGATGCATCAACGCTTGGTCTGAGGGCTGTGCACTGAAAATGATGTCAAACTTGGACGCAGAGCTGTGCATCTAAAATGTAGAGTTTTAAGGAGTGGCTGGTTACCTGGGTGCCAGAATGATGAATTAAGGGCTGTGTAAGACACAAAAGATCATCAAAATGCAAGGATGAGTAAAAACATCCAACTATATATATATATATATATATATATATATATATATAGTCATGCACGTGCGAATGGGGGTCGCGGACGGACCTAAACGGTATCGTAAACTCGTATGCCAGAATGGAATGGCGGGGTACTAACCTTTCTCTCTTTATTTCCTGCAGAAAGAAAAACGCACCGCCGCCATGAATCTGCCTGACTCATTAACCACGCACCGCTACTTCCGCCCTTCCTCTGTCAACTCCTGATGACGTCAGCAATCCCACCATCCATCTCGGCTCCTTCCCAGCATACCTCTCTCTCTACTTCCGGTCCCTCTTCATAAATAATCCCCACTCTGCCATCTTTGTTGTCATCTGTATGGTGCAAATGTGTGCTGACTTTGACTATTATTGTTTTTCACATTTCAATTATTTTCGACAGTATACGGGGCCGGAAACCCCAAACCTTTATGCTAGTTTGTCTTTCTTTTACAGTGGCGTAGTCGGCAGGATAGAGAAACGTCCGAAATGTCTGAAGGACAGGATCTCAATACTGTACTGGAAGGGATGACAACACAGATCCAGTCCCTACAGATCGAGCAGGCCGCAACAAAGAGGGAATTAGAAGAAACCAAAGCAAGGTTGGCCGTGGCAGAGACGGTAAGACCGGACACACCCCGACCTCCACCTCCTGCGATCGTCCCACTAACAGAAGCAGAAGGCATTAAATCCTATCTGGGCATCTTTGAGAGGACGGTGGGCCGAGTGGGCGTCCATCTTGGCACCATATCTAAAGCGTGCCACGCAGCGAGCCTATTACGACCTCCCCGAGGAGGAGGCCGCGGATTATGACCTCCTGAAGGCGGAGATCCTAAGTCGCTACGGCATTACGTCGGACCAGCAGGCGAGCGAGTGGCGTAACTGGCAGTTCGACCCTGATCGTCCGGCCCAAGTGCAAGCCTTTGAATTCTGGGGCAAGATGGGACGCTGGCTACGGCCTGAGGGTCCCCAAGCCCGCAAAGTAGTTGAACAAGTGGCGTGTGAGGGGCTAGTTAATGCCATGTCCAGTTATCTCGCCCAGCAGGTCCGACAACACCCATTTAAAGACATGAAGGGTCTCCTGGATGTCCTGGAGCATCAGCTTGTGGTACACTGAACCGGGGGGCTGGAAAGGTCAGCTTGTGGGGCCCAACAGGGACGTGCCATTACCCCGAGCCCACTCGCCGCACTGCGGAAGCTTCGGTAAAGCCCAGAGAAAAGCCGGCCTCACCGTGCTGTTTCAAGTGTGGTGAGGTTGGACATCTTTTGCCAGCCTGCCCTTTGAACGTCAAGCCTATGGACTGCAGTTGGGCCACCGCTGAAAGGTACTGTACTCAGTCACATACCCTGGCGATCCCTAATACGGGAGTGGGATTGGTGAACGGACACTCGGTAGTGGCCCTATTTGATACCGGCAGCAACATAACCATGGTGGCTCGCCGTTATATTCTGCCGCAACAGTGGCTACCACAGCAGTTGCAGGTCACTTGCGTGCATGGTAAGACCAGATCGTATTGCTCCGCGAAGTGTTACATTTCCTGGAAAGGGGACTTAAGTCGGTTGTCGGTTGCTGTATTACCTGAGCCCCCTTTTCCGGTGATTTTGGGACACAACTGGTCACATAGTACTAGCGGTAGAATAACAACCACTCCTGTAGCCTCGTTGGGTCTGGTTATGGATGGGCGGGGCACCCTCCCCGCGACCCCCACGCTGTGCACACAGGCAAACAGTGATGACGTAGATAGTCGGGGGGAAGATTCTCAGGTGACGGACCCTGTCCCGGAAGTATCCGCCGGTGATGGGACGAACCGAGGAACCATTGTTTCCCCCGAGCAACAATGACCCTTTAGACAGCATGGACCATCAATTTAGGTCTACGCCTGCCTCATTTAAAAGGGAACAGTGGAATGATGACTCTCTGAAGTTTGCCCGGAATGCTATTGTTTCCGTTGGCAGCTGCTCGGCTGACAGTCCCATACCATGGGAGCCCTACTTTGTTTTGGGGAATGATCTGTTGTATCGAGTCGCGACTCATGAGGGCGAGGTACGGAAGTTGTTGCTAGTACTGCGTACCTTCCGGCGGGAGGTTTGTGAACTAGCTCAAGCCCACCTCCTAGGCACCCACCTCGGGGCCGAAAAAACCCTGGAGAGGATAAAGCTCCGTTTCTATTGGCCCAGAATTAATGAGGAGGTCCGACGCCTCTGTCAGTCCTGCCCGGAATGTCAGACACATCAGATACCTAGGAGGGACCGTGCTCCTCTTGTTCCAATACCCCTAATTGACATTCCCTTTGATAGGATAAGGGTGGACCTTGTAGGAACCCTGGAGCCCTCAAACCGTGGCCATAAGTACATATTGGTCATGGTCGATTACGCGACTCGGTATCCAGAGGCGGTTCTACTGCACTCCGCTAACACAAAGAACATTGCACCGGAATTGGTCAACCTATTTTCTAGAGTGGGAATACCCAAAGAAGTCCTCACGGACCAGGGTACGCCCTTCACCTCGAATACGTTCAGGGAGGTTGCCAGGTTACTCCGTATTAAGCATCTGAAGACATCTGTTTATCACCCGCAAACCAACGGGCTGGTAGAGCGTTTCGACCAGACCCTCAAGCAGATGCTGCGCAAGGTAGTCAGCGCGGACTGTAGGAACTGGGATCAGCTCTTGCCTCTCGTGCTTTTTGCTTACCGGGAAGTACCTCAAGCCTCCACGGGTTTCTCCCCATTTGAATTGTTTTATGGGCGCCAGCCCCGGGGACTTTTGGATAAAATAAAAGAGGGATGGAAAGCTGAGACTCTACCCTCCACTAACGTATTAGAGTATGTACCGCAACTACGCGACAGACTAAACAAAATTAGACCTGTGCTAAAAGTACACATGACTCGCGCGCAAGCACAGTGTTATAATCGTAACTCGACTCTCCGGGAATTCCATCCTGGGGATCGGGTGATGGTGCTCGTTCTCACCTCCCACTCCAAATTATTGGCTCATTGGCAGGGTCCATACGAGATTAAGGAGAGAAAAGGGCTTGTCAATTATTTGGTGAAACAGCCGAATCGTTGGCCGAGCGAGAGGGTGTACCATGTGAACCTGTTGAAACCTTGGAGAGACAGGGAGGAATCTCCCGACTCCGGTAGGACCCTCTCCCTTTTCGCATGCACATCAGCCCTCAACCTCGGTCCAGATCTAACGCCCCTCCAGTGGCAGGAGCTGAAACAAATCATCCTGGCCGTCCCCGAAGTGGTGAGCGAGACACCGGGCCGTACTTCGCTGATTGAGCACGACATCATCACAGAGCCCGGAGTGGTAGTCAGGGAGTGACCCTATCGCCTCCCGGAAGCAAAACGCGCAGAGGTAGAACTGGAAATCCAGCGGATGTTGGACATGGACATTATTGAGGAGAGTCATAGTCCATGGTCTAGTCCTATCGTTCTCGTTTCCAAGCCAGATGTCTCCTGGAGATTCTGTAACGACTTTAGACGTCTTAACCAAGTCTCCAAATTCGATGCCTACCCGATGCCCAGGGTAGATGACCTTATTGAACAATTGGGTACGGCTCGATATTTGACTACCCTTGACATGACTAAAGGGTACTGGCAAATTCCCCTAACGGCATCCACCAAAGAGATAACTGCCTTTAGTACCCCTAGTGGGCATTGGCAGTATAAGGTCCTTCCATTTGGGCTGCACGGGGCACCAGCGACCTTCCAAGGTCTGGTAGACAGAGTGCTTAAGCCCCACCAGTCCTATTATGCCGCCTACCTGGATGACGTGGTCATCTATTCCGGCACCTGGGAGGAGCATCTATTGCAGGTATTCGCTGTCCTCGCGACGCTAGCGAAGGCCGGCCTCCGCATCAATCCCCGCAAATGCTTTTTCAGCTTAAAGTAGGCCAAATATTTAGGCTACCTAGTGGGACGGGGACAGGTGAAACCACAATGCTCCAAAATGAAAGACATCCAGGAATGGCCCCGTCCGAATACCAAGAGACAGGTGCAGGCCTTCTTGGGGCTAGCGGGATACTACCGCCGGTTCATGCCCCGCTTCTCTGAAAGGGCAGCACCCTTGACTAATTTAACAAAGAAAGGGGCTCCTTTATATGTGGTATGGAACGATAAAGCGGAACGAGCATTCAATGACCTAAAGAAGGCCCTAACCTCGGCACCAATATTAAAAACCCCTGACTTTTCTCTGCCCTTTATTCTCCAGACCGATGCTTCGGGCACAGGCCTGGGCGCCGTGTTGAGCCAAAGCGTCGATGGTGTCGAGCATCCCATAATGTACCTGAGCCGGAAACTGCTGGACCGGGAGACCAGGTATGCGGCAGTGGAGAGGGAAGCCTTGGCCATTAAGTGGGCGGTGACTCATCTGCGGTATTACCTGTTGGCTCGTGAGTTCACTTTGGTGACTGACCACGCTGCCCTCCAGTGGATGTCACTTCATAAGGAGTTGAACCCCCGAGTCACCAGGTGGTTTTGGGACCTGCAGCCATACAAGTTCACCATCACTTATCGTCGGGGCAACCTTCAGGCCAATGCCGATGCCCTCTCCCGGGTTCACGACCTCTCGGTTCGGTCCGCCCGACCTGATGGGTCTGGGCTGAGGGGGGGGGGGTCGTGTCACGCACGTGCGAATAGGATGCCGCGGATGGACCTAAATGGTATCGTAAACTCGTATGCCAGAAGGGAATGGTGGGGTACTAACCTTTCTCTCTTTATTTCCTGCAGAAAGAAAGACGCACCGCCGCTATGAATCTGCTTGACTCACTAACCACGCACCGCTACTTCCACCCTTCCTCTGTCAACTCCTGATGAAGTCAGCAATCCCACCATCTCGGCTCCTTCCCAGCATACCAATATATATATATTGTCGGGCAAGTGAGCTTAGGAAAGGATTTGGATGTGAGGCTGCCTTAAATGCACTTTCCATTTGACCTAACGTGGAAGAGGTCTCACTAGAATCACCTATGAGAAGGCTTAACATCAATAGTGACAAACTTTCTAACTTCTTTTTCACCTGTTTTTGTGTTCTTATTTATTTATATATATATATATACAGTATAGGCCAAACGTTTGGACACACCTCCTCATTCAATGTGTTTTCTTTATTTTCATGACTGAATGCATCAAAACTATGAATGAACACATGTGGAGTTATGTACTTACAGTAACAAAAAAAGGTGAAATAACTGAAAACATGTTTTATATTCTAGTTTCTTCAAAATAGCCACCCTTTGCTCTGATTACTGCTTTGCACACCTGAATGGTTTTCACTTCACAGGTGTGCCTTATCAGGGTTATTTAGTGGAATTTCTTGCTTTATCAATGGGGTTGGGACCAGCAGTTGTGTTGTGCAGAAGTCAGGTTAGTTGGACGATCATTTATTTTTCAACAGGACAATGACCCCAAACACA
>JANRMT010062832.1:13574982-13592275 GCA_026402145.1 Polypterus bichir lapradei | reverse complement strand
ATATATATATATATATAGTTGCAGATGGCACAAGAAACAAGAACAGAAAAAGGCAATATCGTCAGGAAAGGTAGAGGTTCTGTACAGCGGTCACAGTATCAGGTAGGACAAGGGTGGGCAATGTTAGTTCTGGAGGGCCGCAATGGTTGTAGGTTTTTGTTCCAACATAATTGCTTAATTATAAATCAATCCTTGCCAATATCAGACCTTATTTAATTTTATGGCTTGTTAGTCTACAATGTTAGGTTCTTATATTGTAGATTTTTTTCCTTTTCAAGGATATCATCCAAATGATTTGAAGGCTAAAACGGATAATTTTCAGTCTGTCACATTTTTCTCTTTAGTGTTTTATTAAATCAAATAGTGCATGATGAACACACAGAGATGTAAATGGAAATAAGCTAGAGTGAGAATGGCTGGCTTCTTTGTCATTTGCATTTTATTGCTAATAAGGAGCCATTAAAACACTGAATGCAGCTGTTTAAGGCTAAAATGAGTAATTATGGGTGGGGAACCTTAACAAGTGAGACCACTAAAATGAAGCAGAAAAATGTCATTTGAGCAATAAGTGCTTTACCACCAGTAATTGACTTCTCATTAAGAAAATGGGTTGGAACAAAACCTGCAGCCACTGTGGCCCTCCATGAGGTAGGAGCTCTGTTCTGCCATCTGCTCTACATTCCAGGAGCGTGTTGGACCAGAGGGTATGTTGGGCATACTCAGTTGGGTGGTTTCTCTGGGCTATGGGTCAAAGAAATGACAATACTGTCAGTAACAGTGCCTCCACATGTCGCAGAGTGGTACTGCTTACCTCTAATGGGCCCAGAACGTGACCCTTTAATGCGCATGCACAACAATATGTAGTTGGAAAACATTTGAAGCCTCTAGAAGTTTTCTTTTTGTTATAAAGCAATTGTTAACTAATCATAAATGCTCCTATTTGGGGATGAGAGTGGAAAATTGGAGAACCAAGAAAAAAATGATCTAGACATGGAGCAACTGTATAAATTCCACATTAAAAATAAGTGAATGTGAGCTTCATGAGGCAGTGGTCCTATCTACTGTACCACTGTGCTGCCATTGCGCCAGAAATGTATACAGTACTTTTCTAATAAATATGTTTTTGCCATGATGCAAGCAACACCTTGGGTTCCAGTATTTCGCATGGATCCACAAACTTACATTTTATATATTATGCTCTCTATCTATCTATAGACAAATAGATGGATAGACACTTCTCTTTACTCTCACATAAGATTCATATATACTGTACATCATATCTGCTATAACTGTGCACAGAAATCCAATTTTGTAAAACAAATTGCAGGTTTTCTTTACCTTGGGATACAGTTAAACAAAGACATGAATGATCCTTCTTTTGTGGAGTTTTTGATGAACACAGCCACTGAGCATTCATTTTCCACATTTATCATTTGTTTCCTTCTTTTCTCCAGTCTCAAATAGTTTTCTCAATCTGTCTATGAAAGAGGTTGAAATTACCTACAATAATAACCTTGCCAACCTTCTGTGCCTTTTGAATTTTATCATATATTTATACATTATCATCCCCTGTCTGTATATCTTGTGTAATTGCTGACATAAAAATGAAATGATGAAATAAGGAATGGTATTGCTTCGTTCAAAGCAGTTATTACAAAAGGCATATATTATTTCTTCCCAAGAATACCCACTCTTTCAAATCCATGCCAAAAGTCTTCTGGAGCAATAAACAAGGAATATACACTAGACTGCTCTCAGACAAATGTAAGTTAAAATTCATGAAAATTGCATTGGACTGAAAACAGACCAAAGATGAGCAAAATGCATTTAGATAGATAGCATTAATGGCACAATATTTCTCAATAGCTTCTAAAAACATTGCATGCTTGAAAGTCCTCTCTTTTTGCTCGTGGTATGCATAGTAAAGTCGGCTATGCAGCAAATAACTAGATGATTTAATTATTTATCAGCACAGCTTGACAGCTGAACAGTAGCTTCAGAATGATGTTTTAATTCTAGTACACCAATTTTCAAATATGCCGAATTGGAAAAGGAGAAAAAAAGATAATTATTCCTGCACTTGCTATAAAAACAAGTTGTTATTTTTATTTCTCTAATGAAATAAGCTGAACTGTTAGAAATGTATGTATCTGATTAATGGAACATTGTGATTGTTTTTTGTAATTAATCTGTTTAATCATGGATTTTTTTTTAGATTCTGACAGTTACATATTTATTTATCTTGCATTCATGCTATCCTGCCCAATTTAATGCAATCTATAACTAGAGCAAGAAGAGGTGGTTTGCAAAAACATTTCCAATTTACTTTGTAAGCAAGCAGCTTTCTAGATGGAAACAAGCAAAACATAAATTGACCCAAATTGGAAAGGTACATGCTTGGCAAAACATAACACAATATATTTTTCAAATGTTTAGTTAAATATAAAATTAAGCAAGTGAAGAGAATTTGTCTTGCTTAGATTCAAGGTCCACTTTAAATGTATACTTAACTGGAAATCTCTGCCAGTGTCACATGTGTGCTGTTCGTACATTTATTTTTAAATATGTGGTTACCTGAATATACAAGGACTCAACATTAATTTAAATATATTTGCAATTATCTAATCATGATAATTTCTCATGATTAGATCATGATCATGATTCATTTCTCCCTTCATAAAAACAGTTCACCTGAACATGGAGACACAGATAACAAGTTTGATATACTGTATCCTTATGTTAACTTTTATAGGAACTAAAAACTTACTATAATTAGTTTTTGATGTTCTTTTGGTAAGTTGACTGATAACGTGATAACTGAAATTTAGATGACGGATCAGTACATAATTTATTTTTCACAATAGATCATGAATAAATTTAAATTTAAGCTAAAAAAAAGGAAAGGCAGTAATGCTGGCCTTCTTATCACTTTCCACAGTCTGCTCATCCAGTTCAAGGTACTGAGTTGCCAATCCTGGACAAGATAACAGTATCTTGCCAGGTTTCATACAGATTAATACAAAATGGCTCAGACAAATTTGGTCTGCATAATATTAATATTAAAGATGGCAGTGGAAGATTGAGAAAACAAAAGGAATGCCTTGGTGATTTTTAAAGTCCAAGGAATGACAGTACAAATATATAAAAAACAGCAAGTCACACCATGATAGATAGTGGAACAAGTTCAAAATCACACATTAAAGGGGCACTGGAGACCCTTCTTACATCAGATAATACCTAAAGGCCACTTCCTCTGGCAAATGTTTAAGGCAGTGAAGGTGTGATTAGGGGCACACTCACTGCTCTTCATCTGGGTCTTTTTCCTTGCATCTGAGAGAGAAAAAGGAAAATGAGTAGGTGGCTGTGCTACTCAAATGAGGCTTATTCAACCCATGCATGTGTCAATATACACGAATGCCATTTGTATTTTTAGCATTTGTCATATTGTCATTAAAATATTGAGTACTGTACTGTTTTAGCAGCAATACAATCTGCACTCCAGAAGACGTCATCCACCTGAAGCTAAGCATGGTTGGCCAATTCAGTACTTTGATGGGAGACCATCTAGGAATAGCTTGGGTTGCTGCTGGAGGAGGCACTAATGAAGCTAGTAGGAGGCACTGAAGCTGTGGTCTGAAGGTGGATTCTAATGTCCCAGTGCCAGGGGACACTGTGCTGTAAAAATGGCACCCTTCTTCAGATGAGACATAAAACCAAGGTCCTGACTCTCAGTGGTTATTAAAGAGCATCTTTTGAAAAGAGTAGGGTTTATTTCAATATCCCATTACAGCCTCAGCCATTTTGGCTCCCTAATCATCCCATTTTTAATTGTCTTTCACTCTTAGCTCTAATATCTAATAAGTGGTGAGCATACTGATGCATTAATGGCTGCCATCACATCCTACAGTAGGGTGCTACACATTGGTAGTGGTTGAAGTGCTACCCTCTGTCTAAGTAAAGCACTTTGAATAATGAGAAAGACTCTATATACAGTACATGTATTTAATTAATATTATTATTTTATTATTCTTAGATGCATGATTATTGCACCTAGACAAATCACCACAATGCAACGTAACTGCTAAGAAAGTTTCAATCATTAAGTCACTGAGAAATTAAGTAAAAATATTCCAAATTTCATTTGAAGAAAAAGCTACTATCAAACCAGTGTACATAAATATTCTCAATCGCTTATAAGCAGGTCTGGTGCCATAATGGATGCAGGCTTACTTTGCATCCAGTGTCTTGAATGCAAACATGTTCCTCTTTTAAATGCACTTATTGTTAAACTGACTTTTTGTCTTTTTCTTCACACTGTAGATTCCCAATGATCTACCATATAAAATACATCCTCTACAGCATTTTTGGGCCAATTAGTGATTTCACTCTTTAATTTACCTCAATGTTAAATGTAAAATAATCAATTTGCAATATTTGGCAAATAACTGAAAGTGTTAATGCTGATGAATTACCAGCGTTGTTACAGAGTACCTTAATAATCACAACTATGTCTAATTATCAGAAACCTTCACATTTAAAAAAAAAAAAAACTCCTTCAACAAAGTGATGGCTACACAAGGCAAAAACTCTTTTATTTAATCTTTACTTGCTATATATTTTCTAAAAGCAAAAATACCTTATGAGGTCATATGATTGATTGTGTTATTTTTCAAAGCTCTGCTACTGAATTGAAGAGCAGTATAGTCTAACACTCTAACATAGAGTAGCAGTCATCATTGCCTTTCCAGTATCAACAAGTCAGAACACAAAATTTCGCTACAATAGCCTTTTCACTGATCCAAAGGCTTTTAGTGAATAATGTGGTTGGTGAAGGCCTCCACTGGCATGCATCTGCGCACAATAATTTAATGTCACTTAATCTCTGGTGTGTGGTACCATAATAGTTTTATTGTCTTTTTCTTACTGAGTTTCTTTAACTTTTGTCAATCTTAGTAACTCTGCTCACAAGAATCCAGATGTTCTCAGACTCTCCTTTCCCATGTACATTTGGGATCTGCTATCCTTATGTTTGTTTGATTTTCTAGATACTTTTGTAATATTGATGCTGTATGTCAGCCCTCATTTTCAATCTTTTATTTTTTGTGTTTATTGTTTCAGTGTGTTAGTTACTTACTAGTAATTTTTATATACCATATATAATCGCATTTAAGTTCCCCATGGATAAGTTGGGGCTTGATTTTACCGTATTATTTCCAGTATTTTATAATGTCAGTCGTATAAGTTGAATATGGAAAATTGATGCTATTGGTCCAAGAGATTATGATATGCTAACGCCCACCTGAGAGAGTAACCACAGAGCACACTATGTATTGTGCCTACGTGACCAAACAGTAATACCCAAACTATTTAGAAGCGACATTTGCACTGTTTTGTGTTTTTTGTATCTCACACCCTCATGCACCTTTATCATAAGAGCATCCCTTAGCTACGATGTAGCGTTTGATTAGAAGAAAATATGAAGCTGGTTTTAAATTAAAAGTTGTTGACGTGGCGAAAGAAATTTGTAACTGCACTGCTGCAACAAAATTCAATGTATCTAAGAAACTGGTGCAAGACTGGAGGAAGCAAAAAAAATTAAGTATCATATTTATTTAACGGGCGTATAAGTCAAGGTCTGATTTTATGATAGCATATATGATATTTAAATTATTTTGAAGTATTCTGGATTGTTGTGTGCTTTGTTTTATAGCTTGTGAGAGTGTAGTTAGTGAAATGCAATATAAAATAAAGATGACAAAAGTCACAGGGTTCCAAAGCCTGTCACTGCAGCACTGGGAAAAAAGCAGAAAACAGTCTTAGATAGGGTTCCAGTCTATTAGAGGAGACACACAAACACTCAGTCACCAAATTAGATTCATTAATCACCAGCAGTGGCAGACGTATGGAATATAGAAGGAAAAGTGAGGAAAAAAAATCCTTGCAAAATGGAGGTAATATCCAAACTCTGTACCATGGCTAGGTGAACAACCCAGTGTCCTGGAACAGTGAGATAACCGGTGTGATGTCTGGCCGGCCGTTCATCCCGGCCAATACCCCCACGCCACCAGGTGGAGCCCTCCCTGCAGTATGGGGGTGACCCGAAGACCAGCAGGGCATCATGGACATTGGAGTGTTTATTCACAGCCCTGCTGGATACCATGGGGGCCGCTAGGAGACGCTGCAGGGAGGAACAACGTTTATTTGCCTTACGCCCCGGAAGTACATCCGAGTCACAAGGACAAGGCGAATGATGTGCTTCCGGGGTGAAGAAAAGGACTTTTGATCTGACCCGGAAGTGACAGGAGATCACATGAACATGGATTGGAACACTTCCGGGTCAGGGAGTATGAAAGGATTGTGGGAGCTCCCAGATGGCGAGCTGAGCTGGGTGGAAGGGTGGCAATGTGTCTGGGAGTGGAGGATTGGTTTATTGTATTGTGTATTGTATATTAATGAGTATTGTGGAGAGGAGGGTGCTTTGTGAACTGTGCAGTATAAATAAAGTCTACTTTTGGACTTTTATCTGGTCTCTGGCGTCTTGGACAAGGGTTCAAGGGAGGGATAGCGCCCCCTATCTGTCACACCGGTCTAACCACTGCATCATAGTGCCATTAATAAATGATCTTTAGTGCCCAAAAATAGTTTAGGAATCAGTCATCCAGATAAGTATTTAGGTAGGATATTGAATGGAAGACAGGAATTTCTTTTTTCAGTTGAAATATTCTGCACAATGCTGTGCCCGGGCAAAAGAAATATTGCCACTTCTGCCACAGTCCTGCTGCTCCTTTGCTTTATCAGACTGTGGCTGTTTAGAATGCCACAGTAAATAATGACTCTAATACCAAAAAGTACTGTGCTCATTTAGTTGTGGTCCCCACCCAAAACCCCTACTTTTTTCCAAATTTTCAAACTCTTTTTCCAAATTACGCACTTATTGTTTTGTTTCTGAAACTGACATTAGCAGTTTAAAAATAACACTACAGGTTATCTGCCTTATCTTTGATTATTTACTGTATTATGTAGATTTGCTACCATCCATTCAGTATTCCACTTATCAAATTCAAAGTCCCAGAGGACAGAGGCCTATTTCCACAGCAGGGGATTCAAAATGGGCACCATCACTAGATGGGACTCCAGCCTAGTGCAGTTCACACTCATGCATACATCTGGGCCAGGTTAGAGTCACTAACTAACCTAACATGGATGGCTCTGAGGTGTGGGAGGAAAAAGATTTGCTACAGGAACATAAATGTCATTATTGGTCCTTAAACATTACACTACAAGTGTTACTAAATAAAGCAAAGGT
This sequence comes from Polypterus bichir lapradei, assembly GCA_026402145.1. Lineage (NCBI taxonomy): Eukaryota > Metazoa > Chordata > Cladistia > Polypteriformes > Polypteridae > Polypterus > Polypterus bichir. The sequence continues at coordinate 13,584,969 of JANRMT010062832.1, read as the reverse complement.
TTTCAGATTGGTTTAAGTATTTCTGGGTAGTTTTTCAGTCTCATAAGCATTCCTGCAGCTACCATTATTTCTAAACTGTATTTTCATTACATGTCTAACAATCTGTTAGTCTTTTTTTGTTAATCATTAGCAAATGACATTGGTTTCTTGGTAGCTTTTCTTGTAATCATTGGAGAAATGAGGCTGAAAAAATCACCACTACTTTAACAACTATTTTCCAGGTTTACCCAGTTTGGCTGTGTGGCAGGTGGCTGGCGTCCATGCACACTATATTCAGGGGGAGCAGCCCTGGACACTGCAATACCTCCCCCTGGACGCTAGATGGCTGCCCCCCTGGGGTGGAGCAGTGCCTCGGTTTCCCACAGGGCTCCCTGGCAATTGGAGTTGGGTGCAGCCCTGTTGGGTCCCACAGGCACCGCCAGGGGGTGCTGTGCTTGGGACTCCTGAGCCCATGTGGGCAACATATGCATCACACCAGGAGGTGCAGACGGAACTCGGTGATCAAACACCTGGAGCACTTCCAGGTGAACTATAAAAGGAACCAGCGACCACCACTCAGGGGCCAGAGTCAGGTGGAGGAGGACAAGGTTGCCTGGGAGGAGTGGTGGTGCCAGAGAGTTGTGCTTGTACTTGTGTGCTTTATTTGTGTTGGGACTGTGTTGTGTCTGTGGGGTTCATGGGGAAGATGTGCTCCACAGGTGAAGAAAATAAACAGTTTACTTATTTTACACGTGCCTCCCGTGTCCAATCTGTGTCAGGTTGGGCGGTATATAGCACCTTTCTTACAGCTGGTTGCCCTAATTATTTTTTTCACTCTTTATGGTACTGGACATCCTTTGAGGTGAGACTCATTCTTTAAATATCATAGAACTCCAATCATGACTTCTTTGGCCTTTCTCTGGATCTCATCTTGTTCACCTTCATCATCTCCCTTTCTCTCTACATGGCCAAAGTTATTCTGTTTCTCCACAACACAGCAACAATCACCTCAACACCAAATATTTCTCTCAACTGAGCAGTCATCTTCCTCTTATTTTGAGACTTCCCACACATCTACCTGATCATTCTAATCTTTGTTTTGTCCAGCTTTTCTTCATGTTCTGCCTTCATTGGTCATGTCTCATTTCCATACAGCATACTATTCCTCACACAGTTTTGAAATATTATCCCCTGCAATTCCAGGGAGGCTCCTTTAGAAGTCAGAACAGGGTGAAACCTTATGGCATTCATTCAGTTTATGTCTTCAATATACTGATCCACCAGGGTTGTGAGAACTTAATCAATTCAATAGACATACTCATCATTACATTCCCACACTCACTTATGCTTAAGTAATTTATAGATATTGAATAACTTAACTTGTGCATATTTAGAATCTTCTTCTTCTTCCTGTTCATCTTTTCTCAGTGGGGTTGGTGGGCTTGATCAACTTTCTCCAAACAGCTTGGTCCTGCACCTCCTTGCCAGTCAAGCCCTTGTCCTTCACATCTTCTTTTAAATATCCATCCAAATCCACTTTGGCTTCCCTTGCATTCTCTACTCCTATACTTCCATTTCCACCACTCTTTTGTCAATGAATCCATTATCTGTCCTTATCACATGCCCATACCAGTTCAACCTACTGTCCTGAACTTTCTTTGATATCTCTCCCACTTTTATTGTACTTCTTATTCTGTTCTTTTTTTGTAACTACACACATCCATCTCAACATTCTTGTTTCTGCCACACCTAACTGTTTTTCCTCTGCTTCCTTTACTGCCCATGTCTCGGATTCATATATTATTGCTGGTATTACCACTGTCTTAAAAACCTTACTTTTTATCATTGCCTTAAATCACTCTATACTCCTGATACTTTCATCCAATTGCTCCATCCACACTGCATTCTCAACATCTAGCATCCCATCTTGGGGTACCACTGATCCTAGATATTTAAATGTATCCAATCTTTTTCATAGCACTCTTTGCAGGCTAACTTCTGTATCCTGATTATCATTAAACCTCATATATTCTGTCTTCTTACTATTTATCTTCAACCCTCTATCTTCCAAAGCCCTTCTCCATTCTTCTAATTTCCTTTCCACTTCTTCTTTTCTGGTGCTATACAACACAATGTCATCAGCAAAAATCATGCACCAGGGGGATTGGTCTTTTATCCCATGATTCAACACATCCATAACCACATCAAAGATTTAAAAATGGTCCCTGGTGCAGACCCACTCTAACTGGGATCTGTTTCCACAACACTGCTTTTAACCTGAGTCCTCAATCCCTCATTCACATCCTGGATGATCCTCACATATTTCTCTGGTACTCCTTTCTCTCTCATGCACCTCCAGGCCTCTTGACATGGTATTCTCATGCAATCAATAAACATCACATGCAAATCTTTCTATTTTTCTAGATGCTTAGAAAGTCAAGTATGTTGAGAAAACCAAAATAGACACTAGCGACACAATGAGCGTCTGAAATCCAGTTTCCTGAAGCTATGAGGCAACAGTGCAAACTACTGCACCACTTCTAAAAATACACATTCTCTTTTCCTCAGTCATGATATTCCACCTCTTCTCTTTTCTGTTTTCCATTCTTTTAGCCCCAATTTTTAGTTCAATATACCCTTTTTTCCATTGTTTTATGTTGCTCATCTTTCTTTTGCTCATTCACTCAGTTTGACACATCAGTGTCAACTTTCTAAATTCACCAAGCCTCATTTTTGCGTTCTTTTCAGGTTTTTCTGTTAGGCCACTCTTTTATTCCAACAGGGTTGTCTGTTCTTTTATCCTGCTGTCAAGTGTGGTCATCCTTTGTAACGTCTGTGACTATTTGAACTTCTTATTTTTTCAACCACCTTAACTTTTTTCCTTTTCTGCCATCGAGTTAAAGTGCTCCAACTTATTGTTGGCACCCAGCTGACTGACTGCTTTTCACCAAATCGTTTTCTATCCAAAGTTTAATGATGCTTTTGATAAGTTCCAACAGAGGAAAATCAAGATATGTGTTTTCTTATAGTAATTTCTGGAAAAAAAATTCACACTGCAACCATTTAAGAGAAATTTAGCAGCGAGTAATTTTCATTCTACCATGTAGTGTACCCAGCATTTCTAATTCATTCTGCTGAGGGTACTGCTTCATTTTAAAGTAAATATGTCAGGGGACAAAGGCTAACTATTGCATTAAATGCAGACAGGAAACACTCTTTATCTTACTGTTCCTTCATTTTCTGTATAGATTCTTAACAGAGCAGGATGTTAAAAATGACTCCTCAAGCTCATTTGTTTGAATTCACTTCAATTTATGTTGCAATTGCAAGCAACTGGGTGCTATATTGCTGTATGAATTACAAATACATGTCCCCTAGGAATTCAAAGTACTGCAATCTGTGAACACCACCACAGTAAAATATGTTCCTCACAAACCGAAGTAAATAAGCCTCTGAAAAGCAAAACAGTCAGCCTGCAGTGAAAATGACAAACGTGTCTATCAATGCAAACACAGCTGTAATAGTGTTTCTTTCTGTCTCTTCTGTCGTAACCTTTGTGGCATCAAGCAAACTGCTCAAAAAACAAAATTACAGTGGGGGAAGCTGTTGAATCTATGTGTGTGCTTGTGGGGAGGGGGTTGGTAGTCATTGTTTTATGAAATTAATCTTTATTAATATGTATAGCATCTTTACCAAATGATATTATCCAACAATATAATACAACTTAAGTTGTAGAGTTTATAGAGGAACATAAACCAAGCAATGTACAGTACATGTCCTGGTAAATCAGGAGCAAATATTTATGACACTTTGAACAAAGCAATTAGATTCCTTCAACTAGTAGTTCCAACAACCTCGGTTTAGCTCCTCACTTGTTCAGTGTCTGGATTTTACAAGCTCCATCTCTGTCTTTGTGGGCTTTTGTTAGTCCTATGGCATTCTGCCATATCCCAAAATTTTATTTTAGCCTAAGTGGTAAGTCAAAAGTGTTCCAACATGAGTAATGGAGCTTCAGGTTGCAGTGTGTCTAATGATGAACTGGCATTGAGTTCACTGTCCGTTCTTATCTTACGCCCAATGCTTCCAGGATAGGTTTAGGCTTACAGTTACCCTGCAATTGAAAATTGAGGTTTAGATCATGAATGCATAATTGAAAACTCATCAGTATATTGTGACAATGATTCTTGCCTTGGTGAAAAAATAAATAAATAAATAAATTGTTCCAAGGAGTGAAAATACATGAATGTTTAGTATTTTGTGTGCTGATTTCAAAGATGTTTTTATATCATTTTTATGAGTTAAGGTTTCTAACTAAAGTACAACTTAAATTTGAAACTCTAATATATTTATGTGCTTATTAAAATGATAAATATATCATCTAAAACATGTTTTTTGTTTTCTGCTGTAGTTTGTTTCAAGAATGTCTTTTTGAAGAGTCCAACAGCAGTCATCCCACATACTGTAGTGGGACTCCATTTACCTTGTTAAACTTTTTTCTTGTTTGAAATGTAATGATAAAAATTGCTGGTCATGTCCATTACTGATCGAACCAAGGTTTTCATAGAAAAAGTCCAAGTGAGAGTCCATTGCACCCCATTGTTTGGTATGTCAACTATTTCAGGGTAATTTTTACTATTACAGCTTCCCAAAAAGTCTGTGCAGAAACTTTTGAAGCTCTGCTTAGAAGATTTCCCAACTTTATTTAATTCTTATTCAGTTCACTCATCTTTTCACACTTCTCTGACTTGAGGATCTACAAAAATGCCTTCCTTAACATTGACACCACTATTCCCGGAAATTCATTTTATAAGTATCATGAATCCCATTTTTGTTAAATCAATTGCTTTTAGAATGTTCTTCATAAGTCCAAGTTTGATAGGCAGAGGAGGAAGGTACACTTTCTCAGGGTCAAAAAGGTGATTGTTTACCACATTATTCTTTCCTGGAAAAAGTGAGGAACATTTCTGCCTTCTTGGTCTTCTTGTCCTTACTGTCCCACTCACACAAAAAACAACAGTATTTGGCTTAAGCAAGTTGCAAGCCAAGCAAAAGTGCTACCATATGCAGATCTCCATAGATATTCCACTTACTGTATATTTCTGATACTGAATATTTTCTAAAATTAACTTCATTTTTTAATATGACTCTTTAACATTAGTAATATGTTGTAAAGGTACTGAAGGGAATTTGTTTCCATTACGGAGAAGAACATCTTTCAAGTTGAATGCTGGGGAGTCCATGAACAAATTCCATTCATCCATGTAGTGTTTATGGCCAAGAGGCTGTAATTGAATTATTTTATTTTAATGTAATAGTGAATAGTATTTAAAAAATAATATGTTTATTTATTGTTATTTTAATCCTGAAATGACACTAAATGATGAAAATATGAGGTGGTTATGCAAGAAAACTAAGCCAGATAGAAAAAGATCTGACTCTACATTTGTATTCAGCATTATAAAGTCTGCTTAGAATGGCCATGACAATCCTTAGGACAAAATTGATGGCTAGTGTCATTTTTAGCTCTGAAATTTATTTCTCAGGTACTTAGTTTAGATTAAGCTAGATAGAGCTTATGTCTGAGGAAATGTCTGTTTGCAGCAGAAAAGTACAAACATAGAACATTGTTCTTAAAATAAAAGAGCATGAGCCAACTGACCAGAGGTGATATGTTATTATTATCAGCACATGTGCTTTCATCAACATTTAAACACTTGAAGTGACATTTTGAACTTGTAATTTGTTAAGGGAATGGTGACTTTGTTATTGTTGGTGCTCCTGGAGACATCCGGGTTCAAGTCCAGGTCTCAAAACATACTGTAGGGAGTTTTCACATTTTCCTCATATACTTGTTAGTTTTTCCTTGACTAATTACATTTTCCTTTCATATCCCAAAGATTTGTGTTTGAATGATTGGTGGCTTTAAATTAGCACACTATGGGTGAGTGTGGGTGGATGCATAAGTGTGGTGTGTGGTAAACTCTTTTGCCTTGCATATGATGATGCTGAGACAGGCACTAGTAAATCATGAACCTACAATTAGATTAAAGTTCAGAAACTGGATAGTTTAATGCAGCCTCTGTTTTCAGTTACCACAGATATTGAATTATAATGATTCATTAAAGAGGAATAGACTTAAGTATTGTTTCCTTAGTGTCAGGAACACATCCTGACTGCCCAAAATCCTAGGAATAATGACTTCAAAGCTAGTGGCAGTTAGTAAGAGGAGACATTTGCTTTAATCAGTGAGGATTCAAGATTGCTGAGATGAAGTGGAGCTCCCGTAACAAATTCTACACTTTAGTCTATGTTCAACTGTTGAAAATTAGTAGTTACTCTAGAGTTACTTTCATACAGAGTGGGGTATCATTAACATACTCTTGTGGTTAACAACAGTTAGATATTGAACAAAAGTGATCCAAGCATTTAGCCTTGCGGCAGAACGCTCAGTTCATTGATGAGCATTTCCAAATACCAGAGAAAAATCCCCACATTAACACTTATATTTTTTGCTTGATGTAGTAACAGCATTTCCATGGTACTTAGCACAACCACATTTTTCTGTCTTGCACAAAGCCATGATTCTAACTGAGTTTCACACAATGCAGTTTTCTAGCATGTTCCATCCTCTCCTAAACACCTAGTTTTTTCTGAACTGACATGTGTGAATTTTCTTTACTGTATTTTGTTTTCACTTGTTTGATTTTTTTCAATGAACACTTCAGTTTTCCTTATTATTTCTTTTGTAAACATCAAATTGCTGAAGATAGTGCTCCCTCAGCCCCCAGGTCATAAGAGACGAATCCCTTAATCTCTCTAAGGTTATTCCAACTAAATAAATTTTTTTCTTTCTTTCTCTCAAATAGAAAAATGCTTAGTGGGTTCCTATGTCAAACAATACTAAAGTTCTCTCTTTGACATTTTCTGTGTTTAAAATGGATTCCATGCCATCTGATATTAATGTGTCCACATAACATCAGCAAAGTAACTCACTGACCATAGGGCGTCTGATAAAAGTGCCGAAGGACTATGCAATGAGCACCAAAGTTCAATGGAATCAACCAAATGCACATTGAGGTTGCTATTATCTTGCATTAGAGAACCTTTCAGACTTCTCTGCCTTTGTTTTGAAGATGAAACAGTGCAAGAAATAACAAAAAAAGAAATATGGAATACAGTGATCCCTTGCTATGTTGCGCTTTGACTTTCGCGGCTTCACTCCATTGCAGATTTTATATGTAAGCATATCTTAATATATATCACAGATTTTTTGCTGGTTCGCGGATTTCTGTGGACAATGGGTCTTTTAATTTATGGTACATGCTTCCTCAGTTGGTTTGCCCAGTTGATTTATTATACAAGGGACGCTATTGGTGGATGGCTGAGAAGCTACTTAATCAGAGCAGGTATTATGTATTAAATAAAACTCCTCAATGATATACGATATGCTTCCCGTACGGTGCTTCACATACTTAAAAGCCCGAACGGCACCTATTGATTTTTGATTGTTTGCTTTTCTCTCTCTCTCTCTCTGACATTCTCTGCTCCTGACGGAGGGGGTGTGAGCAGAGGGGCTGTTTGCACACTGGAGTAGAGGATACGGACGCTCCTCTAAAAAATGCTGAAAGACTACCTTCACATTGCTCTCTTCCTTGCGGCTGCTTTGTCGGGTGGTGCTTCGCATACTTAAAAGCACCTATTGATTTTTGATTGTTTACTTTTCTCTCTCTGTCTTTCTCTTTCTTTCTCTCTGACATTCTCTGCTTCTGACGCACACTCCTTTGAAGAGGAAGATATGTTTGCATTCTTTTAATTGTGAGACTGAACTGTCATCTCTGCCTTGTCATGGAGCACAGTTTAAACTTTTGAAAATGAGACAAATGTTTGTTTGCAGTGTTTTAAAGTTCCTGTCTCTACAACCTCCTGTGTTTCTGTGCAAATCTATGACCCAAGCGTGATAATATAAAAATAACAGTATAAACGTATGGTTTTTACTTCGCGGATTTTCACCTTTCGCGTTGCGTTCTGGAAAGCAACCCCGGCGATCGAGGAGGGATAACTGTACGCCTTTCTAATTTTTAACGTGGTCACTATAAGATATTACCTGCCACTATGTGTGTCTGCTCCACTGCAATGGAGTGAAGAATTAAAAGATAATTTGTTTTTGTTATCTCAGGCAAGGAAAACTACTTATTTCAGTCTTTAAGAGGATAAATCTAAACTATTCATAAATTTGTAACAAAATATAAATGCCCGCTGCACCTATAGAATTTTGATTGCAGTAATGGTTTACCAAAAAATTATTTGTGTTGAAGAAATGCCTAATATAAATGTCTTGGAAATGCCGACAGTTATGGGTATGAGGGTTCAAATATTCCCTGAATCATATTGCTACATTCAGCTAATGTTATATTCAAGGAGATCTTGGAACTCCTGTGGAAAAGAAATATCATTAATAATGAAACAATGAAGATTACTGATTAAAAATATGACATCAAACAATACAAAACAGATAGGTTTACATATAAAATGGTCACAAAAAGCCATGATTCTGGATCATCTAGTTTCTGAAGTCATCCTGCATCTACTCAGAAAAATGGAAAGTCTTATCCTAAGCACTATTCAAGTTTCACATATAGCTCACAGCAGTAGGTAAGCCTCAATTTTGCTACAATGGATGCTAAATTTTACTTCATATACACTATTAGCTAACATTAGGGAAAAGTTGACAATAATTTTAATTGGATTCAGGGCTGGTTTGAAAAATTTAGTGGATAAACAGTTTTTTAAATAGTTATTGGTTTAGTCATGTTGACTTCCAGACATACACAGGCGCACCCAGGCACAGGTCTGCTCAGCTTGAAATTTTCCCATAGTGCATCAGATTTAAAAAGTTGGGTGGGTTACAGGGTATCTAGATTTAAATCTGTAAATGAAAATGACATACTACTGAAGTCTTTACACACACAAGCAAAAACACAAAGCTTATCTGAAGCAACAATAACTCTAGTGCATTGATGTTTTCAACACATTATAGTAACATGACATGTCTCAGAACCTAATTATTGATAATTTGAATCTCATTCATCCATTATTTGAACCTGCTTATTTCATTACTGTGGAGCTGTGGAGATCTGGACCTTGCCTCAGCTGCACTGAATAGACAAGGCAAAAAACAAGTCTCATATTGTATTCAACTTAGATTCACATATTAACCTAATACTCATGTCTCAGAACATGGCAGGAAATACAATTACCCAGAGAACACACACCTGAACATAGGAAGTTGCAATTTGAGACTTTTTACTTTAGCTGTAAGGTAGCCCCCAGGTATGGATCCCTCGCTTGTTAAGTTGCAATAACGGCAGGATGCACTGCAATCAATATGGAGAAATATGACTGTGCCACATTACTGGCAGTGTGATGAATCCATGCATTGATGAATTCAGGCAGTTCTACAAGTAAATGGGGGGAACAAATTGCTATTGGGAACATACCGTATATCTAATAAAGCAGCCAATCACTGTAAATACATCTAATTACTTCCTATGCGTACTGAAAGAGAAAAAAATCAAAAGGTAAAACTTTCTTTTGCAGAGACTGGTACATTATCTTCTCTGAGGCACAGGACAACACTGATTTACTGAGAACCTGTGAAAGATGTCAGACACTTTTGATCTGGACAAAAATTCATAGTGAGAAAGACAGTACACTTCAAGATCACACTTGTAATTCCTGAGCCCAAATGACAGCGCCCTTGAAGGATTACCAAAAGCCAATTCTTAAAATACACAAACACAAACAGACAATAACTTTTGAGGGAGTAAATGCTAACATTATTCAAAGTTATTGTCTGTTTTTACATGCATTTTTATTACTCTTTAATTAATTAATTATTTTTTTATATTAGTATACTGCTGCTGGATTATGTGAATTTCCCCTTGGGATTAATAAAGTATCTATCTATCTATCTATCTATCTATCTATCTATCTATCTATCTATCTATC
>JANRMT010062832.1:13494750-13574972 GCA_026402145.1 Polypterus bichir lapradei | reverse complement strand
ATCTATCTATCTATCTATCTATCTATCTATCTATCTATCTATCTATCACAAAAATAAAGTGAAAACAATGATTTTTTTTTTTTTGGATTTAAACAAGCCTGTCTTATACAAAAACACACACATAACCCCTTGATCTTGTAAAGGAGCAGAACTATTCTAATGCCCTCAAACAGTACGTCTAGCAACTCAGCATAGGAAGTTGAATATTACTACAACTACACACAATCTCATTCATATGATCTTTTGGTCACTACCCAGAGCTTTTGATCATAAGTGTGAGTGGTGATGTAGATTCACTGGTAAATTGATAGCTTCATCTAAAGACATACTCTGCTCTTCACTACCGTAAGTTACAACTTGCTGAAAACTGCTATTTTTTGCACCTGCGTACCGGTAGTCTTTGTTGCCTACCATCAGTATTTCATAACATATACAGATCATTTACAGATATATACAGATATTTTGGCACCCCATCTATGTCCCCCTACACCACCCACCCACTGTGATGGTGCGGGTCCTGCTCCAAGCTCCCTTTTCTTGGCTTGGGAGCTTCTTGAACCCAACACCGTCAGTATATAACTGGATAAGCTGTGCAATGAGGACAAATCACACATGGAGCAAGGGGATGGAGAAAAAGGTGGTCAGTGCTTTTATTAAAAACAAAAACAAAACCAGTATCCAAATAAATAGTGCAGTGCTCAAAGTTAAATAAACAAACAATCCATAAAATGAGGTGATAAAAGTGGAGGTTAAAATCCAAAAAAAATAAATCCTTTAAAACGAGGTTAAAATCCAACAGACTGGAAACAGTCCCTCTTTTAAATACCCAGTACCTTCTTCCTTCTAACTGGCGGCTCCCCTGCTTATCCCAGCAGACTTTGCAACAGAGGAGTCGCCCTACCTGCAGCTGCAGCTGACCTTCTCCTGGTCCGGTTGCCTTCCATCCCCTGGCTCCGTACAGCTACTTTACTGGACCAACACTTGGGTTCCCCAATGGCCATAGTGCTCACGATGAGGCTCACTTTCCCAAGCCTCTTTAACTCCCGCTGCCTTCCATGGCCTTACACACTGAGTCGTCCACAGTCCAAATCCTCAAAACTGTTCAGCTGGAGTGACCACTTCTTTCTGCCCCCGCCTGCTGAGTGTCGACCATACACTCCTCTTTAGGGTCTCTTCTCCTATCTGCGTGCCTTCACCAGTGAACCTGCTGTCATTCGCTCGCTCGTTCATACCGCACTGGCTCTCCATGTCTGCAGCCTTTTTCTCCCTTAACTTCCATCCTTCTGTTTTCCTTTTTTTTCCTCTGTTTCCTTTTTACAATGGGGCCGTGGCACATATGTGGTGATTAGCAGCTTCTTGTGTAAATTCCGGACACGGGCGATCCTTCACCTGTGCAGGTAAAACGCCCATGCCCACATCATGCCTGGGAACCACTCCCGCTACACTACCACGCCCCCTACTTAAACCCTGAGTGGGCAATTATTTATTTAAAAACTGGCCATCCGTTTAGAGCTGCAGACCCGCTATACCACATTCCTCGCCCCTTAAGCCACCAGTTGCATGGAAAGGCTACATACCTCAACCAACCCAGTGCAACTGGCGGCCCAGGTCCGTGGCTTATCCCTGACACAGTTCTAAAACGACAATAAAAGCACTAAAACAACCCCACACTAAACCCAACCCAAGCCCCCGTTTGTTTAAGAACTTTAAAAAGACAACAAAACAATCAATAAATAAATGTCTATTAAAAAGCTCAGTCCTTTAAAATGTCCTCCTCTGGCTTGGGTCAGTAGGTTCTTGAAAATGTCTGGTACCAATTCTGCTTGCTGCTCTGTCTCCTTCTTCAGTTCCCATCGGTAACTCATCCCACTGCTGCAACCATTTGTGACAGTGTTGGGTTCAAGAGGTTCCCAAAGCTGGAAGAGGGAGCATGGTGCAGGACCCGCACCATCATACCCCCACCCCAATTTTTGATCTAATTGAAGAATATACTGGCGCTTGAAACACGATTCTAATGCACCTGCTCCCTGTTTGTATTTGATAGTAAATATTCCGTTACTCCAAATTCCTATCAAATTAAAGTGTATTTCAGCACTTGTACTTCCAAGTGGGACCCTCTCCCCTCTAAACACTCCTATCTAATGATAGTTAAATGCGGTAGTTGACAGTCAAAGGGAACCCCACCCACTGCACTATTAAAAATTCATACTTAAATGGAGAGTATTGGCAATTATGTGTCTCCACTTCAGGCACTGATTAAACCTACTGTACATATAATATGGTAATTTCTTCTGTGCCTTTCTGATGTTGGAGACACCCACAGTAGGAATCATATGGAGTTTGTTCCCTTTTTTCTACAGATTTAAATGCTGAGCTAACATTAGTGAAGTTGGTTTATTTGGTAAAAGTTTAACAGTATGAACTTAGACATGGCATTCATTTTTTGTCAAGGTTTTGATGTGAAGTCCATTTGAATGGTGTCCTTTTTTAGCTCACATATTTGTGTAATTAATTATTTACCAGTTGTTTTTCTTTAAAATAAGATAACAAGAAGTAGTGCCGGTCAAAGCCCTTTTGGAGCCCTCATTGTCCATATTGGGTAGTTGGTCTTATTAGACTTCAGAGACCTGTGTGGGTCCCGTTCAGTGTCTGGAGCATGTGCCCTTTCAGTACCACAATCAGTGCCTCTTGGTGTATATACCATAGAGCTTAAGGAGTGTGTGCCCGTCCGTGTCTGCAGTGTGCACACTTTTTCTTTCAGAAATGGTGCCCAGTGGTTAACAGTGCCCACTTACTATCATCAGTGTTCAATGAAGGGAGGGTTGCAGCTGGGGTTGGTCCCCCTCGGTGTCCAGATTGTGCCCCTTAACTTTCATAAATGATGCCCCTCAGATGATGGCACCCTAGAAGGTCAACTATGTTGCCTAATCAATCAACCAGCTCTGACAAGAAGGTGTGACTCAGCACTCCTGGGATAGGCATAAATAAATAGAAGATTTAGAATCTAGTTATTTAGAGTCTTCTTTTTCAGCTAAAAATGACATACAGTAAGTCTGCTGTGAGTCTACCTTTGAAAAAAAGAGTGTAACAAAGAACGGAGCAGCCTGGACAGAGAATAAGACTCATCACTTAATTCCACATGTAGTTTCTCTTTGGCAAAATTAAGAGCTCATTATTTAATTTCAGGTCAAAAGAGATGAGAGGGAATGCCCTCAATAGACAGTCACTGCACAGTGTAGACTTGGGTGAAACAGCAATATATAAGCATGGGTATATCAAAATAGTTGAAACCCAAAGTGCCTAGTGGGCACATTATGGCTGATAATCCCCAAATCTGGTAAGAAGAAACATAAATGTAACGGTGAAGGCACTATATAATACCATTTTAGACTATATGCTACCACATAGCAAATAATCTAAGGTTTAGGGTAAGGGGGGGAAGCAAAAGCTTTCACCAGGCTGATTACAATATTCATCACCATAATATAAAAAGGCAATGCTTTTAGATGCAGCAGTTGAAATAATGTAGTCTACTATATACTACAACATAATCAATAACACAATATACAAAATAATGTTTAAAAGACAAAAAAGGGCTAAAAAATGACTTAAACCAGGGATGATGCCTTGTCTGAAACATAAGGAATAACCCTTTATTGAAACTTCAATCAAAAAATAAAACAAAGTATTGCTTTCAAAAAAAGTATTTCATTTTTTCTTTGGTTAACAATTTCAGGTTCCTCATCAAGGCATTCTCTTGTTTATGATTCTTTTTTTGGCTCATCGTGAAATTCAATTAGTAAATCAGCCCCCATTACTCATAAGATTTTGGTTTCTTGTATTGAGTATTCAACTTCTGCCACTTGCATCAATAACCAGGGACATACTATTTTTATTTTTTTTATTATGAAAGTCATTCTGGCACCCTGCCCGGGATTTGTTTCCTGTCTTGTACCCTGAGTTGGCTGGGATTGGCTCCAGCAGACCCCCGTGACCCTGTAGTTGGGATATAGCAGGTTGGATAATGGATGGATTTTTAACAACATGCAGTATCTTGGGGTGATTTAGCTTCAATACAAATACACAGACGAATGAAATTTTTTTCTTTTATCTTCATGTCTTTTTTTTCATTGCTGCAATTTATGACATTCCAAATTATAGATCAACAGATAACCTGCTGAGGGCCAAGTTACCATTCTAGGTCTAAATTTGTGGAATTTTTATTGTCTCAGACCACATTTTAATTGCAGTCTACATATTGTGTCTGTTCCTTGCTCAGAATCATACGTGACAAGGTAATCTAAACAAACAGACCCTTTCAAATGTTTGATCTGCTCTAAAGCTGCCAGGTTCCTAAAGCATTTCTCCATTTTATGTGTTTTTCCCTCCTCCTCAAAATGAATGTGTTTTAGTATGTTCCAGTATAATGGAATTCCTTGTTTCAAACTGAGTGTACAGGTCCTGTCTTAATCACAATCTATAAATTCACTTTTCTGCCCTGTGCTAAGCTGCTAAGGATTTGGTCAAGTTCTACTGATAATCATCAGTGTTTTGAATGCCTGGTTGCTTCGTTGCCGCAGAAAATCACAAAGTCTTAATTGTTTCATTAGTCATATTTTATTTTATGCTTGACTTCATAATAAAATAAACTGTTGCTCTATAATCCTAATTTTAGATTTTTTAGTCACAGTAGACTGTTGAATATCAATTGCAGATTTTAACAGCCCCTGGGTTCCAAGAGAGTTTGGAGCTGATGTTTCAAAGCTCTGCAGGTACAGAATTAGTTGCTGAGCCAGTGATTTTCCTGTCTCCATGGAAACAAATATTTGCAAAGCCATCCTATTTTTTCAAAACCATGTCTCAATTTAATAGTCTTGCCATTTCAAAGCAAGCTTAGAAATGACCTGTGATTATTCAACTATCAGTATATAAATAAAATGGCAAAAAGTTAATTCCAAAATAAAATTATAAACTTTCTTTCTGTTATTTGATCTGAAGTGCTGTGAAAAAGTATTTGTCCCTTTTCTAGTATCTAGTTTTTCATATTTTACACATTGACTGTTCTTAGGCAATTAATTAAAATGCAATATTATAGAAAGGGGTACTGAACAAACACAGTACATATTTTAAATCATTATTTTCTTTATCCAAGAAACGTTATCCTTCACTTATATTACCCATATGAAAAAGTAATCACCCCAATAGTTATAGTAGCATAATAATACTAACTGTGCAACCAATGTAAGACAGGTTAAGCTGATAACTGTCTCTCCAGCAATTACTCTGTAGTTGACATATCCAGAATTAACATTTGCAGTGCACCATTTGTTGGAATGTATTTTGTAATGTATGTAGTTATAAAATTTATTGCATTTTTCATTTTAACAGATGCCACATCTCAAACATTAGCACTGCTTTCACGAATCCCATATCCAGTGGCATGTAACAGAAATACAGCAACCGGACAGACACATAGCTACACAGGCATACATAGAGACACTTGTCCTTTTATTAAGGTGGATACTCTGTTACAGCACCTTTAGCAGCAATAATCAGTTACTATTATTTGATATCAGTCTTTCAGGTTGCTGTTCAGCAATTTTAGCACACTGTTCTTTGCAGAACTGCTTTAAGTTAGATGGTAATTTATAAGTGTAAACTACTCATTTTCCATCCGGCCATATCATCTCTATTGGGTTCAAGGCAGGAGTTTGACTAGGTCACCCCAAAACTTTTATATTTTTTCTTTTGAGTCATTCAGTTGTAGACTTGTTTCTTTATTCTGGGTAATTGTCCGGCTGCATAACTCAACTACACTACAGCTACAAGTCACAAAAAGATGACAGACATTCTTCTTTATGAATATTCTGGTAAACTGAAGAGTTTATTGTTCCATCAATAATAAAAGGTCTTCCAGGACTTAAGGTTTCAAATCATCCTCACACCATCACACTACCGGTCTCATGTTTTATTTTAGGAATAATGTTTTTACTGTTGAATGCTGTATCAGCTTTATGACAGACATAATGGGAGCTGTGTTCTCAAACAGTTCTACTTTTGACTTGTCTATTCATATAACATTATTCCAAAAGGTGTGGCAATCATCCAGGGGTTTCTTAGCAAAATGTGAGATCAGCACTGATGTTACTTATGGATAACAGAGGCTTCTACCTTGCTAGACTCCAATGAATTCCATTTTTACTTTGTCTCTTTCTTATCATAGAGTTATGACCTTAGTCGAGTCTAGAGGTGACTGGAGTTGTTTGAATGTTCTTCTGAGAACCTCAATGACTTCTTGAATGAGTTGTTGCTATGCCCTTAGAGTAATTTTGGCAGGCTGGCCTTTCATGGGAAGATTCACCACTGTAGCAAATGTTCTCCATTTGGCAATAGCGGCTCTCACTGTGGTGCAATGGAGTCCAACAACCTTAGAAGTGGCTTTGGAACCCTTTTATGACTAGTAAGTTTCAACAACTTTTTTCCTCATCTCTTTCTCATTTCTTTTAATTAAGGTATGATGTTCTTCTCTAGAACCTTGTGGTGACTACTTCACTCTCATGGTAAGGGTCAATGTATGGTTAGCTTTAGGTGCAACAGAATTGGTTGTGTCCAGTAAGACGAGTCCATGGTTGGTTGGTTCAGTGTATTTAATATGAAATTTTGTCTAAAGATGTGAAACTATTCATTCTGACAAATATGCAAAATAGAGGATATCAAGAAGGTGGTAAATATTTGTTCACAGCACTGTTTGTTGTACTCTAAACCAATTTGCTTTCTTTCTGATTTTAGTGCTTGTTACCATGTTTGTATTTGTCATTTTATATCAGTGGGTGGCACGGCGGTGCAGTGGTAGTGCTATTGCCTCACAGTTAGGAGACCCGGGTTTGCTTCCCAGGTCCTCCCTGCGTGGAGTTTGCATGTTCTCCCCATGTCTTCGTGGGTTTCCTCCCACAGTCCAAAGACATGCAGGTTAGGTGCATTGGCGATTCTAAATTGTCCTTGGTGTGTGAGTGATTGTGTGTGTGCGCCATACGGTGGGTTGGCGCCCTGTCTGGGGTTTGTTTCCTGCCTTGCACCCGGTGTTGGCTGGGATTGGCTCCAGCAGACTCCCGACCCTGTAGTTATTATATAGCGGCTTGGATAATGGATGGATTTTATATCAGTGGTTATCAAACGTGGTCCTTGCCCTTCCATCTCCGACTAGTGCCAGCTTTTTCTTTTTCTAGTTAATATCTTAATTAACAGCCGATGCTTGCTGTTAATTGAACTTCTTGCTTAATGTGAATTTTTTTTTTCTTGATTTCAGACTTCAGTATGTGGTATTTCTTCTCAGCAAAATTAAGAAAGCTGTTTATTACTGTCAAAGCTTTGAGTGCACAGGAGTGTTTTAATTATCTTGTCTTTCCTTTACCTATTTTTTTATTGTCATCAAAGCTTAATTTACTGTCATACAATTAAAGTTTTCTTCTTTGTTTTGATAGAATTGTCAAAATAAGAATTATCAAATCATTTTATGTAAACTCTAGGATGTTATTCAAACAAATGTATCATTTCTAACTGCTTTAATGTAAAATTCATATGTTGATGACATTAGTGCTAAACTTTATGCAGATCAAGTCGTCAGTGCACACATTTTCCCATAATGAAACTGAATCAGCGGCTTTCAACAAGTCACACTTTTTTTCAATATCATCCTAAATCTGAAAACAGTTTCCAGAAAAATATTTCTGGAGCACATTTGCAGGTAAAGGTTCATCAAGAAGTTGAAGGTATTAGTAGGATGGATCAAAGAGAAAGATACCAGCAGATTACAGCTGCAAGAGGAAATGTCATTTTGTACTTGTAGTAGTAGTAGGAACTGTCACATTTTCAGAGCATACTGACATTTTTCCTTGCATGTCTGACCAGCATGCAACACATTGCCCTTCTCCATGTCAATATGGTATTTCAAAGAGGGGAAAAGGCAAAGAGGAAGCATATAGCAAAGGTGACAAACTGTGTTCATTGACTGCTTACATTTCCATAATTCTGCAGTCACTTAGTTCATACCTAATTGTTACATAAGACATTCTCATTCATGCACCACAGGTTCTATATCATAGCATAGGGTGGAATTTCTCAGTATCTTTTAAAAACCTGTAGCAACCAACAAGCTGAATTCTTCAGTGATATCTTTCATTTTTCACACAGAGAATCTATGGTCTCAGCCTGCCTACAAAAGACAACAATTACCCCTGTGCCTATAAAAACAGAAATGAATTGTCTGAATATATACAGACAACAGCTCTAACTCCACTAAATTTGCAGAAGACACCACCATCATAGCCTGGTGACCAACAATGATAAGACAGCTTACAGAGAAGAGGTCTGTTTGTTGACTCTGTGGTGCAAGAACAGTAATCTCACCCTTAATGTCAGTAAAACCAAGAAGGTGGTCATAGCCTTCAGAAAGCAGAAGGCTTTCATAACAAGGGAGAACTGAAATGCTGGGAGCCTTGGAATTAAATGATGAGAGAATTTATTTTTCTTTTTACACTGTCCAGCATGTACTTATGAATTTGTAGAATGCCCAGATAAGGATGTGCTGCCAGTTGGCCTATTTCGGCCATTATAACTAACACTGAACTCTCAGAGGTTTTTTTTCTCCCGGAATTCTTGTTTTCTTCTCCTCCATTGTCACTTGGCCTTATCTCAGTTATAATTGTATGTTCTAACATCACAATTTCTTTCTGTAAATCAAATTAAAGCTCTTCTTTTTTATTGTGTGTTTAACATAGTTTATGTGCTCAGGTACAGTATGTAAATGTGGTTATCAACTTCATGTTAATGCGTTGCTAAATTTGTGAACATTCTCTGAGGCAGTACAAGTCATATTCAGATACAAACTGAACAGCATTCCTTTTTTGCACATATAGGCTCAGAAAATTCAAATAAGTGCCTAGTGAGTGCAACTCCAAATGTAAATATCCCATGAAACTCAAATGACCAATGTCTCAAAACAGACTTAATTTGAATTCATAGCCCAATGTCTGCATAGGCAATAGAAAATTTGGAACTGTGTACGCTGTAAGTTAGGATATAAATAACCCCATGAAATAGGGGTAGTGGGTGAGATATCTTCAGAGCAAATAATTTGTATGGTGGAGGATTGATAGGAGGCTTTTTTGAGAGAGCAATGTAGATCAGATGCATGTTTTGAATTACAGACTAATCTTTGTAAAAGGAAGAAAATGGGATGTGAACGAAGAGGGGATGAAAACGGAATGGCGAGAGATTTTAGTAAAGATGTTAAAGGATAGAGAGACTTGTGGAGTAGCAAAGAAAGCATCAGCAGCCCAATATCATCAAACAGTATGCCTAGTACAATCAAACAATTCTAAATATAAGGACTCTTATTGCTCTTAACTATATTCTACAATATTTAAGTGTGTATGACAGCATTTTTTGTATAATATTTATACATTATTTTTCTTATCTACAGGTAATTTTTTTCTTTACACATAACCACTTCTTTGACATCATGTAAAGTATGTTGAGCTACACCTTTTATATGAAAATGTGCCATAAATAAAGTTATTGTTGTAATACCTTAATGTGTTTGTGATCCCACAAAGTGTAGAGTATTACATATCTATGAAAATTGTTGTTAGTGTGTTCTATTTAGCTGAAGGCTTCAATTGTTTCTCGGATTTGTGCAATATGTTCTGCTAATAGATATTAGTTTTAATTTTGAAGATCATTGTTACAGTTGAAAATCTGAGAAGGGGAGTGTAGGTGTGAATAGAAGTGTGACAGAGCTTAGTTCAGTAATAAGCTGGAGTGAGCATTTGGGTGTGGAAGTAACCAGTGCAGGTCAGGTCTCAGAGGTAATGCTGAAAGATACAGTACAACTTAAGGTTAAACAAGGATATCCCTCCATCAGTGTTCATGTGGTTTAAGGCTTTATACTGATGTTTTACTGTTTCAAAGAAATCCAGTAGTTTACAAATTGTGATAATAAAATTAGTGCCGAGAACTATATTAATTTTAGTTATTGCAATTACAATCAAAAAGAGGCATAAAGGAGGACCAGCTTGTTAGAGATTATTTGCTTTTATTGTTTTGTTGTAATTATTAGATGGATCTTAAACCTCTTTCACACTAGTATACGTTCATTTAAAAATGCAGATATTTGTCTCTGTTTTCACCTTTTGCCCACATTACCGTTACATTTTCAGCTAACAAAATGAATACTTTTGAAAACACTTTCTAGAGCCAGAGACTTTAGAAAGCGGCGGCAAGGCATTTGAGTGTAGGCCGGTACAAGTAAAGATTTCTGAAAATGTGGACTCCATCACGTTCTGGTTGGTTTGTACTTATTACACGACTCTTCCCTTATTGGATCCTGCTCATTACAACATTTTACTCCCTGGTTGGTTACCCTTCATGAAAGAAAAACATTTTCCAACATAGAGAGTATAATAGAGTGCCTTTCTGTAGAGCTTATTGTGTTCTTTACCTTTATGCATCTAAATTGTGTTTTGTGCAAGGTCTGGGAATCGTGGTCTATCAACTAAGCACACTGCATGATAGAGTCACCAGTGCTACATGTGCTCAAGATGCACAAGCATTTTTGGTCCAATTGACGTGCCATGACATTGGGTGCTCAGACTATTCACACACAGTGAACTTCCAGAAATTTGATGTTGACATCAGAAAATCATGTTGTGAGATTGCTTACAATACAAGACAGCTGAATGAAATTTCTTATGTGACAGCTTTTGTTACAACCTAGTTTTGAGAGGCAACCACTCTCATATTGCATGTGAAATGACTGCTGATGAACCCAAAAATTCAGTCTGACCCAGAAAATCAAATGAAGCTTAAAGTCACAGCAACAATTGCACAGTCTGTGTTTTGGTTTGAGATGTATATATATTGTGTGCATGTGCAGGTGGACAATTATATGCATTTTTGGTCTTTTTAGTATAGATGAAAATACTTTTATAACCTATGTAGAAATGCTAGTGTGCTCGTAGATTGTTTTTGGTTTAAAACACCATTTTTAAATGAAAATGTAGTAGCGTGGATGTAGCCTTAGTTAGGAAACAAGCTCTCAACACCAATGTATTTAACTGAGTTTTTTAACAGGTTAAGATTGGGGAGTGACATCTAATTGAAAATTAGATCACTTTGACCAAGTAATTTTGCAGCTAACTAAAATTTAAAGGCGTTGAAGACGGCAAAGATATGTGGGAGATGATGAAAAACTCTTTTTTATATAACTCTTAAACGTGGGGGTCTTTAATTAACTTATATTTTTATTTTTTTATTTGATTTTAAACATAATGATAATAAACTGTACATGATTTCTCAGGCAGCAAATTGAGGTTGTACTGAGAGTATGTGTGTTGCCAGGTTTTACAAATATCTATAAACATTAAAACTTTGCATTACTGTGACAGAGTGCTTTGTCTGTTGAAAGGTAAATAAAAGCTACAGATTCCTGTGATCATGAGGTAAGGAATGGCCTACTGGTAGCTATTTGTACCTCTTTAGTGAGAATGCCTTGTCTGCAAAAACTGTTTTTTACATGACATAACCTTTAGCGCGTGGTCTGTATTATTATATTTGATTACTGGTAAACCTAATTGGACCTGATAATAGAGAATATGGGTGTAAGTATGAAGGTTAAATGCGATCAATGAGCATCTCGTTTAGGACTGAGTTTTGCCTTGTTCCCAATGCTGGTATAATAGAAGATGGCACTATGTCAGTCTGTTATTGGTCTAAGTGGTGACAGAAAATGGATAAATGGATATAGAAACAGCTAATACTCCAATAGGAATGAAATTACTTTATTTAGTTACTTTAACACATGCTACGGCCACACAGATTGTCACCATATGTTATCACAACGCACTATGATATTCAATAAAGGAATCCATTCGAAGACTTTATTTACCATAAATTACATTTAGGTTATGGGTCATTTTACACAATCAAGAGAACTGTAATTAGCAGATTTTTAAATGTTGGAGTTTATGTATTAGTGCTTAACCAAGGACTTGGAACTGTGGTCTTCCTAATTGACCTGCTACACCCCGCTGAGGAGCTGATCATAAAGTATGATATAATTGAACCACCTGCAGAGGAAAATGTTGACTACATCATTGAGACCAAATGAGAATTTCAAGGAGATGAGCAGGAATTGAAAGGGTATGAAATGAACTGCTGGGCGCATCTGACCTATGAAATTAGCTAAACTGGCCCACCTGTGGTGAGAGTATATCCGGTCATTAAAATGATGAGCAGATAAGTATTGAATTGGAATTTTTCAAAATGGTGTTCCTGTTGAGCCCTGATAGAGTTGGTAAGGACAATACTAAAACAAAAGAAACAATCCAAATAATATAGTTGGAAATCTGTAAGCAAAAACTTAATTTTTCAACATCCAGATTCAACAAGAATTAATTTGAAAGTAACCTTTATATTGTCTTGTGAAGTTTAGTTTTTTTTTTTTTTTTTTGATAGGACCCTGTTATGGGAGAGCCAGAGTTTTACCCAGGGTCAAGCTTAATTTCTTTTTAGTTAATACTTTTATTACTTCACAAATAATATTTTGTAGATTTGGATTGTGTTTTCTTTCTGTTTTAATATTTTCAATAGTGATTATTTTATAGATATATTATCCTTTATTACTCTATTATGCTAATTATGTATTTATAAGTTCTTTGCTCTATTAGCCTTCTGGATGTATATGGACCATAAAAATAAGAGCTGCTGCAGCATTAGAGTCTGCTGTAATTCTGTCTTCCAGCTCCCCTTTTTGGATTTTGGATTACAGCTATTGTACTTACAAAAAGTTTTGACTTGTCTGGTTATGGACTCTCCCTTTGTTTAAAGATACCACTTTTCAAAATGGTGTTTTCTCTGTAAACTTTAAGGAAACAAATTTTGTATTTGCTTTTGCTACTGTTGTTTTGGTCATTCAAGCCAGATATTTGATAGTTCCTTTCTTTCATTGTTAACTTTTTGAATTTAAATCCCTTGAGACCAATATAGGCATAAAGTTTCCCTTCCTAGTTTGGTGTGAGGCCAATTTTTTGTAATAGGCCTCAGTCAAGCACTAAGGTTTACTACTGAAGGCAAAATCTTTATATTTTTAGTGAGCTAGATACGGTAGATCACAACATAGACTGAAATTTTGTCAGATGAGATGAGTATGGAAAGGTTTAGAAGGTAGATTTGTAATTTAACAGTAGTGTTTTGAAAGGTTAACTCCTGTGTGGAGTTTGTACAGTACATCTTTACCAAACCCAGTATCCTCCATAGCTTAAACACTGCTAGTGTAACTGGTGATTCAAATTTGATGTATATGAGTATGTGTTAAAGTGCCTGCAGTCTCTCCTGGCTGGCTCTAGTCTTGTAGTTATTGCTATCAAGCTCAACCTCTGTATTTTCTAAACCTGAACAGGAAATTGATTGAACAAGGGATAAGTAGATGGACTGTAGGCCACATGTTTGCCTACTGATTCCCATCACTTGCTTGAAGGAATGCTAAAAAAATGTAACTTTTTTATGTTACTTACCCCATGTAGTTTTTAGGAGTGGCCAAGTAAAATTTT
This sequence comes from Polypterus bichir lapradei, assembly GCA_026402145.1. Taxonomy (NCBI): domain Eukaryota; kingdom Metazoa; phylum Chordata; class Cladistia; order Polypteriformes; family Polypteridae; genus Polypterus; species Polypterus bichir. The sequence continues at coordinate 13,561,365 of JANRMT010062832.1, read as the reverse complement.
AATTTTATTCTTTCATGCAGAATGAGAAAGAAGTTTACGAAATTAAAGAAAACAATACTTTATATAGAAAATGTATTCCATATAAAGTATAAGATATATACTTTTTGCCTGACCTGTAATCACAAATTTAGCTTATTTCTTTGTTGTTTCATTCCACCTTATTTTTCTCCCTGGCCTCTGGACACTTTCCACACAACAGTGTTCCTTGATGTTTTAATAATCATGAGCAGGTTGATCAAGGTGTTTTTGACATCAAGTGCTACAAAATAACAGCCAGTAATGATGTTTTACACATTTCTATTAAAACAAGAAGGATAATTATTTTGCAGTATGATTTACAATTTTCAATAGCAATTTTGGTCTCCATAGCAGGTGAAGTTCTCATACTCTCTTGAAAGTCTTTGACTTTTCCAAAATGAAATAATTGGCATTAAACCTACAATAAAAAGTATTCAGATCAATAAAACAATGAGTTTACTTTGTGCTTATGACTGCAGTATCTGCCATGCTTTCTTTGTGTCATTAAAAAAATAAAATTAAAAAACAACCAATATTTCGTTTTATACATGTTTTATACAGTTGCCTGCCTAGCGTTTGCTAATTTTCATCTGCCAAATTTTCTTCTCTACTTGCTCTGCACACTTGAGCACTTTTTCTAATGTATAAGTTCTTTTTTTATACATTTACTCTAGGATTATTATTTTGATAAATTTTTACCATTTTTGGATTTATTAACTTAAAACTGTTACTTTATTGTAAACACATTTCTATGATATTGATTCAATACTAAAATAGTGATATCATTAATTCGCTTAGCCACAACACTCAAAAAATTCCTGGAGTGTTTCAATCACTTCAGAAGACCACATTCTAACTTGGAACATAATATTATCTGCGCTTGTGATAGCATCTACTAGAAATATCCTGATTAGACTGCTAGCACTCAAATGGCAAAATATTATCAGTGTTTTAGACCCATAGGAACAAAGCACTATACACCTTAGCCTGCTGGAAGGTTTTAAGAGGTTTATTATCGCCAGTGTGATGAGTGATAACAGTGTTAATGCTCGCTGTACACATACTGAAGCCCTGTCATTCAGACATCCTCATACATTAAGAAAGGTTGAAAGAATTACTTTATTTATTCCTTTTTCTGAGCGCATTCGAAGGCAGCATGGTTATGCTTTCTCTGTCATGAACAATGATGAGTACTGCCATGTCCATCAAGACCATCGTGTGTCTGATTGCTTCTTTAGTTCAATGGGCTTTTATATAGGAGCCTTGAATGGCATAGTTTTTATGGGGTTGTATATCATGTGCACTGTGGATTTACTTTTAGATCAGTGCATTTTTTTTAGTTTCTCATTGTGCACTGAGACATAAAATAAAGAGACACAAATATAAAGTGAGTTAAAGACACTTATAATTGTTTATTCCTTAAAAGTATTTTCCCAATTCTTGCAAGATTTTCCAAATGTATGGTCAGTGGCAGCTGAAGCCTATCTTGGAAATATGTTGGAGCAAGCCATGGATGGGGTAGCAATTCATCTCAGTACAGTACACACTCACAATCCTTTAGTCACCATTTAAGATAGTGTTGGATAAACTTCAGAAAAAAATCCCAAACAGGCATGGGGACAACACATAATTTCCAGGCTATAGTTAAAAAACAATTGTCCTGGAGCTTTGAGGCAACAGATCTAATCACTGCACCACCATGTTGCTCTTATTAAAAATTAAAGAGAAAGAAATATAAATATTGCTTAAGTTAAAAATGAATGAAAGTAATACTGAAAATGCAAAAATGTTCAGCCTGGATTACTTTTAATCTATATTGTTAATATCTGGAAACAAAACAGCAGCATTTGAGGTATACTTTATAATGATCTCTCTTTGGTAATTATAGTGTACTGTAGTATAAAGATTCACTGCTAAAAAGTCCTTACTTAATCTTATTATCCCTATTTATATAATATATAATAATGATATAACTTTGAATCCCTATATATTTTGCTAATGGTTTTGAAGCTAGGTTTATTTTAAAGTTAAGATAAGGTCAATGGGTCTTGTGCTTTTACTGGTTTTAGCGATTACTTACTTATAATTTCTAAATATCTTTCACTTGTTTTAGTCAATTTTTGTAAACTTGTCTTGTAACACTTTTAATATAGACCCTAAATGATAATGATTCAGTTATGTGACCTCATTTTCATGTTACTTTGGATAAAAGCATCTGCCAAATTGATAAATGTAAATGTAAATAAAGTATTTTCGTGCCTCATAATCAGGGTCATTAGGATATATGTAAGAAATAGTCTTCTGGCCAGGATCTCAACCTTGGGTGAAAAAACAGGCCATAACTGGACAATGTAGACAATGCTCTGTGTCTTTTATGAACGAAACCAAACTACCCACTGAGAAAACACCACAGCTTAAATTCAACATCATGCACTATCATCAGGTACAATGGCATTTAAACAAGACCACCACCTTCATCTTTTTGATGAGAATATCAAGATAACTTTAATCTTTAGTTGAGCTTGCAGGTTAAATGTTGTAGCTGTGTCTTTGAATTCCCTGTAGTGGATATTTCCAATAGATTATTAAAAAAAACATCTTTGACAGATATGTAATTGGAAACACTAAATATGTATTTCATCAAAAAGTGGAGTGCTTGAGTAAAGAGTGCACAACTATTGCACAATAGCACTATTTAAATGATTCATTTGTTAAATTATAATATATAGCCTAACAGCTCTGATCCGGATAAATTGTTTAGAAAGTGAGGTGATGGTTTTGCTAACTTATGTGTGGTATCAGTTCCTATTTTTAACCAACAGCATTTATGTATCACGCCTCGAATGTATTAGCATTTTATAATTGTTTTTACAGATCTAATTATCTTTGTTGAGTCTATTTGGAATTTGAAACTTGAAGTTTATTTCCCCTCTGCTCATGCTGTTTTATGGACAGTATGCTCACTAGCTCTGATTACAGAGGGTGATTGTTGTCCTTGAGTTAAAGACCTAAGAGACCAGAGGATGAAAACGACAACAGAGTTGATTAAGCAGCAACCTTTTTTTTGTTGTCTGATATTACAACTTCTTTTCTGGGCTAAAGATTTACGTCTTTGAATTTTAATTCCCAGATAACATATATTGTTTTATTTGTTATTTTTTTTCAGGACCAGTACAAATCAAAATACACTTTTATGACTGAAGTGTAATCAAATTTTATTACTCAGTGGTGAGGCAGATATCTGCCTTTTTACTATGTAGATGAAAAGGAAAGAGTAAAACAAGGAGTGCATGTTAATGAAAAGGTGTCTTTATAAAATACCCTTTATATTGTGATTCCAATTATACCTATTAAAATGAAAATACAACTGTTTTGTAACATTACTAAAAGAGAAAGAAACTTAAGTTTACCTGTACTGTATCAGGTGTTATTCAAAAGTCCACATCTTAAAGCTGTGCCCTGAAAATCACACTGTAATATTAATCATTAACAAAGACAAAAATAAAAGCACAGGATAAATCATAAGGAATTAATGAGGAACTCTAGATGCCTCAAAGTATTTTCTGCTTTGTTTAAGGAGGGAACCAGAAACCTAGAGAAGATTCTATCACAGAAGGTCTTAAGAAGTGGACAAGAGGAAACTCCACCTGTTAAGGTCTCCAGAAAGACTATGGAAGCCTTCTATCATGTGATCTGAAACACAGATAAAAGAAAGATCAGGGCTGACAGATATCTGTGTACAACATAGACAGGCATGACATAAAAAATAAGAGATAGCCTTACACTGTATAACTAGGGCAGCAGAATATACTCTATGTGAATAAAGTAATTTCTTTCATCATGGAGACTGTGATCTGAACAAAGTAAAGGGGTCCAGCTTCCATAAGTGGACTGAAAGGTTGCTTAACCTTAATAGTCTGAATTGCAGTGCAGTGAATACATTCCTTTGTGCAAGAATGGATAAATGCATTGCAAAGGGCTGTCTCAGCTTTTTGGGTGCACCCCACCCCAGTCGCACAATAAAAGCAATTATTAAATGGCACCATTTTGTGGGAGCTAGTAGAATATAAAAAGATTAATAATTTTCAGAGGAAGGTAACTTCAGGCTTTATAAGTATTCATTGTTATTTTCTTTTGGGTATGAACTTCTTCTTCAGGTCATTTCATTATTGTTCTAATTGATACAAATAGGCCATATTGATGGGACAAATATGAATGCATGCATTTAAGAAACAATCTGCAGTAAAAAACAATTCTTAGAACTATTTTGGAAATGAAAATATGGAAACACAATGTTTGAATGTAACACCTATTGTATGAAAATACATCTTTATCAAGTGTAATTATTAAGTATATAGTACATTAGCATTTGTCCATTTATCTACCACGGATGTCAGACTGTCCAGCTCCGTGCCTACAATAGAGCCTACCTTCATCAGTTTGTCCAGGCATGAGGCGTCCTTCTTCTTTATGCTGCCTTCCCAGCATACCACCGCGTAGAAGAGGGCACTCGCCACAACCATCTGATAGAACAACTGCAGCATCTTATTGCAGATGTTGATGGACGCCAGCCTTCTAAGGACAGTATAGTCGGCTCTGTCCTCTCTTGCACAGAGCATCAGTATTGGCAGTCCAGTCCAATTTATCATCCAGCTGCACTCCCAGGTATTTATAGGTCTGCACTCTCTGCACACAGTCACCTCTGATGATCACGGGGTCCATGAGGGGACTGGTCCTCCTAAAATCCACCACCAGCTCCTTGGTTTTGCTGGTGTTCAGGTGTAGGTGGTTTGAGTCGCATCATTTAGCAAAATCCTTGATTAGGTTCCTATACTCCTCCTCCTGCCCACTCCTGATGCCCACGATAGCAGTGTCATCAGCGAACTTTTGCACGTGGCAGGACTCCGAGTTGTATTGGAAGTCTGATGTATATAGGCTGAACAGGACCGGAGAAAGCACAGTCCCCTGCGGCATTCCTGTGCTGCTGACAACAATGTCAGACCTGCAGTTCCCGAGACACACATACTGAGGTCTGTTTGTAAGATAGTCCACGATCCATGCCACCAGGTATGAATCTACTCCCATCTCTGTCAGCTTGTCACTAAGGAGGCGAGGTTGGATGGTGTTGAAGGCACTAGAGAAGTACAGAAACATAATTCTTACAGCACCACTGCCTCTGTCCAAGTGGGAGAGGGATCGGTGTAGCATATAGATGATGACATCCTCCGCTCCCACCTTCTCCTGGTATGCGAACTGCAGATTAATATACGGTATGTATAATGCAAAGTTGACTTACTGGCTGGCTCACTCACTCACTCACTCATTCCTCAAGAAAAGCACTATTTCACCTTTAATTACAGAGCTGAGATTTGACAGAATTGTTCTTCAAGGGTAGCAGGTATCTGCTAAGAAATCAGTATTTGGGGATAAACTTCCCCCACAACAGAAAAACTAAATGCGGCAAACTCACAGAATCCCTCCAATGTTTCCTTCACTTAATTTATATTAGCCTTTTTTAATGGAATGCAGACATATTTATTTATTTTATTTCCGCTCAGAATCGTTATCTGCCTTTACCTGCATTCATTGACCTCCAAACCTCCAGCCACAGGCTACTAAATAATGTCAGAGGGTCCTCTGGCTGGAGTAGCTGCAGAGGGATATGTCACTAGAGGTCTATAGCCAAACCTTGCTCAGGGATTGTTAAACATTTTTTATTTATTTGTTTTTTTGCTTTTACATTTTAAAAATCTTTCATCCATTGAAGAGACCCTGTGCTGACTGTGCCTCCTTGCATAACTTGCTGCTGACATGGGTTAAAATCAGAATAAGGGTGAGAGAGAGAGAAGCTCAGAAGTTGTGGGGTGCATTTGTTTTTCAGATTCAAACAGAATTAACTAAAACAACATTAACTTTTACCTGAAGTGGCCTTCTGCTAGACAGAGGTATTTCTTCTCCATAAAAAAGAGTTTGATTTAATGATCCACCATCCTGACTGTTCAAACAATTACACTTATAATAGAAAATAAGAATTTACAAATCCAGTTTACCCTTCCATTGTTCATTAAATTAGTATATTGATATTTATGAAATGACAAAGCATCTAATAATCATCCCTAGCAATATATTACAAGGAATGTATAAAGTTTATAATTTCAGAGCAGTAGTGTCACAAGGGTGGTGCCAGAGGGTGCTGACTACACCAGGTGAAACCATAAGGAGGAAAGGTTGACAACCAAATGGCTATCTATAAAACTTTTATGCTGCGTTTCAGACTGAAATCTCCAAGCGCATGATAAAATGATCTGGTATCCATGGGCTAAATTAACCTGAGGGACCACACCCTCCGCTTGATAAAATCACCAAGTGTTTCCATGGGCTGAAATCAAAAAGAGAACCATTACACCCCGCTTGATGAAGTGATCGAGTGTCCTTGTGCCATTAATAGTGGAAATTAATGAGCTGCATTAAATGTCCAGGTGCTGTATTGTTCAAAGTATGATCAACTCTCTATTAAAGAGTTCTGTTCATCAAGTCACCCAGGAAACTGTGTGTGTATTTAATCATGCTTTGGGTGACAACAACCCTAGTGATGCCACAGTTTCAGAGTACAGTGAAATTCTTACTTACCTGTGCTATCATTAGTGAATAGAACAACTGTAAATAGATAGAAAGATAGATGAAATGTAATATATAAATGACAAAAAGATATAAAAGGCACAATATAATAGAGTTATATGTTTGTCATGTATTCTTTATTTACAACAATTCTTAGTTGAGAGCTAAGTTTATTTTCTTTTTACAACAGATTACAATATAATTTATTTTAGTATGGCGCTTTTCAATCAGTGCAAGTACAAAGTGTTGTGAACAATTTTCAATTAAAATACAAGTATAGACTATACTAATTACTAAATACAGAACTAATACACAAACAAATTTGTTAAAATACACAGTGAACAAGCTGGAAACTGATTAAACATTAACGGAAACTAACGATAACTCTCCATTAATTAATTGAACTGTGGTCAGTTGACAATGGAACAGATTACAATTGTAAAAGAGAAAGTCAAAAATAAAGTTACAGTCCTGGGGCCTCTTGTATAAATGTTGTGTACGCCCGTTTCCATGCTCATATCGCGATGTATAAAACCTAAACTTGGCGTAAAGCTACACACATTTTAACGCCAACTCAATCCCTGGCGTAGTTCTGCTCGGTTTTGCAAACTGGCAGCACCCAGAGTCAAAGCAGTGCTTTTGTTCCAATGTGGTTTCCCTTTCTTTTTTAGATGCATATCCCTGACGGCTTTATCAAATACACTGAAATTAACTGCATATTGTTTATTAGTTCCTTAAAAGTTTTGAAGAATCGGTGTTCTAAGCTTACAGATGGCTTGACATCAGTTACAGAGCTGAATGTGTGGCGATTGGGTACTTGGAGAAAGAAAAGGAAGAACAGGAATTGGGGGTTAGTACGTTTGAAAGAGAAAGTAAATGCTGCAATAAATTATTTAATCAAAGGCAATGCATTGCGCAGCAAGAATCTTGCAGGAGGCTGGGTGCCAGCTCGTAATTATCACTGCGCCACTGTGTTCCCATGTTTAATAACATGCTTTAATTCTTATCATCATGAAAATTATATCAAGTATACAACTCAGTATTTAATTTATTCATAGAGCTGTAATATCATGAATGTAATGGATTCTGTGTCCTGTCAGAGGAAGAGAAAGCCCGTTTAAGAAGCACATAGTAATTCACACACATACTGTAGAGCACATAGAAGAACATATACAATACAAAACATTTAACGTGCTACTTTAAACAATTTTAAGGTGAAGTTTATGATGTTCTATTTTAATGACAAAATAATCTACGTGATTAAAGTGGAAATTTCGAGATTAAAGTTGACATTTCGAGATTTTTTTTGCCACTGTGTGCCTAATTTTTGTCTATTCTCTGTACCCTAATAAGCTTCCATATGGCTCTCAGATGGTGGGCTATGACTCACCTTTTCACAGCAACTTTGATATCTGACAACTTCTTTTTTATTACGGGCACTGTGCGACTTTGTGAACTTGAACTTTAGAGTTTCTCAGACACTCTATGTCACTCGGTTAAGTTCCTTTTGTTGTTTATACCACTGTTTAATACCACTTGGTATTCACTGAAGTTCTTCAATTTTCCCCCGTGCTTTTGCCATTGTCTTTTCACAGAATGCTGAGCTAAAGGGCTATTTATATTGATTTGCATATTCAATGAGGCATAATTCTGGGAGGAGTAGGGAAGTGGCACCAGACGTGTGCACATGCGTTAAATTTCACGCTGACCAGTATTTATGTAGCAGAAGAACGTAAAAGTTGGCGTACACATAGATTCATGCATCTGGATTTTTTTGTGCATACGCACATTTCCACTTTTGTCCATACACCATGTTTTAGTGTGAATTCTACGCACAGCGCTATACATGAGGCCCCTGGAGACCTCAGCCAACTAGCCACTTACCCCCTCTGGTGTTTTGTATAGTACAGTCTGTGCTAGCCATCCAATCTGATGAGGGATTGTTTGCATTTGATTATTCCAATGCTTATTTATCCGAGATGACTTTTCCATATGCAGGAGAGCAACCTGGCAGTAGAGCAGTGGCACCAAGTGCCACATCCAGATAATGAGAAAAAAAAAGAGAATAGAGGAGAGTTAATAATGGTTTAAAAATATATTTTATTACTTATTATTCTGTGCAAATGACTAACAAACAGAAATGCAATATACACAGCTAACCAGCAGCTCTAGTTAGGGTAAGGTAAACTAAAGTAGTGATTCTTCAGCCTGGACTTAAAAGCTGAGACTTAAGGGGCATCTGTTATATTAACAGGTAGATCATTCCACAGCTTTGGGACCCTGTAGCTAAAAGCTTGATCTCCAACTGCTATTTTATTAATTCTTAGAATCATACAGTACAAGCAATCATGCAAATAGATGCAGTTACCCGCCAAACCAGGGATGGGAGCTGCCCTCTAACTCTTTTTCCTCTCTCTCAGCAGAACAACTGAAGAATCCACACAGTAGCATCACTTCCGATTCCAAACCTCAAGACACCACCTCTTCATAATGTCACTTCCAGTTCTAAAATGCCTTTCACCCATGACATCACTTCCTGCTAATCTACTATATACAGTATACCCATCTATACTAATAAACGGCAAAGCCCTCACTGACTCACTCACTCACTCACTCACTCACTCACTCACTGACTCATCACTAATTCTCCAACTTCCCGTGTAGGTAGAAGGCTGAAATTTGGCAGGCTTATTCCTTACAGCTTCCTTACAAAAGTTGGGCAGGTTTCATTTCGAAATTCTACGCGTAATGGTCATAACTGGAAGCTGTTTTTCTCCATTTACTGTAATGGAGATGAGCTTGAAACCCGTGGGGGCGGAGTTTCGTGTGACATCATCACGCCTCCCACGTAATCACGCAGTATGTAGAAAACCAGGAAGAGGCCCAAAAAGCGCTGAAGAAAACATGCATTATATAATTGAGAAGGCAGCGAAACAATAAGAAGCGAGCGAGTGACATATACAACCATATTCATGAGTTCTGCTACTTCGGAAACAAAGCACGATGTAAACCTAAACTTTAAATTAAGTTCATAGACAGGCTGCCGCTGGCGTTTGTAATTTAGTGCCTGCCCATATAAGGCCGTCCGTCAGCGGCAATCCAATAGCAAACTGCCACGGGTAAATATTCACGGGTGAAGGACTGTGCTTATGCAGAGGAAAATGACATGGTCAGGGTGGTGTTTGGCACAAACTCAGCGAAACTGCGAGAGAAAGTTTTAAGTGCCGGGACTTCGGTAACATTAGATACAACCATGGACATAGCACGACATGGCACCAGCACAGCTGGGAAACTTCGATGCATGTACACCGAGCGGCTCACGTGAACTGACGCGGTGCACAGACAAAAAGCAACAGTTCCAAAGAGCGCTGAACAAAAACCGAATTACACAATTGAAAAGGCAGCAAAAAAATATGAAGCGTCTGATACATACAAGCATATTCATAAATGCAGCTACTGTGGAAACAAAGCACATGGTGGAAAAAGTCAATGTCCCGCTAAAGGAAGACAGTGTAAAAAAAAACCCGTGCATGCAGTGTGTCAGGTCTCAGATAAAGAAGAAGACGAGCTGTTTATTGATGCAGTAAGAAACGAATCGATAAATGAAACCTGTTATCTTTACAACGACTGACAAACACGGAATGTAACTTGAACACAACACATCCTACAAATACGAACCTGATTGAAAGAAATAATGATAATCAAATCCTTGATGACAGCAACACTCAGTAAAACTCACAAAACAATTACTGTATATTGACAGTCATGTTACGTTATTTTTAAAATGTTCCCTTTTCTTTTTCATAGCTTCTTTAACACACTACGTCTCCGCTGCGATACGCGGGTATATATATATGTATATATATATCCCGATCTACATACTCGAATAATGGATACTTTATTCGCCATCAATGATTGTTTTGGTAAAGCCATACTCAGTGTATTCATTAGATGAATGGTAAAAAAGTAAGAGCGAGGGGAGGATGACTTATTGAGACACGCAGGCAAAACCACAATAGCACACGGGCTCGATGTACGAAAAAATATATCTTTTCAAGTTCTATTTAGTCCATATGTGTCAAACTCAAGGCCCGCAGGCCACATCCGGCCCAGCGTGTAATTATATCCGGCCCGCGAGATCATTTTATATACTGTATTATTGTTATTAATGGCCCGGGGATATGAAGCGCTGGTAACACAATAAACTACAGATCCCATAATGCAGCGCTTCAGCTGCCTTGCCGAACACTTACTGCGTTAATCAAGTCTAGCTTATGATGCTGCAAGTTATTGTGAAGCTAGCCCACACGATGCCGAAGAGAAAAGGTGATTCTGAACATAGAGCCTTTAAAAACCGATGGGAGGCTTTGTATATGTTTACTGACATTGCCGGTAAACCCGTGTGTCTCATTTCTGGAGCAAATGTGGGTGTAATTACAGAATTTAATCTAAAACGGCACTATGAGACAAAACATCAGGATAACCTGAAAGACCTGAATGCAATGCACAAGATACAGAAAGCAGAAGAGTTAAAGAAGAATCTGACACTTCAGCAGACGTTTTTACCCGTGCAAAATCACAAAGTGATTTCAAGTGAAGCTACTTTTATGGGAGACACAAATGCACCAGTGCAACTTGCCCCACTTTCCCTGTTGCCAACTAATGTTGAACCAAGTCGACAATACGGTGTTCCCAAATACGCACTTTGTTCATAAACTGAGCGCACTGAGTTCGCACGGCGCTTTGGTGACTTTGAAGAACAAAAAAAGAATTTTGTGTTGTTTCGCAACCCATTTGCTGTCGATGTGGAAACTGCTCCTGTGCAGATTCAGATGGAGGTGATTGAGCTGCAGTGTAATGGCACACTGAAGGCAAAGTACGATACTGCACGGCCCGCACAGTTTATTCACTCCATTCCCGCACAAATGCTCCAGCTCCGTCTACATGCGGCTCGAACCTCGTGCATGTTTGGTAGCACATATCTGTGTGAGAAGCTCTTCTCAGTCATGAAGACTAACAAAACAGCAAACAGGAGTTGCCTCACTGATGAGCACCTGCAGTCCATCCTAAGAATCTCCACAACACAGAACCTCACACCAAACATAAACGAACTTGTTGCCAAAAAAAGATGCCAGGCTTCCAAATCTGATAAAATGACATAAGAGCAAAGACAACTGAATGATTTGATTTGTTATTGCTGAAAAGAACAAATTTTATTTATGTTTCCAGGTTTTGTTATGCACCATGTTCATATTTGAATTTGTATAATTTTGACAGGATATATTTTTATGGAGAGCAAAATCTTTTGGGATATTTAAAATTTAAGTTTATTTTTTATATAAAATTACATAAGAGTAAAGAAATTTGAATGTTCTTTTAACATTTACTTTATTTCTAACTTGTATAATTTAGACAGGATATATTTTTATGGAGAGCAAAATATTATAAGTTATTTAAGGCTTGAGTTGATTTATTCCGGAATATATATATGACAGCAACACTCATCACTCATAACAGTGACAAAACAATTACATTGACAATCATGTTACGTTATTTTCAAAATGTTTCCTTTTCTTTTTCATTGCTTCTTTAACACACTACTTCTCCGCTGCGCAGCGCAGGTATTTTGCTATATATGTATGTGTGTGTATATATATATATATATATATATATATATATATATATATATATATGTATATATATATAACTGTGTATATATATATGTGTATATATGTATATACTGTATATATATGTCTATATTTGTATATGTGTATATGTATATATGTATGTATATGTATATATATATATATGATGTGTATATATATGTTTATATATGTGTTTGTCTGTGTGTATATATATATATATATATATGCCAGCAACACTCATGACAATGACAAAACAATTACATTGTCAATCATGTTACGTTATTATTAAAATGTTTCCTTTTCTTTTTACTTCTCTGCTGCCAAGCGCGGGTATTTTGATATATATATATATATATATATATATATATATATATATATATTGTAAAAAGAATGAAAAGACACAGCATAAAGGGTTGGGGTTTCCGGCCCCGTATACTGTAAACAAAAAAATTATTTCCAAACAGGTCAAAATATACAAACAAAATTGTTCATATGCACGACGCCTTCACAAGCGTGGCGGCCATTTTATATAGAAGGAGCCGGAAGTGGAGGAATGCTGGGAAGGAGGCGTGAGGGATGACGGGATTGCTGACGTCAGGGAAGATGGCGGAGGAAGGGCGGAAGTGGACGTACTGCAGTCAGGTTATGATGGCGGAGCGTCTTTTTTCCTAAAAGAGAGAGCAGAAAGGTTAGTACCCCGCCATTCCCTACCGGCGAACGTCCTTCGAAGCAGTTTCAGGTCCGTCTGCGGCCTCCTACTCGCGCATGCGTGACACGACCCCCCCCTCAGCCCAAGACCATCTGGTCGGGCGGACCTAACCGAGAGGTCGTGGACGCGAGAGAGGGCATCGGTGTTGGCCTGAAGGCCGCCGCGGCGATAAGTAACCGTGAACTTATAGGGCTGCAAGTCCAGGAACCACCTGGTGACCCGCGGATTCGACTCTTTGTGGAGGGACATCCACTGAAGTGCAGCGTGATCAGTCACCAGAGTGAATTCGCGACCCAACAGGTAGTACCGGAGATAAGTCACGGCCCACTTAATGGCCAGGGCTTCCCTCTCCACCGCCGCGTACCTGGCCTCTCAGTCCAGCAGTTTCCGGCTTAGGTACATCACGGGGTGTTCGACACCATCAACGCTTTGGCTCAACACGGCGCCCAGGCCTGTGTCCGAAGCGTCGGTCTGGAGGATAAAGGGTAGCCCAAAATCAGGGGTCCGTAATACAGGTGCCGATGTAAGGGCCTGTTTCAGGTCACTGAATGCGCGTTCCGCCTTATCGTTCCATACCACATGCAGGGGAGCCCCCTTCTTTGTTAAGCAAGTCAAGGGTGCTGCCCTCTCGGAGAAACGGGGTACGAACCGGCGGTAGTACCCTGCCAGCCCCAAGAAAGCCTGCACCTGTCTCTTGGTATTCGGACGGGGCCATTCCAGGATGTCTTTGACTTTGGAACATTGGGGTCTCACCTGTCCTCGTCCCACAAGGTAGCCTAAATACTTGGCCTCCTTTAAGCCAAAAAAACACTTACGGGGGTTAATGAGGAGGCCAGCTTTAGCTAGCGTCGCGAGGACAGCAGAGACCTGCAATAGATGCTCCTCCCAGGTGCTGGAATAGAAGACAACGTCATCCAGGTAGGCGGCACTATAGGACTGGTGGGGCTTCAGCACTCTATCCACCAGACTTTGAAAGGTCGCAGGGGCCCCGTGCAGCCCAAATGGGAGGACCTTGTATTGCCAATGTCCACTAGGGGTGCTAAAGACGTTTTTTTCTTTTGCAGATGCCATTAAAGGAATTTGCCAATACCCTTTTATCATATCAAGAGTAGTCAGATACTAACAGAAAGGTTAGTACGGTGTTTGTGTCCTTATTTTACAAAGCATATTTAGAAAACGCCTTAATCTTCCAACATTTTTAAGATGGATAGTTTTTTAATGTGTTCTTTAAATGACACACTGGTGTCAAAGATACCTAAATTACGTGCTGATTTCGTAACTTGATTCTAACTTAGTTAAAGAGGGATAGAATGTTGTTGAGGTCAGCATTGTTTTCTCCAATAACTAACATTTATGTTTTTTCTGTATTCCGAGACAACACATCCATCCACACCTTTAACTTACTGACACAATAATTTAAGTCCAGCATCGGAGAAATAACATTTGGTCTAAAAGAAAGATAAAACTGTGTGTCATCTACATATGAGTAAAAATAGTGTTTTGTTATGTAATGATAGGTCCCAATGGAAGCATGTAATGTAAAAACAGTAAAGATGCCAATACTGAGCCATGTAGAATACCATATTTAACTACTGAGTCTAATGATGGAGTGCTCTCAGTATATTTTTGTACATACTGGAATCGATTTGATAAATAAGAACTAAAACAGGCAAGGACAGTGCCAGTGTGCCCAATGCTAGTTTCCGGTCTTTGTGATTAACTAGAATGTGCAATGATGTCAAACCCTGTGTTTAAATCTCCCAGTATAATTGCTGTGTAAATTCTTTCATCAGAGCATATCAGAATATCATTTACAACACAGGTTAATGCTGTTTCTGTACAATGACCAGTGCAGAAGCCAGAGTGAAATTTCCAAATAAATCCTGACGTGTAAGGTGAGACTGAAGCTGTGTGGCAACTACATTTTCAAGTATTTTAGAGAGAAACGGTAAATTCGAAATGGGTTTATAATTATTAGGCATATGTAGATTTAGCTCTGGCTTTTTAAGTAACGGTCTGATAACTCACACTTTTAGTCTGTCAGGAATTGTAACATTCTGCAATGAACTACTGATAACACTGGTCTACAAAAAAATAATTTTTGTTTGCTACTGGGAACTTCAGAGCAGCTCTTTATTAAGTTTTTTACACTGATTTCATATATGAAATTGGAATTAAGCTAGCATGTCAGGTTTTGAAATACGGATCATTGATGTTTTGACACTTTTGAATATCAATATAATACAGTATACTGTATCAACACGATATCTGGAGTTTGGACTATGTCCCACCAAAATTGTTTTGATGTGTTTATTCTGAAAATAAACCAGACGATAATACTAGAGACGCGTTAAAGCATATTTATGTCAATTTACCTCAATATAAAAGTGAGGTCAGCGTGCCCAAAAATGTTGGTGGCACTCGCATTTGCGCTTGTACTGCACATTTGTCTCTCTTTGCAAGAACCAACAGTAGTCACCCACCATGCTTGGAGTGAATTTTCCCTGATATCAGTTTTCCATCACCTTAATATCGTAATGAAATCTTTCCTCATGCTCATCTCTGACATTGCTTAGATTTGGTGGAAAAAAGTCGAGATGAGAATATAAAAAATGCGTCTTCAGTGACATTCTGGCTCCCATAAGCTAATATACTTTTGGCATATTCTCCACAAGCTCAGCATTATTCTCTGCTCTGTGACTGTCAAGAAAATTCTGGACAACCACAAATGAGGGTGCTGATTCAGTTGGCTTCAGTTTCCTTTTGAACTCCTTGTCAAGCATCAGTTCGTGGATTTCAGGGACAACAAAAACACTTTCCTTAATTTTGGCTTCACTTTTCTCAAGACCAAACTTATTTCTTAAATGCTGCAATGGATCACCTTAACTGTTGTCACGCACGCGCGAGTAGGAGACCGCAGACTGATCCGAACACACCTGGAAAGACATTCGCCGGCAGGGAATGGCAGGGTACTAACTTTCTCCCTTTGCTTTCTTGCAGGAAAAGAGACGCTCCGCCACCATAAGCCGGGTTTTGCCCTCACTGTGTTACTTCCGCCCTTCCTCCGCCATCTTGTCCTGACGTCATCAATCCCATCCTCCCTCACGGCTCCTTCCCAGCATTCCTCCATTTCCGGCTCCTCCCTCATAAAATGGCCGCTGACGCCATGTTTGGGGTCGCGCATATGAACTGTTATGGTTTATGTTTATGACCAGTTTTTTCTTTTTCTATTGTGGAGCGTCTACAATATACGGGGCCGGAAAACCCCAAACCTTTTTGTTGTCTCTTGTTACATCTTTTACAGTGGCGTAGCCAGCAGGATACAAGTCTTGAAATGACAGAGAGGCAGGACCTAAACACCGTGCTACAGGGCATGAACGCCCAACTCCACGCCCTGCAACAAGTGCAAGAAGCCACCAACCGGGAGCTGGAGGCCATGAAGCTCAAGTTGGCAGAAGCCGAAAGAGCACGAACAAATCCACCCAAACCGAAACCACCCCCTTTGGTGCCTATGACCGAGGCTGACGACGTTGAGTCGTACCTCGGGATTTTTGAACGGACGGCCACCCGGAACGAGTGGCAGCGGTCCGAGTGGGCATCCATCTTGGCGCCCTACCTGAAGGGACCCGCGCAGAGGGCTTATTATGACCTCCCCGAGGAAGAGGCCGCGGACTACGACCTCCTCAAGGCAGAGATCCTGGCCCGCTACGGCATTACGCCGGGCCAGCAGGCAACAGAATGGCGAAGTTGGCAGTTCGATCCGGAAAAGCCTGCTCGTGCACAGGCCTTTGACTTCTGGGGCAAGATGGGGCGCTGGCTGCGGCCATAAGGACCCCAGGCCAGGAAAGTAGTCGAGCAGGTGGCCTGTGAAGGTCTGGTGAACGCCATGCCTAGTTCCCTCGCCCAGCAGGTCCGGCGGCACCCCTATAAGGACATGCCAGGTCTCCTCGAAGTCCTCTAGCGTCAGCTCGCGGTCCTCCGAGTCGGGGGGTCAGAAAAGTCTGCCCGTGGAAACCGACAGGGACGGGCGGCCACCCCCGAGCCCCCTCGACGCGCTGCGGAAGCGCCGTCTAGGCCTAAAGAAAAGCCGCTCTTGCCGCACTGTTACAAGTGCGGCGAGGTCGGCCATCTGCTGCCAATTTGTCCCCTGAACGTGGCTGCCGAGCCAATGGATTGCACCTGGGCGACTACGGAGAGGTACTGTACCCCGTCGCATCCCTTGGCGAGTCCAAACACGGGAGTGGTGTTATTAAATCGGCATGCGGTGGTGGCTTTGTTTGATTCCGGCAGCAACATAACCATTGTAGCTTGCCGTTATGTGTTACCGCAACAATGGCTGAAGCGACACTTACAAGTCACTTGTGTGCATGGGGGGACCAAGTCGTATCGTTCCGCACAATGTTATATTACCTGGAAGGGGGACCTAACTAAATTGATGGTCGCTGTGTTGCCCCCCCCCATCCGGTAATTTTGGGACAGGACTGGTCGAAAACAAATTGCGGTAAGACACACACCGCTCCCGGGGCCTCGTTGGATCTGGTTATGAGGGAGCAAGGCGCCCCTCCCGTGGTCTCCACGGCGTGCACTAGGCCAGACCGGTCTGGCACTGGCTCCTCGGGAAATATTTCCTCGGCGACGGACCCTGACTCGGAAGAATCCGCCGGGGAAGGAACAAGCCAGGGAACTATCCTGGGATCCAGGCCACAAGACCCTCTCGATAGCCTGGATCACCAATTTAGATCCACGCCGGCCTCCTTTAAAAGGGAGCAGTGGAATGATGATTCCCTGCGGTTTGCCCGGAATGCGGTGGTTTGGCCTAAAAACTCACAAGCCGACGGTTCCACACCACGTGAGCCCTTCTTTGTTTTGGAAAATGATCTGTTGTATCGGGTGGCGACCCATGAGGGGGAGGTGCGGAAGTTGCTGCTAGTTCCGCGTACCTTCCGGCGGGAGGTATGCGAATTGGCTCACGCTCACCTCCTTGGTGCCCATCTCGGGGCCGAAAAGACCTTGGAGAGGATCAAGCTCCGTTTTTACTGGCCTGGGATTAACGAGGAGGTCCGGCGCTTCTGTCAGTGCTGCCCGGAGTGTCAGACTTGCCAGATTCCCAGAAGGGACCGTGCTCCTCTTGTCCCTATACCCCTGATCAACGTTCCCTTCGACCGTATAGGGGTCGACTTAGTAGGACCCTTGGAGCCCTCAAACCGTGGCTATAAATACATATTGGTTATGGTGGATTACGCCACCCGATACCCAGAGGCGGTTCCCCTGCACTCCGCTAATACGAAAAACATCGCACAGGAACTAGTAAATTTATTTTCCAGAGTGGGTATACCCAAAGAAGTCCTCACGGACCAGGGAACGCCCTTTACCTCGGATACGTTCAGGGAGGTAGCCAAATTACTCTGAATAAAGCACCTGAAAGCGTCGGTCTATCACCCTCAGACAGACGGGTTGGTAGAAAGGTTTAACCAGACGCTCAAACAGATGCTCCGCAAAGTAGTCAGCGTGGACGGTAGGGATTGGGATCAGCTCCTTCCGCTCGTGCTTTTTGCCTACCGGGAGGTACCTCAGGCCTCTACGGGCTTCTCCCCTTTCGAATTGTTGTATGGACGACAACCCCGAGGCATTTTGGATATATTAAAAGAGGGCTGGGAGGCTGAGGCCCTTCCCTCCTCTAACGTATTGGAGTATGTCGCGCAAATGCATGACCGACTCACAAAGATCAGGCCCCTCCTAAAAGACCACGTGACTCGTGCGCAGGCAGCGCAGGCCCGGTGCTACAACCGCAACTCTGTCCTTCAGGAGTTCCGCCCAGGGGACAGAGTTATGGTACTCGTTCCTACCTACCACTCTAAGTTTCTCGCTCACTGGCAAGGTCCATACGAGGTTAAGGAGAGAAAGGGACTGGTGGACTATTTGGTGAAACAGCCCAATCGTCAACCAACTGAGAGGATCTACCACGTAAACCTATTGAAACCTTGGAAAGACCGGGAGGAGCTTCCTGGTCCCTCTCCTTCTTTTCATGCACGACTGCCCTTAACCTCGGTAATGAGCTAAACCCCAAACAGCGGCAAGAGTTAACACATGTGATCCGAGCAATCCCCGAAGTAGTGAGCGAGTCACCCGGCCGGACCTCACTGATTGCCCATGATATAGTCACAAACCCCGGAGTAATCGTCCGGGAGAGACCCTATAGACTCCCGGAGGCAAAACGCGCCGAAGTGGAATTAGAGGTGCAACGAATGTTGGATATGGGCATTATTGAGGAAAGCCATAGCCCCTGGTCCAGCCCTATCGTCCTCGTTTCCAAGCCAGACGGCTCCTGGAGGTTTTGTAACGATTTCAGACGTCTGAACCAGGTGTCTAAGTTCGATGCCTACCCGATGCCTCGCATTGATGACCTCCTTGAGCGGCTGGGTATGGCCCAATACTTGACTACTCTGGATATGACAAAAGGGTATTGGCAAATTCCCTTAACGGAATCCGCAAAAGAGAAAACCGCCTTTAGCACCCCTAGTGGACACGGGCAATATAAGGTCCTTCCATTCGGGATGCACGGGGCACCCGCAACCTTTCAACGTCTGGTGGATAGAGTGCTGAAACCCCACCAGTCCTATAGTGCCGCCCACCTGGATGACGTTGTCATCTATTCCGGCACCTGGGAGGAACATCTATTGCAGGTCTCTGCTGTCCTCACGACACTAGCTAAAGCCGGCCTCCGCATAAACCCTCGAAAGTGTTTTTTTGGCTTAAAGGAGGCCAAGTATGTAGGCTACCTTGTGGGACGGGGACAGGTGAGACCACAGTGTTCAAAAATAAAAGACATCTTGGAATGGCCCCGTCCGAATACCAAGAGGCAGGTGCAAGCTTTCTTGGGGTTAGTGGGGTATTACCGCCGGTTCGTGCCCCGTTTCTCTGAAAGGGCCGCACCCTTGACTAATCTAACAAAGAAGGGTGCTCCCTTGTACTTGGTGTGGAATGACAAGGCGGAGCATGCATTCAGTGACCTAAAGAAGGCCCTTACAACGGCACCTATATTGAGGACGCCCGATTTTGGGCTCCCGTTTATTCTCCAGACCGACGCTTCGGACACAGGCCTGGGAGCCGTGTTGAGCCAAAGCGTCGATGGTGTCGAACACCCCGTGATGTACCTAAGCCGGAAACTGATGGACCGGGGATGACCCGGTACGCGGCAGTGGAGAGGGAGGCTTTGGCCATTAAGTGGGCGGTGACCCACCTACGTTACTACCTGTTGGGTCGTGAATTCACTCTGGTGACTGATCATGCTGCACTTCAGTGGATGTCCCTACATAAAGAGTCGAATCCGCGAGTCACCAGGTGGTTTCTGGATATGCAACCTTATAAGTTCACCGTCACTTATCGCCGGGGCACCCTTCAGGCCAATGCCAATGCCCTCTCTCGTATCCACGACCTCTCGGTTAGGTCCACCCGACCTGACGGTCTTGGGCTAAGGGGGGGGGGGTATTGTCACACACGCGCGAGTAGGAGACCGCGGATGGATCTGAACACACCTGGAATGGCGGGGTACTAACTTTCTCCCTTTGCTTTCTTGCAGGAAAAGAGACGCTCCGCCACCATAAGCCGGGTTTTGCCCTCACTGCGTTACTTCCGCCCTTCCTCTGCCATCTTGTCCTGACGTCATCAATCCCATCCTCCCTCACGGCTCCTTCCCAGCATTCCTCCATTTCCGGCTCCTCCCTCATAAAATGGCCGCTGACGCCATGTTTGGGGTCGCGCATATGAACTGTTATGGTTTATGTTTATGACCAGTTTTTTCTTTTTCTATTGTGGAGCGTCTACAATATACGGGGCTGGAAAACCCCAAACCTTTTTGTTGTCTCTTGTTACATCTTTTACACTGTCCAGTCACCCTAGTTGTCCATAACCTGGAATATCAAAACTAAAAAATGGGACGTGCTGGACGAAAATGGTTTACAGATTTGGAGTCAGGAAGTGAAATATGTTAAAGTACAGGTGAAAGAATCCCAGTAGCAAAATGTTTGTTGACCAGTGAATGCTAAGAATACTTTCGAATCTTTTATTTAAAAAAAGTAGAAAACTGCTTGTTTGGGTTAAATGTGAAATGTAACTGGTGGATTTATGCATAACTAACTGCTTTGTTTACTTCAGCTTTTATTAAAGAAAACTCTGCTAGTAGTTTTATTAAAGAAAGAGGCATTCAGCCCCAAGTGTGAACTTGTTCAGATTGCTCAATTTGATCTCACAAACTGTATGCACAATAAGACACACAAATTAGCTTGTAGTTAAGAGATCAACAATCACTGCAGTCCTCCATAAATTCAATGCAGTCTTCAGGGATAAGATATTTTAGTAAAAAAAAATGAATTACATTAACCTTGCTGGAGATCTTTCTTTTTCCGAAGATTTTGTAAATAAAGCCATATCTACACCTGATTATAAGCAATATTACATTGTAGAGGAGGTGTACAAATGTATTCAGGAATGATCACTACTGCCAGATTAAATTAGATGGCAACTCTGCACATTTCTGCATGTCTATTGTTCAATACAAAAATCAATTCTGGAAATGGAACTAGTGTGAAATCTGTCTGTGAATTGAAATTAGGATTTTCTCTTAAGTATTCCATGGGAGGTGAAAATGAAATTCGATAAGGCTTCCATCTTTGAGTTGTGATTTTAATACTTTCTTGCATAAGTCAGAAAATTCTGTTGCACATGGAATATAGCATGTCTTAATGCATGAATTTATATGATGAGAGCAAGGCAAGTTACAGCAGCCTGCCCAGCCACACAGAATTAAATACCTTGCCCTAACATTCTATAGTGGATAGATTTACTTATAAAATATGTTAAAGTTTAAGGTCAGTCTTGATCACTGTGCAATTCAAAATACTCAATGATGCTAAGACAAGAAGCCCAGTCTTAATTAAAATGAATGCAGTCTTGTAAAATAAGTTAATTCACATATACACCTGGGGCCACTTTAATAGGAATGCAGTTAGTGCCATGTAGAGCCCTCTTTCTCCTCCAAAACAGCCTTAATTCTTTAAGGCATGGATTCAACAGACTGCCAAAAGCATTCCTTAGAGATGTTCTTCCATGCTGAACTGATTATATTACACAGTTCCTGCTGAAGAGTGGCATTCAAATGACACTCTTTTAGTATAAAGAGGCCTAATGCATGCGAAGAACTCACTTCTTACCCCAAGATACTACTAACACCGGCCTTCCAGAGGTTGTCATAACACTTTACATGTACTCTGTTTCTTGTATTTAAGTAAATTTCTAAGCAGACATACTTTTCAAATTAGCTCTTGGCAACTGTACATTTCTTTTCTTTAATTCAAGTACATTTATATTTTTACCCAATTAAATTTCTTTCACCCTCATTATTATTAGCATTTGAATTTTTCACATTTACTTTTTAACTGTAGTAAGCCTCGTTCATGAAGAACTGATAACAAGTCATCTATATTTTACTGCTCATTTCATTCATTTTCAGCCATCATTCAGTTTTCCCTTATAGTACTGAAGCCCAATAGCACAGCATCATTACTTTCTGATTACTTATTCTGTGCATTTCATTGGTCATAATTGGTTGTCAATCACAGATGTCCTGCCAGTTGACAACAACATTGGGAAAAAGGTGCCTAAAAAATTATACCTGGTTTTATGTAAGATCCAGCTAAGAAAATTAGAGCCATGGAGGAATTGCCAAGTACCTTGAGTGAACATCCCTGGGCTTAGATTCCTTTAGTCTTTAGACTGAAAACATAAAATAATAACAGCAGTTATACTATATCACACTATGTCATCGTTGTACACTTGAAGTGGTACAAATATCAGCATAAAAGAAATGCACCATGGCTGTTTAAGTATTTCATTTTCTTCAGTTTTGTAGCTAGCTTGACAAATTATTCTTTACATAGAAAACCACCTCCGCTAGCTTTCTGAACAAGACTTTAATTTCAAAGTTCTCCCTGTAATATCACTAACTGACTAGCTCTGGGATTGTACCAATAAAACTTTTGATTTTGATGTCCTAAATTAATTTTTATTACTACTATTTTTTATACTTTTTATTACTATTGTTTTATTAAGTCAGTAGATGGATTGGGAAAACATGGGGGGACATGAGGTCGCTGGAAAGGGGTGTGTGGCACTCCCTATTCAAAAGGATGAAGGTCCAAGTCTTTGGGGTCCTGGTGCTTCCTGTCTTGCTATACGGTTGCAAGACATGGATGCTATCCAGTGACACAAGACAAAGAATGGACTCCTTCGGTACTGTTTCTCTTCGGAGAATCCTTGGGTACCGTTGGTTTGACTTTGTGATGAATGAACGGTTGCTCATAGAGTCCCAAAAGAAGCACATTACCTGCATTGTGAGGGAGCGTCAGTTACGGCACTACGGCCATGTGGTGCGATTCCCCGAGGATGATCCAGTTCACAGGATCCTCATTGTTGAAGACTCAAGTGGCTGGGCCAGGCCAAGGGGATGCCCACGTAACACCTGGCTGCGGCAGATACAGTGGTACCTTGGTATACGTCCGCTTTGGAATAAGTCCAACTTGATATACGTCCTGTTTGGACACGAAAAATTTTGCTTAGTATACGACCTTTGTTTGGAATACGACTCGCGTGCTAGAACACCGCACGCTACCCTTGTTTACCTCTCTCGAGACAAAGCCACGACTGTCCACGAGCATCAGTTCGCCAGTTGCTAGCATTCAGTGAACAACCTACGGGCTACCCCGTTTACCTCTCTCGAGACAAAGCAATGACTGCCCACGAGCGTCAGTACGCGCTATAACTTTCTGTGAATTTTCACGTGATTTTGTGTTTTTTCGCGTAAATTTGAATTGATTGTTGAAAAGTATGAAGGTGGCATGTGTATCCGGGACTAGGCTGCTGCATACCATATAACGAGAACAACGGTATCTACGATTGTAAAAAACAAAGACATTATTAAAAAATAAAGTGAGGTTAAATTTTCATTTATTTCATTTTAATTGCTTTTGTATTTATGCATTTTAGTATTAAGCAGTGTTTAAATTATTTTATACAACCCCATCAATGTATAATATGCCAATAACAATAGGATTTTTTTTCATGGGAATAGATTAATCATTTTCCTTTTATTTCTTATGGGAAAAATTCGTTTGATATATGTCCTGTTCACAAAGGGTGGAACAGGACTGCATGTCTGCCTGGGAGTTGCCAACCAGGATCCTGAGCTGTTTTGTCATGTGGTGGGTGCGGCAATGTACTGTACCAGTGCGTGCTCCCCAACCTGACCTGACCTGATTGTTCTATAATGTATGTGTGTCACACATACATTATAGAACAGCATGTGTGCATGGGAGGCAGCTAAAGGGTTTAAGTAAGGGCAATTCTGAATCAGACCCGGGTGTGGCAGAGTGCACTGACTCTTTTTCTCTCTTTTCTTCAGACCATTCATGGGAGATTCCACCTGGCTCTCTTGACGCCACTTCTGGGTCCGAGCCTATGGAAGAAGATGTTGCCGGCTCCGGCCCCTGTGATGTCATGTCTGGGCTCGAGCCTATGGTTAAAGTCCCCTATGAGCCTGACCCATTTGACCTCACTTCCTATATTCCCCTTTAAAAGCCTCCACTTTTTCCCTATTCCTTCAGGACTCGGTTTTCTGCACATCAGTGCTGTATAACATTTTTACGAATTTGCAGCCAGGATACCAGTTATACGGGTGGCTGCCCCAAACCTTGCTATGACTTGTGATCAAGTTTCTGACAAGTGTTATGTAGCTACTTAATTAGCTTTGACTGATACAATAAAGAAAGATCAGTGAACCTCTTAGTGCGTGTATCAGTTTGCAGTAGCTATAATTTTTTTAAGTTACACTTTAGGGAGAAGAACGGAAACTTCTTCCAGTCACTGGAATAGAACATTCAATTGTGTTATCTCACAACGGAGCCCAGTTATTTTGCAAAGATATTGCCTGCTTCCTACAGCCATGCTTTTCTTTTGTAGTACCCGAGTTAAGAAAGCATGTATCATGAAATCAATGCTATTACCCTAACCCCAATTACACAAATGTATTTAGTGATTTAATATAGTACAGATGATTTAAAATAGGCAGAGCGGTGATGCAGAGCTAGTGTTTCTGCCTCATAGTTCCAGGGACTTAGGCTTTATGATTTGCACAGTTTATGTAGGTATGGACTAACTGACATGCATGCGCTAACTACAGAAAATGATCTGTGTTGTGACTGGATATTGGAAATGTGTCCTTCATCACTCCCAATACACAAAATAAGGTTATTCCCATGTGTGTTGTGGAGTAAAATCTATGTGTCCAGGTTAGGCTCACAGGAAATACCCCATGTGAATGGATTTTCTGCCCTCCATGACCACACATGCATACCATACTCAAGAAAAAAAGAGATTCAGCAAGGGCACTGCGGGCAGTCGAGTAACAAAATCATTTTATCAGTTTAGTATCAATCTTATTATTTAGTACAGATAACATTTTAAAATAGAGTGTCCAGGTGGTGCAGTAGCTAGTGTTCATACCTCAAAGATTCAGAATTCATTCTTAGCCTTGTAGCAGCCAGTGTGTTTCCATGGTTTGATTACTATGCATGGCTGTGTCCAGTAAAATACAGGGACTCCTTCTAGGGCTGATACCTGCCACGGGAATCATGTCATAGACATGGAATATTTTTCTAAAGATGAATTGCAAATTTGCTTAAATGAATACAACTGGTAGCTTTGTGTAAACCTTTGTACTATGGGAAGACTCCCCCCATAACATAACAGTAAGGCACGGGTAATGTAGAGACGGTTTGCTAAGATCTTAGATGCATATTGCTTTATGATTGAATGATTTAAACTATTGCTATAGATGATGTATGGTATATGACATGTGTTTGTGGCATGCACTATACACATGGCAAAACCTTCTTCTTGATTACTACTATCTCTTTTATTAAGACAGAGGTAACTACAACATCTGAAATAAAAAATCAGAATAAGAATTACCTAAAAAAACCTTCAAGGTTTAGAAATGTGTAGATGACATTGTCAGCATCATCAAATAATCAAAATAAATATTCATTATAAAAGTAAATGAGCATATTTAATGTCACATATATAAACACTGTTACAAATAAAAAAAAGACCATTTATCGACTGTGACAGGTGTAGTGCTTAGTGCTACTGTCTCACAAATCCAAATTCCCTGGATTCAATTAGTAGCCCCATCATTAACTCTATAAAATTTGCACATTCCCCCAATATTTAGGTGGGTTTTAACAGCCCCTTCCACCCACACTCATATCAAAAACTTGTAGGGAACACTGATAGTCGAGTCTAAATTCAATGCGTAGTCAATACTGGTGCTTCAAGGTCCAACATGGTATGTATTCATTTATGCCTTCTGCACCATTGAAAAGGGCTGTTATTTAAGTATAGTTGGACTTTCTGTTAGCTTGAACAAGAATGGCCAGTCTCCATAGATCTCTCTCAATAACAATGATTTTGCCCACAGAAGTAGATATTTTTGTGTATTGCATCATTTTTTTTTAATTCAAAAGCCTAATGTAAATGAAAATTGAAAGTGGGCAGATGTTTCTGAGGTGCTAGAACCACCTTGTGTCGTTACCATTATTCATTATTCAGTGAATGGCTTTTAGATGACACATTTTGGCCATTTCAATGTTTTGAAGGCACATAATTGCCTGTTTGGGAGAGCTTTTTGTTTTAACTACATGGTGTGTTTAATGAAGTATCCACCCAGTGTTTTTGGTACTCTCAAAAACTGCTTAAGCAATCATAGCGATTATTTTGCATCCATAATTTTTAACAGTTGCGTTTTCATAAAAGTTGCATTCACTTACATTCAGATTTTCTCCTAATCCTATTGAAAAATTCAAATTGCTAATGAGATATGCTGAAAAATGAAGTCAGTTTTTAAAAAAATCATTCTTCCTGCTTTAAGGCCATCTTCCCCCAAAAAGAAAATTTCTGAAAAACACAGTAACAAGTGTCCTTCATCATTTTATAGTTTCCAGGAGGTGCTTCAAGAGAACAGTACTTTTTGCTTGCAAATAAGCATTCTCAGAAACCTAATATCTTTAGCAAAGTTATGTTGACCGCATAATTTTATATCCATCTGCTTTTTGATTCTCTTATTCCAGTACTCACAAAAGAACCATCCTAGCAGTATCAGGAACAAGCTAAACCTGGATAAAAGCTAATGCAGTGCACAAACAGCCCTCTCCTATATTATGGAAGTCCCCCATTTACCTGACATATGCATCTTTGTTAGATGAGAGGAAATTAGAGTATGTGAAGAAAAACTTAATACTCGGTGACGCCAGCTTGATCAGGATTCATACCCTGTCTCTTATGGAAGAAGACATAAGAAAAATCTATATGTGAATGGCAATGCAGATCAAAATAAATCTCAGGGGATACAAAGTCCTCATAGAATGGCATCTTCAAGAAAACTGTTTGGATATTATGACAACTTTGACAAACTGAGCAAACACAAACATCACAAATATCAGTTTTGTGGTAAATGCTGAAACTAATTGTGTTTCCCTCATATTTGTTGTTTGATCCCTTCAAAACAAATATAGAAAAAGCTGTTACATAGTTGTAAAATATACAACTGTTAAAAAAAGTATAAATATATAAAAATCCAAATATATAAAAGCTATATTTTCACATTAAAATGTTAAATTGAAATTATAGATGATATGTTCATCAGCAGCTTTTTGGTTTATACTTATATTTACACAGATACACGAATGATCTTTCTTAAATTTAACTAGATAACCACGAAGACACATAGGAACTTGTGAAATTTTATTTTATTTCTTATTTTTTTGTAATGTGTTCCATTGCTGAATTTTGTACTTACTGCATCGGGTGATGTCAATACGAAAAGTGTTATTAGAACCAGCAGATGCAACAAAGTCAGAAAACTGCCAAGGTACTACTGAGAAGTAAAAAAAATGATCAACAAATGAAGAGCGTGAAACCGAACTCAAACTAATGATAACAGAGCAAAGGAATCAAAAGCCAGAAGAGTTCCATGTAATTAAAACTGAAACAAAAAAAACATAAGCCTGAGAAAAGCAGTAATAAACTAGTGATAAGTATTTTAGTGAGTATCCTCAAACTTGGACAACTAAGGACGTGTACAACTCTGACCTTTATACCGATGACACGATGATGTCACATGCCGTGCACTTCTGGTTGACCTTACCTAGCACCTGCTTGGCAAACAAACAAAACAGACAAAATGGCTACATTCATAACAAAAACAAAACTGTAACAGAGCAAAATGTATTTGTTTGTTAAAATTGTTAAGAATGTGTCTAAATAAAAAATAAATGTAACCATTGTGTTAAATTATTTTTAAAGACAAGGAATGACTGTTAAAAAAACTTAAAAATACAGGTCAGATTTTGACAAATTTTACATTAACTGTAAAATGGAATGAGGATTAGTTTAAATGATTATATATATATATATATATATATATATTTTTTTAAGTCATAATTTCTTGGATTCATATTCCTGATACATTTGTGTAAGTAAGTGAAGCTACATTTATAAACTTAAATAAACTTGTCTTACCCATCAGCCTTCAACTGCAGTTAGCAGTGCAACTAAAGAAACATGACACAAAATCTTTAAAACCTACATAATACATCTACTTCAAAGACAAGAACATGCTTGTAAATTTACATCTGGAGATTGCAGAAACAGTAGAACATTGAGTATTGATATAATTTTTGAAAAAATAATATTTTTCTTTTGTGAGTTGCCACCAATTTTAAGTCCAGTTTTCCTCCTCTCTTTATTTCTTCACTGGAAATATGAAACCCGTTCACCCCCGGGGAGTGCTTATGCAGTTGGAATCATACTTTAATAGAGATTAATAAACTCCACCTCTACTTTTCCAGGTAAAATTTTAAAGTATTTTATTTGTGTATGAGGCCTCAACAGATGATCTTCAGAGCACAAATGGCAATAAATATGGATATGCAAAGCAATATAGCATATAGGGGAAGAACAAGAGTAATGGCAACAACATTGAGTTCAGAAGCAAAAAGGGAGCACTTTTCAATTGTAGACTACAATTAGGGCATTGCCCTGGCTATTAAAATCGTGAGAATATCACATTTGAAAAGGAAAGTTGAGGAGAACTATTTGAAACTTGAGGAACTGGTTCACTTCATCAATAAAAAATGAAGTGCATAATAAACCTTGCATTTGGACCTGTGATGGACTTTTTCTTATCCAATGCTATTTGCTGCCATGTGCCCAGAGTTGGCAAAAGGCTCTGGCCCACCATAACCCTGAATTGGATTACATGGGTTTCATAATGCTATGGTGTGCTACACATTTTACAAAGACAGTTGAAGGAACTGAATCTTCACTGACTGTGTGTCAGAGAGTTGCATAACAGAGTAAACCAGTTTAGCATTGTTTGCTTTTGTTATCAGTTGTTCATAGTGGTGTTTTACTTTGTGTTTTTGTAAGTAATGCTGCAGGTCAGTTCAGGGACATATTAAAGGTTCTTTGTTCTTACCAGGTCTTCAAAATTCTTAAAAGCTTGAGGACAGCGGAGGAAATTAACCGAAAGCTCATTTAGAACTGAAGTCAGGAGGCACTTGTTCCTGCACTAGCAGCCAGGTAGAGCTGTGTGCAAATTGGGGTAGATCATTAACAGAGTATTTAAGGAGCTGTAGAGGAGAGATTGTCCTGTTCAAAAGAAGGTGCATTGGGAATTAACAAGACAGAGGCAGCTGGATAAGAATTTTTGCTTTTGCTTTCAGCTGTTAATAGCAGTGCTTTGATTTTTATCTTTCTAAGTACAGCTACTTATTTAGGGTCAGTTGCATTTCAATTCAGGGGCACATCAAAGTTTCTTTGTTCCTGCCAGATCTTCAAAATTCTCAAAGGTATTGATAAAGATTATCCAGCAGAATTCTTAACGTACTTGAGGACATCAATAGAAATTAAGGGAAAGTTTATTTAGGACTAATGTCAGGAAGGACTTCTTTACACAAAGAGTTGTGGGAAACTACCAAGGTATATACAGTAGTTGAAGCAGAAACCTTGACAACCTTTCAGAAGTGTCTGGATCAGATATTGGGACAACTTAGGTAGTCGCTAAACAAACAAGTTTGATGGACTGAGTGGTCTTCTCTTGTTTGTCAAAGTTCTTATGTTCTTCTTGTATAGAGATAATATTGTCTGTATGTGTTATACGTCCTTGTACAGAATTGGAGTTTACTGTATATATCCTAACATAAATTTTAGTCTTACTGGTGAGCTCTGTTTTGCTTGCGATTAAGGAGAATTTGGTCTGTTTTTGACATCTGTTGAAAAATATTGGGCCTCAATTGTATACCAGAAAATAAAGTTTTAAAATAGTAACAATGAGTTCCAAGCTGTTTAGAGCTTAAACCTCTGCATGCTGCCTCATGAAATGTTAAAATAAGAAAGGGCATGAAATTCTTAACTTTTATCTCATAATCAGTTTAAGTGTTGCAGCGTATTAATTGCGCCAAGCTAGTTTCAAGATCTAATTAAATATTTAACAACTATTTTCAGTTAATTGCTCATTAATGGCTCAAAGTATCTTTACTTTTTTGCACAGACACAGACTGGGGAATTATCACCTCATTATTTTAATGATAACCACAGATTTCCTAATTTCCATCTAATTTTGTTGGCCTTGCATAGAACTAACATGTTGTTTTCTCTTAAATTCTACACAAAATATCTGCAGATCAATATTGATTTGGCATTTTATGAAAAGAAACTCTCTCTCTATTTATGGTAAACATGAATAAAAACACTTCCCTTCAGGAACCCAGTAAAGAAATATACTACCTATTGGTTAAAATGTTGTTTTGTAGGAGACAAAGCTTACAGTGGAGAATAAGCGAAAGTCCTCAAAATACACCTTGAAATAAAGAGTGAAATGTGGAAGCTAATGAGTTGCTGTAGCTGCCCTTTTAACAGTACTGTTGTAAAACTCTCTTTGCACTTAGTCCATTGATCATTTATGTTGTTTGCTAGGCTCTGACAAGGCCTGGCTGCAAAGTATATCTACTGTCAGTTTTTTTTTGGCCTGCTTTGCATTTCTGTATCCAATTTACATGTTGAACAGTGTCATCCCATAGCAAAGAGACATATGTCGGTAAACAGTGGGTAAACAGTGAAACATTAATCGGCACGTTAACAATTCAGCATTTACAAAGATCACCAGAGAGCTTTCATATTAACATTTTTGTTGCCTTAGCCTTGACAGCATTGAACACATCAGATTTAGTGAAACGTCAGAGAGTATAAAATACTTGAGTGCTATTAATAATCCTGTAAAAATGTCCCAAAAAATAAGGCGATTGTTGGCACTCAAAGAAGCAGACATCTTTATAATGCACATTAGAAGTGCAAAGTGCTTTTTAGAGGCCTGGAAAGGCCACACACACTCACAATCATGAACACAAGGCCAAAGTTGTCAATCAGCACGGTATCCATCAAACTAAAATTTTTTCGGCACAATAAATGAAAATTGAAATATCTACAGAAACTTAATACAGCTTAATACAGCTAAGAAAAAATATTCAAAATTTACATAGTCACTTAGTGTTAATGTCTATCCAGGAATCTGATGTATTAGAGCATCCTGGCATAATGCCACCGGTTTAGCAACTATTCAAGCGGCCAACATTAGTTCTGTTTTTAAGTCTATCAAATCTAGTTAAGAGTCGTGAGAGCTGGAGCCTATCTCAGCAGCACTGGATTTAAAACAGGAATCAGCTATGGTGATGAAGCCCACCGAATGCAGAGCACTATTACTCACATTTTCAGTCAGCAATTAATCTGACATGTACTGGTACATCTTTGGGAGGTGGCAATAAAATTTAAATAATATTAAAATTGAAATAATGAGAAAAAAGCACACAGACATAAAGACAGTCAGCAGAGTTCACAAAAGCAATGGCCAGGTCGGACTTCAAGCTCAGCATTTGGGAGGTGTTGAGTATTAGGGCAAAAAATTCTGTGTCTCCTTATGCAAACAATTACAGTGCTTATAAAAAGTAGTCGCACCCATGGAAGTTTTCATATTTTTGTGTTACACAACATTCAATCACAGTGGACTTAATTTAGCTTTTCTGATGTGCAACAGAAAAGGTGAAATCAGATCTCTGCAAAGTGGTCTAAATTAATTACAAATGTAAAATATAAAATTATTGATCATGTAAGAATTCACCATCTTCAAGTCAGTATTTAGTAATTACACCCTTGCACCCTAAGTCAATGTACTTAGATCTCTATCAGCTTCGCAAATCAGGACACTGCCATTTTTCACTTTTCCTTTTACAAAACGTCTCCAGGTCTATCGGGTTCCATGGGAAACATGAGTGAACAGCCTTTTCCAAGTCCAGTCACAAATTCTAAATTGAATTGAGATCTGAGGCATTATGTATAAATGGTGCGTACGCATAAAAATGTTGTGTACTCCTGTTTCCACGGTCAAATCGCGATGTATAAAACCTAAACTTGGCGTAAAGCCATGCACATTTTCACAGTAGCTCAAACCCTGGCGTATGCAAGTTCTCCTCTCAGTTTTGCAAACTGGTGGCACCCAGCGTCAAAGCAGTGCTACTGTTCCTGTGGAGTTACCCTTTCTTTTTTAGATCCACATCCCTGACGTGGCTTTATCATATACACTGAAATTAACAGCATATTGTTTATTAGTTTAAGGCATCTGATTATAATTAACCTGTAACAATATAATGATCCACAGAATAGCCAAACTATTCCAAATACCATAGCTGCTTTAGATTTGTTACTCTCACTGCACCTTCTTCTTCTTCTTCTTTCAGCTGCTCTCATTAGGGGTTGCCACAACAGATCATCTTTTTTCATATTACTCTCACTGCACCACTCAGAGTATTTATATCACTGTATCTGAGTGTGGAATTGTTGTGATGTGAGATTTTGCATATAACTTGATAAATGTTTTGTATGTCTTTATTTGTAATCTAGGCAAAGCAATGTAATTTAGTGTTACTTTGGTGAGAGGTAGTCGTGTTATCCCCCCTCTCCCCCAACCCCCGCCCCGTTTACGACTAATTTTACGACAGGATTTGAGGGGATGTGTCTTAAACCAGTTTGATGAGTATTTCTCTGCTAAAGTCTTTCAACCCCCCCTGCAAGGAAGCCAGGATGTTTAACATATGGTTTTTTTGGCAAGTTTTAAGATGTTCTATTTCACCCATTGTTCTGAGATATGGCTGTCTGAATTGGCTGTAGGGATTGGACAGAAAACCTATAAATTTGCTTGCTCAGCCACATTCTCTCTCTCTAACCAACATATGATGAAGAAGCATCTCTCTTGCTAACCTGTGATGATGTAGAAGTATCTTTCTCTTGCTAACAACTGAAGAAGACCATCACACCATGAACTGAAGACAACACAATGAAGAGCACAGCTTCAGCCATTTTGAACAGACATGTGGCTAAAAGCTGAGCACCAATGATGCCTTAACTAGAGACATTTTAAGTAACTACAAGTCTGTGTGCCACCTGAGTTACACATCACCATTTTATCAGGTTGTATGGTTGCCAATATTCAAATGTACTTTGCATTTTGTTATTATTTATGAATATTATCAGTAATACATTATTTTATGTGTAACTTAACTCCTGCTTGTCTTTTTACTACATCTAATTGCCTGAGGTTATAGATATAGAAGGGAAGGTGGGGTTAAGTTATATACAATAATACCTTATAAACAGTGGTAAGTCTGTGAGATTAGGCATTCTAAGGCTACATATTAATAATACAATAGGGGGAAGTAGAGCAATATATATTACTCTACCAAGATAAAACAGGAATCACAGCTCTACAGCAGCTGAATGGAAAGAGAATTATCGGTATACAGCATCAAGCACAGAAACAGTTTCATCCCAAGAACTATAAACGCAATCAATCAGTTCATCAAGTGGTCTTTGTAGAACGCAAGTATAATTGCCTCACTGTAAACCTGCAATACAGTTATAATATTGCACAACCTGAAACACTTTAGCGCGTATATACTGTATATATGATGGCGATATCATTTTTAAGATGAAATGCAGCAAAATATGTTTATTATATTATACAGATAAAACTTTAACTTCATTTAAATAATTTATATTGTTAATAATTAAACACGTGAGGATGCGGTGTTGCAGCGCTAGCAAGGAGCTAGCGCCCTGTTCAGGGATTGTTCTTGCCTCACGCTATATTCTTGCTGGGTCTGGCGCAACACTGGAAGGATAGATGGATAGAATAATTAAACATGTACTATGAAGATATTTCAAAGTTCCTTAAAAGTTTTGAAGAATCTGCGTTCTCAGCTTACAGATGGCTTTACATCTATTACAGAGCTGATTGTGTGGCGATTGGGTATTTGGAGAAAGAAAAGGAAGGACAGAAATTGGAGGTTAGTACGTTTGAAAGAGACAGTACTACTGCAATAAATTATTTCATCAAAGGTCGCGCATGACGCAACAGGCATCTTGCGGGAAGCAGGTACAATCTCTGGGCGAGGCACCAGCTTGTCACTATCACTGCGCCACTGTGTTCCCATGTTTAATAAAGTATACATCTCATTATGTATGAGGCCCCTGGACACTGACTTGCCACACCAGGACATTTCATTGTTGTTTTTAAGCCATTCCTCTGTAGCTTTGCCTTTACTCTTGAGGTTGTTGTCTTTCTAGAAAACAAATTTCCCAAAATGCATGTATCTTGCAGACTGAATCAGGGTTTCCTTCCAGATCGTCATGTATTTTGCTATTCCATTTTATCCTTTACCCTAAAAATCTTCCTGCCGTCTGCAGTGAAGCACTTCCAGATCATGATGTTACCACCACCATTTTTCAGGTTGGGAATGGCATGTTTGTCATAATGTGCAGCATTTGGCTTATGCCAAAGTGATGGTCAAAAACTTATCAGACATAGAAAGATTCTACCAACTGACTTTTGGGTATCCATGTACCTTCTCACCAAGATGTCATGCATTTGTGTGTTTTTTTAAAAAATTTTAACAACGGTTTTCTCTTTCTTGACTGGTCAAGTGCCTCGGCAACTTTTGCTGTTTTGCACACTCTCTGCAATCAGAGTCACTGTAGCCTGTAACTTCCTCAGAGTTATCAAAGGGTCTGTTGTTGGCCTCTATCACTTGACTTCTTTCATGATAACTCAGTTTTTGTTGATGGCCTGCTCTAGGCAGATTCACATCTGTGTCATACTCTTACCATTTCTTAATGATAAATTTAACTGGACTTTTCTAGTATTCATTGCCTGACTTGTGCTTTTCAATCACCTTCTCACAGAGCTGCTTGGAGTGTCTTCATTGTGTAAGTCACCATATACTGACACACCACCAGTTGGACCTTCCAGGCACAGGAGTAGATTTATACTAAAATCAATTGAAACCATAAGCTGGACTTTCCAGATAAGATGCATTTATACTACAATCAATCAGTAGTAACCCCTTCATTACAGACAGGTGACCTCCATTTAACTAATTATTTGACTTCTTTAACCAATTGGCTGCACCAGTGATGATTTAGGTGTGTCATATTAAAGAAATTGAACACTTATGTAATCAATTATTTTGTGTTTATATTTGTAATTAATTTAGATCACTTTGCAGAGATTTATTTTCACTTTGACATTGAAAAGTCATTTTCTGTTAATCAATATCAAAAAGGCCGATTTAAAGTCACTGTGATTTCAAAGCAGTATAACAACTTTTACAGTGGTGAACACTTTTTATATGCATTATATGTTCAAATCTTCATTTAACAAAATTTAAGCTGCTTTGTTTTCAGATATGAATTTTAAATGGTTAGTCTAAGGGTAGTCCAGAGTTCAGTATATTGGGAGTTTTTATATTCTCACTGTGTTCATGAAGGTTGTCTTTATATCCTCTGGTTTTTCCCACATTGGTTTAAAGCACATTCATGTGTCTAGGCAGTCACATGAACCACACAGGTAGTCATTACACAGCAAAATGATCACTTGAATAAACATGCTATTCTTGACAAGTGTCACTCAGGTTTTAGAGCAAATCACAGTACAGAAACTGCGCTAATTAAAGTAGTAAATGACTTGCGGATAAATGTAGATAGAGGCCGTTTATGTGTTCCCATCCTCTTAGATTTAAGGGCAGCATTTGATACTATTGATCACAATTTTCTTGAGTCTTACTTAACAGGCAGAAAATTCTTTGTTAGTTGTGGTAATTAAACTTCAAAGACACATGATATTCTATATGGTGTTCCACAAAGATATATCCTGGGTCCACTGCTCTTTTCAATCTACATTCTTCCGTTAGGTCAGATTATATCGGGACATAATGTGAGCTACCACCGCTATGCGGATGACACGCAACTGTATTCACCAATAGCATCTGATGACCCCGACTCTCTTGATTCACTGACACAATGTCTTACTTGTGTTTCTGAATGGGTGAGTAGTAATTTTCTCAAACTAAATAAGGAGAAAAAAGAAATCTTAGTTTTTGGAAAAAATGGATATAGTGAGGGTATTAGAAAAAAAACTTGATCCATTAGGCTTAAAAGTCAAGACAAAGGTAAAGAATTTAGGGGTAATTATTGACTCTGACTTAAATTTTAAATCACATATTAATCAGATTCCCAGGACAGCATTTTTTCACTTAAGGAATATAGCAAAAGTTAGATCCCTTCTAACTTTGCAAGATGCTGAAAAGTTTGTTCACGCTATTGTTTTTAGTCGGCTAGATTACTGTAACACACTTCTCTCAGGACTACCCAAAAAAGACATCAATCGATTGCAACTAATGCAGAATGAAACTGCTAGAATCTTAACTAGGAAAAGAAAATCCAAGTATATCTCTCTAGTTTTGATGTAATTACATTGGTTACCTGTGCCATTCAGAATTGACTTTAAAATACCGCTAATGGTTTATAAACCTTAAATAATCTCGCTCTGTCCTATATTTTGGAATGCCTGTCACCTTTCACTCCAAATTGTAACTTCACATCGTCGAATGAGTGTCTGCTTATAATTCCAGGATCTAAACTTAAAGTGGTGAAGCACACTTCTGCTGTTATGCACCTAAAATCTGGAATAGCTACCCAATAGAAATTTGCCAGGCCAATACGGTGGAGTATTTTTAAAAACACATTATTTTAACATGGCTTTCTGATAGCTACTTTTTTGTGTATTCCTTTTAAACTATATGTGCATTGAATTATCATTTTTATCATGGCTCCACAATCCCTACTATTCTCTGCTGTTCTCTTTTCGGTTTTTCTGTGGTGGCATTCTGTACCACCACTGCCTGATCAAGGCACCATGCAGTCCCTAAATTTATCATCATCATTATCATCAAATTCTTGTATGTGCATCCTGAAAGCCATAAGGACTGATTTAGATTATTATGTTAGGTAGAATGCCCAGTGAGGGCTAGGTGGTCTCATGGCCTTGGAATCCCTGCAGATTTTTTTTTTTTTTTTTTTCTCCAGCCCTTCTGGATTTTTTTTGTTTTGTTTTTTCTGTCCTCCCGGCCATCTGACCTTACTTTGTGTTTTATTACTTAGTATTAACTAATCTTATTTTTGTTTTATATAAACTTTTCTTTCTTCATCTTGTAAAGCAGTTTGAGCTACACCATTTGTATGAAAATGTGCTGTACAAATAAATATTCTTGTTGTTGTCTAACCCTTTATAGGAAAAGGTGGAAGTTGAAAGTAAATTAATGCATACATTCATAGAAGAGCTAACTTTTGACAGCATGGTTGTAATGTGATTGTAATCCGATCAACCTTCTCTTTGCAGTTTCCTCCCTCCTCTTCAAGCTTATGTGAATTTTCGTTCATGATCACCAAATATTCTGATAGCATAGGTGTCCAAATTAAATTACGACAGCCTTCTCCCCAGTTTGGAATTGCTTGTGTGCCCTAAGTGCATTTAAATTTGCTTCTGATAACAAAATAAAAACTTGTATAGATTGTTGACAGAAGAAAAACTGGCACACTACATCACTGAAGTTAATTTACATCGAAATAAATTAATACACTAGACAGTGTTATTTTATTATTGTTTATTATTACTTCATGATAAATTATCAATTCAAACAATAACATTAGTTGTCCAAGCCTTATGATCTGTTCGGAGACTTGGCCATAATTTTGTTTTATGTAACATTGGTAATTAAATGCCCCTCATATCTGATTAATAGTGATGTTTATAATTATTAAACATATCACAATATGACATCTCAGAGACTTATTAGTTTAGGCTATTAAAAGCTCAATCAGCAATCTTATTATTATCATGTTTAGTTTTCTGTGGCTCACTGCTTATCATTCTTGCCTAAAAGCAGCAGGGACTTGGGTTCATACTTCAACATCCAAAGATGCATATGTTAGGGTGATACTTGACTTTAAATGATCCTAGTTGGGTGACTGTGTCTTCTGTTGTTGCAGTGTTTGTCCTTATGCGTTCCTGTCTTGTGTCTAAGGCTGCTGAGATAATCTATGATACCCAGTGACTTTGTATTAGATCAAAGGGCTTCTGAAAATTGATGGATGGATAAATTTATCTTTGATCGTGGTTATAAGGCACATCTCTAAATTATCCTTTATCCAGCCCTGAGTTACTAATGGCAAACTTCTACAAGACACCAGCAGCATAATATAACCAAAGCTACTCCTGTAGTGTTACCAGGTAATTGAATGTGTAAATGCTAATCTAAAATTTAATATATAGAAAAAGGACTGAGTCCATATTTGCATCTCACCACTGATGCCTGATTAATTTCCATATGGATTTTAATAACAACTTAATAAGCCTGAACAGAGTAGCTTCAGTATATTAAAAATTCACTTCTTTATGTGCTTTGGTGGATTGGTTAAATCAGAAGATATTAACCATGTTAAAATTCTAAGTCTAATATTGAGGCAAGTACAGGTGCCACTCTTAAATAGATCTCATCTCTTGCCTTTC
Source organism: Polypterus bichir lapradei (assembly GCA_026402145.1). Taxonomy (NCBI): domain Eukaryota; kingdom Metazoa; phylum Chordata; class Cladistia; order Polypteriformes; family Polypteridae; genus Polypterus; species Polypterus bichir. Next base: position 13,522,310 of record JANRMT010062832.1, on the reverse strand, counting down.
AAAAATGTGCAGAAAGTATATTTATATAATTAATAAAGTAGAACACGACAAGACTTGCTTAAGGCAATATTCCACCAAATATTATATTTTTATAGGTTACTTACCCCATGTGATTTGAAGTGATGGACAAGAAAATTGTTTAATCTCATATTTTTATGGAGAAATGAGATAACCAGGTTTCTAATAGAATGGGAATCTGCAGTGACCAGCACTGGACAACAGAAAATTATATCAAAAATTTAAAAACAAAACCTCTGGTTACTACTGGTGTATAATTCTCATATCAAGTCATCCAGTCATATACTCACAACTTGCAATATACATGTATTGTTTGTTAAAATTAATACCTAAAGAAAATGAAAGTAGTCCACAAACAGGAAACCTGTTCACATAAGATTGTGCTTTTGTATTGAAGAGCCATCCCTCCCACTCATTCATTGGTCAAGCATCCTGTCTTCAATTAAAATGTGTGGTCCCATGTGAACTGACTTCCTGTTTGGGGACTCTTTAATTTTCCAGAGGTAATTATTTAACAATTTTGAATTTTGAAATATAGATTATTGGTATTGAGTATTGAAATATGGACACAAGCAACATGCAATTCTTGTAAGGGACATTTTTGATATCATTCTATTACAAACCTCATAGTCACCATTCTCCATGAAAACATGAGATTGAAGTGTTTTCTCTGCCGTCACTACAAACCACATTAGGTATGTAGCATATAAAAATATTATTTTTGAGTGGAACTTTCCTTTAATCAGATTTAGTATTGCGGCATCAATCAAACCTGAATGGTGCCAGTCCAATACAATGTCCGCAATCACAGAGGGCAGGTTTTGAATCACCTATTAACCTAATGTGCACATCTTGGCAATATGGGGGGAAAACTGGTGTAAAACTCATGAATACACAGAGAAAATATCTAAACACCAAACAGATCACACACAACTGTAGATTTTAGATCCATGAGGCTAATCAGTGTTGCCTGGTCTGCGGGTTTCCTGCCTTGGCATCTTGGGCAAAAATGGGCTTTAACAGACTACAGTTTTTTGGGCTACTTTTCAAAAATAATATAATATTTCAGGCTATTTTTTCAACCAAACTGCATTATTAATGTTTTTCATCCATCTAACACCCCATTCCCTTGCAATTCGCATTTGGATATGTATTTTATTATTGTAAAATCTCTAAGGGGGAATTGTGCAATGGCATATACCCATTGTATCTATATCTGTGAGGGGGACCGTCCCTGCCTTCTTCTTTCCAGTGTGTCATTTTTATCTGCATCTGATATTGGGCAGCTTTTTGGGGGCAAATTCATGATTTTTAAGTTGTACTTGGCTATACATTTTTAAGTACCCGACAACCCTGGTGCTAAATCCATGCTTTATAAAAATCTATTAAAGTTATAATGCTGAGAGACAGACCACACAGAGAAACATTATTCTCAGTTTTCATACTCAGAAGCTCACATTATACCTTTAACGCAACCTACCTCTACATGTATCCCATTATAACCATTTGTGAATATCGCAGAGGCAACATCAAGATGACATAATCTGTTAGTCTATTTTTTATGTAATTTAATTCCAGCTATGAAATGAAGATTATTGCGATCTTCAACTACGGCTGCAATAAACTTCACATGATGGTCATGATGATCATAGCTACCAACGCAGTTGTTAATTTTTACCAAACTAACTGCAATATTGTTGATTAAAAAATGAAAAAGGCTATCTATCACCTAAAAGATTAATTTTTTTATAGAAAAAACTGAGGGATGGCATGGTGGTTCAGTGGTTAGCATTGTCTCACAGGTTCAGCATTCTGAGTTCAAATCCTATATCTGCAGGTTGTCAGTGTAATCTGCAGCTTGTCCCCAAGTCTACACCAAGTACTCAGTTCTTCTCCCACATTGCCTAGGATATGCATGTTAGGTTATCAGGTCACTCTAAACTGGCAAAATGTGGGTGTTGGTTTTGCTTGAAGAAGCCCTGTGATGTACTAGTGTCATTTTCTAGGATGAGTTTTTCTGGGAAAGGCTTCACCCCCAGCAATAGTGAAGTGGGATGTTATTAGTAATGTGCACAGATCTTTTTTTATACAGTTGTTTGAAAGTGGAGAAGAAATAAAATAGTTGACAAGATTTGTTACATTTTAATCCTGGACAGAAAATCATGACCAGTTTTACTTCTGTGTTTTTAACTTCATTGGACACTTGAATGTAACCTCAGAGACAATATATTGTTCACAACTTTGGCAAACATTATTTCTCCATGATGGCTGTGTATGTTACATTATCAGAAAAGACACTGTACTGTGTAGATCCTAATGAGATAAAAGAGCATTAAATAACTAGAGCTGATTATCTGGTGCCATTGATCACCATTTGTTTTTATGCTTTTCAGAAAGGAAAGTTATTATGATTCAGAATCCCGAAGTATAATTTCAAATTATTTAATATTAGCTAAATGTACTCATGGGATCTATCTATCTATCTATCTATCTATCTATCTATCTATCTATCTATCTATCTATCTATCTATCTATCCTGAATGTAAAAAAATATCTAAGTCGCAAAATCAAAAAATAATAATGCCCTTTTGCTTTGCAAGTATTGTCGGCTTTTGGTTTTTATAGTAAGATGTTTTTATTTTTCTGGATTCCATGTTTTGATGGAGTGGTGTGACTTCATCTTTGTTAGTAGTAACATCTTTCTTGGCAGAAACAAAATCAAACTTTGTTCAGCAGTTGCAGTTGTTACGGGCAATGTGGCATACATTTACAGCAATTGAAACAATATTGGAAGCACTCAGCATCAGGCACTGTGTATATAACCAGCATTGCTTGGAAACTGTTCTTTGGGCAGGTGTATACAGAATGAAATTCTCTCAGCTCTGTCCTAGCTCTGTCCTCTGTCTAGACCTCAACAGATCGAGCTTGACTGGTAATGACAAAATTGTTCCTTTTTTTCTCCTCTTATAGCGAGCAGAAATGGAGTCGTTTTGTCACAGATGTCCGCGATATTACAATGCTTTTCTAGATTGTAATATGTTTGAATTGATAGGCAGAAAATGCCATGCACTATGAAAAACAGTTGTTTTATACATCCCAAATATGTTCTGAAAGTTCAAAGTGGCCAATAACTGTAGCACATATTTAGAAAAGCTGGCATTTCAAAGAATGTGAATAAGTTTGGCCAATACGCAAATGTTACAACTAAACTCCATGTTACAGCATAATACACATTAAAACAATCAACACACAAATATTTAACATTATTGTTGTTTTTCTGAAATATAGTTTAACTTCTGTTAATTTCCATATGGGATAATAAACAGAAGCCCACATACAGTAGCTTTAGTAAGGGCTGTTATTATCACCTCCTTTTCTCTGTTTCTTACAATGAAAAGAGACGTGCTCACCTGCTCAGAAGTAATTGATTAGAACCTTCTGGACATGAGGCCATTAAACATTATTAGGCCAATAAATTGAATGGGCCAAATGTTTAGGCCACTGTAGCTCCCCATAGGGTATAACTCTCAAAGCTGTGTTATAATATTAAGTTTAATTTGTGAATTCTGTGTCGAAAAATCTCCTTCTTCTAACATTTAAATCTGCAGCACAAGCTTAAAAGTTAAAGTCACATTTAATTTTCTCCAGTATTTCTTGAAAAGGAATGTCAGAGACATGAAATGATTGATCAATTGATTGAATGAGTGACTGACTGAAGCATGCAAATTTATAATATCCATAAAGTCCATTTTTTATCCAGTCAGCTGGAATTTTTGCAAGTTTATTGTTGCCCTATGGAAATATTTAACAATTTAGCATTGTAAGATAGATGACAATATAAAACACATTATGGAGAGCTAAGCTTTTGACTACACACCCCAGAGAGAATTTAAGCATACAATTCTGAACATTTCTAAAATAATATAAGGCAAAATTTAATAATGTACCGAGGCAACCATCATGCCTTTTGCAAGAAATACCAGGAATTTTTGCAAGGCCTAATTTATAGACCATTATAGGCTAACGCTTTCTGAATCTGCCTTTCTCATCAATCCCTACAAAGCAAACACCTCTGTGACACACACACACTAAGGTGCATAAAATGTCTTGTGGGTATGATAATGATTTCTTAAATGTGCAGTTTATTTGCACAAATTTATTCTTGCAAATATGACATTACATCCAGACAACAAGAGCCCTGTCTCCTTGGGGTTATTTCCAGTAAGTGAATGAGGTCCATTGAGCTTTACGTGAATAGGATTTAAAGTAAGAGCAGAAAAAGTAGTTGTTTGTCATTGTTTTTATTTAAAATTTTTCTGAGTTTTGTTTGGGAATCTTGCTGTGTATGCTATTTAAAATATGTAGGTTGCATATGGAGGTCTAGGGACAGAATCTTACTGAAATTGGTATTTTTTCATCCTTCTGACTGAAAAAAAGGTTTTTATATATATATATCCATCCATTATCCAACCTGCTATATCCTAACTACAGGGTCATGGGGGTCTGCTGGAGCCAATCCCAGCCAACACAGGGCATAAGGCAGGAAACAATACATATTTTATATATATATATATATATATATATATATATATATATATATATATATATATATATATATATATATATATATACTGTATATATATATATATACAGTACAGGCCAAAAGTTTGGACACACCTCCTCATTCAATGTGTTTTCTTTATTTTTATGACTGAAGGCATCAAAACTATGAATGAACACATGTGGAGTTATGTACTTAACAAAAAAAGGTGAAATAACTGAAAACATGTTTTATATTCTAGTTTCTTCAAAATAGCCACCCTTTGCTCTGATTACTGCTTTGCACACTCTTGGCATTCTCTCGATGAGCTTCAACAGGTAGTCACCTGAAATGGTTTTCACTTCACAGGTGTGCCTTATCAGGGTTATTTAGTGGAATTTCTTGCTTTGTCAATGGGGTTGGGACCAGCAGTTGTGTTGTGCAGAAGTCAGGTTAGTTGGACGATCATTTATTTTTCAACAGGACAATGACCCCAAACACACCTCCAGGCTGTGTAAGGGCTATTTGACCAAGAAGGAGAGTGATGGAGTGCTGTAAATGGTCAAGAAAATAAAGAAAACACATTGAATGAGGAGGTGTGTCCAAACTTTTGGCCTGTACTGTATATACTGTATATATATATTGTCGAGGGTGCCAGGGGCCACGACCTGGCCGGGACGCCTTGGAGGACCGGAAAGTGGGCGTGTGCCCATCTGGGATCACGTGGGGGCCGCCTTCCTGGTTGCTTTGGCACCGCCAGGAGGCGCCCCAATGCCTTGGGGACCCTGGACCCGAGCACTTCCGCCACACCAGGAAGTGCTGGGGGGAAGAGAAGCAGGGACACCCGGAGAGCTTCCAGGAGAACAGCCGGCACTTCCGCCACACTGGGGCGTGTCAGCGGGAGATTGCTGGGGAGCACCTGGAGCTCACACCTGATGTGGATAAAAGATAGAGTCGGGAGCGGAGAGGACTGAGCTGGAGAAGGCAAGGAGGTGGCCTAAAGAGAGTGAGAGAAAGGCATTGTGTGGCCAGGACTTTGGGGGTTTGTGGTGCACTTATTATTGTAGATATCGTAAATAAACGTGTTTGTGGGTGACATGAACGTGTCTGCCTGTCTGTGTCTGGGTCAACCTCCACAATATATAGTGGAACTAGCTCCAGACACAGACAGACAGACAGACATCATTTAAGAACCACCACACGTTTATTTTACAGTCACTATTTACAAATGTGCACCACAAACCCCAAACTTCCCTAAAGTCCAGGCCAACACCACACTGCCTCTTTCTCTTCAGGCCTCCTCCTTGCCTCTCCTCTCAAGCTCTGTCCTTCACCTCTCCCAACTCCAGCCAATGTGCTTCAGGTGCCTCCTGACAATCTTCCGCCAGCACTCCCCAGTGTGGCAAAAGTGCCGGCTGTGAAACCGGAAGCACTCCAGGTGTCCCCAATTTCTCTTCCCCCCAGCACTTCCGGGTGTGGCGGAAGTGCTGAGGTCCAGGGCTCCCAAGCCATTTTGGCGCCCCCTTGCAGTGACCACAGGCCCCTACAGGGTTGAGCTTCAAAGCTCTGTAAATGTGGCCCCCAAGAGTACCAGGACGGTCACCCCTACGTGGTCTGAGCAATGGCTTAAGCCCTCCCCCTGTCTTCCTGGACGTCCCGACTGGGCAGTTGCCCCAGCCACTCTCCACAATATATATATATATATATATATACTAATAAAAGGCAAAGCCCTCACTGACTCACTCACTCACTCACTCACTCACTGACTGACTCATCACTAATTCTCCAATTTCCCGTGTAGGTAGAAGGCTGAAATTTGGCAGGCTCATTCCTTACAGCTTCCTTACAAAAGTTGGGCAGGTTTCATTTCGAAATTCTACGTGTAATGGTCATAACTGGAAGGTATTTTTCTCCATTTACTGTAATGGAGTTGAGCTTGAAAGCTGTGGGGGCGGAGTTTCGTGTGACATCATCACGCCGCCCACGTAATCACGTGAACTGACTGTCAACGCACTATGTAGAAAACCAGGAAGAGCTCCAAAATACGCTGAAGAAAACATGCATTATATAATTGAGAAGGCAGCGAAACAATAAGAAGCGAGCGAGTGACATATACTACTATATTCATTAGTGCAGCTACTTCGGAAACAAAGCAAGGTATAAACCTAAACTTTAAAATAACTTAATAGACAGGCTGCCGCTGGCGTTTTTCATGCCCACGGGTAATGCGGGATACAAGTTTAATGAGAGGACGCAGGATATAAACGAGAGTTTTGATCACTTTGTAACTAAGTTAAAATTGCAGGTGAAGGGGTATGCTTATGCAAATTCCGAGAGACTGTGTTTGTGGGGGATTGACAGTTAAGGCGGGTGGAGGAGTCACGTCATCATATCCCCTCCCATTTACCTCATTTCGCTCTGAGCTGAGCTCCGCGGCTAACGCCGTCTTCCGAAGCAACTTCGTCACACTGCCACCTAAAGTCAAAACTTAAATATATAAAGTCAGCGTCGGATTATGTAAACTCAGCGCTGGAATATATAAAGTCAGCGTCGGAATATATTGTCACGCTTGGGTCACAGATTTGCACAGAGACACAGGAAGTCGTAGAAACAAGAAGGATTTTTATAGCCCTCCAGCTCACACCCTCCCCCTCAGCTTTATTCACATTTCCGTGAATCAAGCGACTCTCTGTACCAGGTTCATTTAGTCTTGATAATACGTCTGCGTTGACGTGTTCAGAACCTGGTCGATGTTTTACTGTGAAACGGTAAAAGTTGTAAGCCCAGAAACCATCTCATGAGGCGAGAGTTTGTATCTTTCTGTCGGTATGACCATTGAAGTGGAGCATGATCAGTTACCAAAGTGAAGTTTCGTCCCCACACGTAATAGCGAAGCCCTCCAGCTCACAATATAAAGTAAGCGCTGGAATATATAAAGTCAAAACTTCAATATATAAAGTCATCGTCGGAATATCCAAAGTCAGTGCTGCAATATCCATCCATTTCCCAACCCGTTTGACTTTGAGTTTATATATTCAGGAATGAGTTTATATACTCCGATGTTGACTATATATAATCAGGAATGACTTTATAAATTCCGACGCTGACTTTATATATTCAGGTTTTCACTTTATAGATATATATAAATATGACAACAACACTCATGTCAATGACAAAACAATTACATTAACAATCATGTTACGTTATTTTTAAAATTTTTCCTTTTCTTTTTCATAACTTCTTTTATACACTACTAATCCGCTGCGAAGCGCAGGTATTTTGCTAGTATATATATATATTGTATAGTGACAGATGGGGTACGGTGTCGTCCCCTTGAACTCTCAGACTTGACGCCAGACGCCAGGTAAAAGTCCAATACTCGACTTTATTATTACAATAACGTGCACAAAGCACCCTGCACTCCACAATACTCATAAACAATACAATCAATTATCAATACTACAATCCTCCACTCTCCCAGACGCGTTGCCACCCTTCCACTCAGCTCAGCTCCCCGTCTGGGATTTCCCACAGTCCTTTATAGTACGTGACCTGGAAGTGCTTCTGACCCCTGAGTCCATGTGACTTCCTAGCACCTCCGGGTCACATCCAAAGTCTTCTTTTCATACGGGAAGTACGTCGACTTCTTTGTCCATGTGACTAGGACGCACTTCCGGGTTGTATGCAAAAGTCTCGCTGCTCCTCCCTGCAGCACCTTCTAGGGGCCCCTGTGGTATCCAGCAGGGCTGTGGATGAAAACTCCAGTGTCCGTAATTCCCTGCTGGCACTCGGGCACCTCCATGCTGCAGGGAGGGCTCCACCTGGCGGCCTGGGGGTATTGGCCGGGATATAGTCCACTATATATATATATATATCTTCAGACTGCCTCCACTCCTCTCCTCCGAGCTTCGCCCACTTCCACCCGACTCTTGCTGTCGACTGGAGGGAGGCGGCCCCTTTTATGCACGCCCGGATGGGCTCCAGGTGCTTCCTGAGGAGCCTCCGCCGATACAACCCCGTGTGGCGGAAGCACCAGCTGTGTAGTCCTCCGGGTGTTCCTGCTCCTCTTCCCCCAAGCACTTCCTGGTGTGGTGGAAGTGCTGAGGTCCAGGGCTCCCAAGGCATTGGGGCGCCCCTTGGCAGTGACCACGGGCCCCTACAGGGTTGCGCTTCCAAGCCCTCTACCCGTGACCCCCAACACAACCAGGGCGGTCGCCCCTTCGTGGTCTGGAGGAGGCACAAGCCCTCCTCCGGTCCTCCTGGGCGTCCCGGCTGGGCTGCACCACCAGCCGCATGCCACAGTGCCCCACTGCCAGCGAAGACACATCGGTCCGAGCGGGCAGTACGTCCCCGGAGTGGGTCCTACTACGTATCCAGGGTCCACCAACGCTCCCTGGAATGCACCACTTCGGCACCCCTTCCGAGGTCGTCGCGCCCCTCCGGTTTGCATCACTCTTGCCTCCATAGTCCCTGCCAGCCAGGGCACCATCCAATCGCCGGTGGAAAGTCCTCCCATGAAGCAGCCCATTCCAGGAGGGCAGGTCCCCAATGGGGCAGATCCTACTGTACGTCGGGGCTCCGGTCCTGTAAAGAAACAAAAGGGAGGGCCAGAAGCACTGCCTGGACACCCGCACTGGGCGTCCCTCCAATTTCTGTACGGGCAGCGCTCCCCCCCCCTTACCGGCACCCCGCGACTTGCCTGTTCGGCACCTCCGTCGTAGGTTCCATGCCCATCCGTTCGTCACTAACGGGGCTACTCTCACAGGCGGCTCCTCCACCCACCCTGGAGTTTCCTTCTGCCTCCACAGAGGATGGCCATTCCTAGGACGTGTGCACCCAGCAACACGTCCCTTCCTGTCGGAGCAACTGGCATTCTCCCCTCGATTCCTCCTATCACTCTGGGACGCCCTGACGGTCTGAGTGTCCTTATTGCACAAAAAGAGACTCCTTCCCATCTGCGTCCCTGTAGAGTGACGCGAGGCTGCCGCTGACTCGGGGCGTAGGGCGCTAGGACCTGGGGCACACAACAGCCTGTGTCCTGCCAGCCCTCTCGCTGTCTCTCCCCTCATCACACGCACAGCCTTCAGCGCTGCGTCCACTGTCGGAGGACTTCTTACTCGATGCTGATCATTGGTATCACAACCAATATAGTGCGAATTCTATGCACGGCATTATACATGAGGCCCCAAGTGTAGCAGGGCCACATAGGTATTGTTGTTTATAGTGTTTGCACCCAGTCGCATCTCATCACAACACCCCGTCTAAGCTAATATATGTTTGTTTAAATGTCATCCCCGTAATGAGAAACGGGGAAGGATGTTGCAGGGAGGAAGTGACCCTTGGACACGTCAGTACTGGAGTTTTGCCAGTTACATCCGGCTCGTCATTATTTAAACGATCAGGAAGGTAAGAAGAGGGAGGAAGGAGAGAGACGGAGATTTCAACTACCAACATCCGATCAGCATTTTTCTGCCATTATTTACATTGCGCCTTGTTCCAGTTTGCTTCTCATTCCGCTGAAATCACGACAGCCCAATCATCGACAGAAACCCCGGGGTTGGACATTATTATCCACCATTCGCCAAGGAAGCACAGTGAGATTGTTCTGTTTTATTCGGGAGATTCAAACACATCCATTTTTGATCAGCCATCAGTATTCTGGACAGTGATTTACCCGGACTCAATTTCACGTCATTGACATTCAGTAATCATCCATTGATATTATTTGTGTTTTGTGTTTGTTATACGTTTGAGGGGCAAGGAAGGTTTTGTTATTGTATGTGTGGTGTTTTCACTTTGCTGGTTTGGTGGAGGGATATATATAGATATATTTTACCTTGAGGATTTGTATTATTGTATTTGTCATTGTGTTTTATTTAATATATTTCTACACTTATTTTAAATATCTGCTTTTTTTTGCTAGTCTTTAAACCATCGACTGAGGAGGAGGGAAAATATTATTTGTCAGAGGTACGGCTTGATATAGGTAGGTTATTCTCAGCAATTTACCTAGGCCACAGGTCCTGGTAGTGTGGCTTCCGGCTGGTTAAGGGGATGGCCGTTACACAGGGATCTTCACTAAAATCATTTTGAAAAAACAAGAAATAGAAAACAATAAAATCATAAGCTTGGTCATGACACTTGAAAAAACAGCAATGCCAATAAGAAATGGAAGAAAAATTGGACGTAGCTAAAGTTCTTTATTTTGCAAACCCCTATTTATTTCTGAAAAATTAGAAGAATTTAATATATGGTTTTGAGAACAGACAGGTATAGGGGTTAACATTTCACAGTGCGGACTGACTGCCTATGGTGAGCTGACATGTTATATCAATGATTCAAGGGTTTTCTTTCAGGCACTCTCATTTTCCTACCACCTTCCAAATACATGCAGGTTATTTTAATTCCTGACTCAATATCAGCCCCTGGTGAGGGAGTTTGGGTGTATGCTGCTTTGACAAAAGGCTGTAGTATTAAGGGGTAACTGCCTTCATCTTCCCAATGCAAGGTAACTGCAGTGAGTAAAAAGACAAAAACTGGGCACCAGAGTGTGAACCACCCATGTACCTCAATGCTATCCCAAAAGAGAGTTCAAGTCTATTTAAAAATAGCTAAAAGTACATATGAACAGATAAAATGTGAGAATTGAAAAATTTCACAGCACAGTCAGAAGAATCTGAAAATAATCAGAAATGTGGGTAAGACCAAGAATATGTTATATGAGCAACCACAGTTAATGAACATTTGTCAAAAGGTGCACAGTAGGACTGCAGAATGATATGTGTAGTATAATAAAATGATTAAAGTGTGTCACTGTGGTATAAAATGCAACTTGCCCACAACTTAGTTTAGGTACATTTTTCTCTTGCATTTGTTACTGCTCACAGTAAAGGGACACCAATGTAAAGGTCTTTTACACTACCTGCCATATGCTGGTCCTTTACGGAACACAATATTGCATAAGAATTCCAAAAAAAAAAATGTAACAAGCCTGTTTTCATCTAGGCCAGGAGATGTTTATTGCTTGTGGGTACGATGACAACTTTGGTGCTAGTCAAAGATTTGCACTTTAATACAGTTACAATTTAAAACAGTATTCCAAAAACCTATTTTGTGGACATAATTTTATATATTTCTTATTATGATTAAAATTTGTTTTCATTTATTCTTATCCTTCATGTCATTTCTCTTTTAAATCAAGGCCAACACAGTGACACATTGATTAAACTTTTTGCATCACAACTGTTAGGAATTAGATCAGGATGAAGAGTTGAGGTACCTTGGTGGTGAACCCCATGTATGTTTTTAAAAATAAATAAAAAAGCTACAAATTTAGTGCAGTGCTTTTCCAGACAAGAATCATCAGCAAGACTGACTAGCATGACTAAAAGGAACTGGATCCTGGACTTTTTAACAGGCAGACCCCAGTCAGTCAGGGTGGGGAACAACATTTCCAAAACATTAACTGTAAATACACTACCATGCTGTACACACTCTTCACCCATGACTGTGTTGCTTCCCAGACTAAATTTGCGTACAATACAATAGCTCATTAGACTGATTTCTGGGGGTGATGAGTCAGCATAAAGGATGGAGGTGGCTGGCCTTGTGAAGTGGTGTCAAGACAGTAATCTCTTTCTTAAAACCATCAAAAAGAAGGAGAAGATTATTGGCACACTAAGGAAGAGAGGTCAGCACCCACCACTGTACATTGGAGAGAGTGGCCACATTTACATTTCTTGGCATTAACATCTCTGAAGATCTCACTTGGACATCCAGTATCACATACCAGTCAGAGAAAGCCCAGCAGTGTTTGGATTTTCTGAGGAGGCTCAGTAAGTTTGGCATGCCAAGCACTACCCTCAGCAACTTCTAAAAGTGCATGATTGAGAGTATCCTCACCTACTCCATCACAGTCTGGTTTGGATGTACAGCATTGGACCACAACGCTTTACAGTGGGTGGTAAAATCGGCACAAAAGGATATCTGCAGTAGAAAACCAGAGTTCTATTCTAATAGCAATATTAAGGACACAACCCACCCACAACATGAGCTGTTCATACTGCTACCATCAGAGAGACTCTACAAGAGCATATCACATAGAACAAGGCTGAAAGACAGTTTTCTCCCTTTTTTTCTCTTTTTTTCTCCAGTTTTTTTCCATCAGGCTTGTAAACAAAACCCATCCAGTGCTCCTCCCCTCAACACTGCAGGCTAGCTTATGTCTCGAGGATGCAAGACCATCTTGCAGAGCTTACACTGAATACTTTATTTATTTGCACATGCACTTGTCCTTCTGTTTTTTGTGTTTTTTTTTTTAATTGCACATAAGGTGTTTTTGATTATTGTTGTGTGTTCTTGTCTGTTGCTGTGTATTCTTGTTTATTGCTGGAGGACTTGGAGAATAAGATTTTCGTTGTACTGAGTACATATGACAATAAAGTTGAAGTTGAGATGATAATTTAAAATATGCTTGGGATGAGTGAGTATGATTGTGTGTATATGTGCCTGTGACGTATTGCCAACCTGTCCAGAGCTGAACTCTGCCCTTCATCCAGTACTGTCGAGACCCTGGTAATAGGAGGGTTGAGAACATGGAAGGAACATGCCTGACAACTCATAGGGAACAGAGCTGATGATCACCGCTGTGTGAAGTCTCCCCATGTAGGATTTCATCAGGTGTTTTGGTTTCCTTCAACAATGCAAATATGTACACGCTTGGTTAACTGGTGACTCTTATTTAGTCAAATCTGAATGCTCTCTATGGCATCATTTTGCCCAGTGCTGTGTCAGGACTCCATATCCTTCTGACTGGCAGTGAAAAAAGCAGCTTAATAATGGATGGATGAATCCATTCAATTGAACTGAATTGAAGGAACCAAGTGTATGGCTGCAAATGATATGAAACAGATGTGTAAAAGTCTGACCGGACAGCAATATTCTGTAAAATTATCACATTGTAAACATTATGCATTGTATACTTAAAGGTTTCCTAAATTGGATTAAGTAGGCATGGCCATGTTATTGTATATTATGCTATATTATATTATATAAAGGGTTTACATTTCATTGCAACAGCCAGCAAGGGAAATGTTGACCCACGGCACCAACTAAAGGACAAATATGGGCCTCATACTCATAGCAAGCAGAAATAATAGCAAACTATTCTGAATTAGATACATACGTTTTTGCCGATTTTTTATTTTTCTTTTCCAAATTTTCACCACACATTGTTTTCATATATCATTTATGGTCCATGGGTTCATGAGTAAATCAAGTGTTGAAAATTGAATAACTTTGCACATTTTGTTTAACACCCTTGTCTTGTAGAATCAGTACTGAAACTTTTAACTAATTTGCTTTTCATTTCTATTATGTGCATAAAAGCCAATGCCTGTAAATCTTCAAGAAAGTTTGGAAATGAGACTTAATTGAAGGTAATGCAAATCTACAAAGATTTTCGATTTTTGTTTTGATTTTGCATCCAGCGTTGCTTGTATAGGCTGCTGCCCCTAACCCTGAATTAACTTATGTGACTTTAAGAATGACAAAATATATTTAAAAATTACTGTTTTGTTTAAACTCCCACTTAAAATGATTGGTTTAAAGTCAACATTATACTATATTTTATTGCTGCTGCTGTAATTTCCAATATTTTCTTTGGAATCCTTTTATTTAGTGAAATAATAACATGCATCTTATTTAAACCTGAAGGACAAATTGTAAAATAAATCCTTTGGTTTAAATCTATGGAAATCCCATCCATAAGGGTTTTGTCAGGCTTCTTATGAATCATTTTGGAATTCCTGCTGAGAATCTGTGAAAGTCCTGAAATAGCTCCCCGTAGGCTTTTCATCTGAGATTTCTAGTAGGCTATTTAAGCAGGTTTTACCTTCACAGTAAATACAGCAAATAAATAAACAAATAAATTGGAAAGCAAATGGATTAGCGTGAAGACCTTTACTCTTTTATTTTAATAATACTTTCAGCTTAACTTAGTTTTAAAAGACCAAAAAATGATGATTTATTTATTTATTTTTAGCTGTAAGTATCATCATTCTAGGCACAGAGGATCTATACTTGAAAAAACAGGCTGTAGTGATGGAGAGAAGTGAAAGAAAAAAGATGAAGTTTATCTTTATAGCTAAGTAAAGCACACTGCCAGACTTGAAACATGAGAGCCAAATACTGTACAACTTAGTTGAAGGTCTTTAGACAAAACTGAAAAAAAAGAAAAAACTGTAAAATAAAATAGTTTTTGTAAAGGGCTTCCAAGACAGTGCATTGATGTACTTTTCCATCATTTACTGACATGTTAACTTTAAAGCCTGCTGACAGCTTTGTTATTTTATTTATAGGTTCTGTTACTATTTATTTATTTACAGTCTTTTTTCAAAATGCTTAAATGTCTGCCTTACCTTTAGAGATGCAAAATTATCCCTACAGATCATAATAAATTATGGAATTAAAATGACTAATGATAATTGAATCACAAGGGATGCTGGGTTTTGTTCATTTCTTTTGTGCTGATTTCTGCTAATACGTTTTGATTGTCAACCTTGTTCAGACTTTTGAAAGGCACTTCATTTAAATTTTAATACTTTAGCTGCCATGCACTTCGACTGAAGTTATTTTCTTGAATTTTAATAGAATTATAGCATTTGGCTCAATGCCATTCCCTGTGGCTCCCTAAAGGGACAGCTTGTCCTGATATTATTAAACAGTTCTAAAAAGTGATGCAAAATCATTTTAAAGCTTAAAGATAGTCATCCATTCTTTTGTAAAGGCCATTTGTAAACATGTACATTATAAAAATATGCTAATGAGGCCATTTTTTATTTTTTTTAGGCACTAGTTATTAATTACTTAACAAATGGATTTTTATAAAGCTTTATAAAAAATCAGCTGTAATTAACAGTACCAACGTTCATCAGTTATTCTGTAATTTTTCATACGGAGAACTTTATCTGTAATTAGTGGTATGCCTATTTATGATGGAATTATATAGTAGTGTACAAAACACCATTTTTGTTTGTGAACGGTGCGTAGCAGATCTTGCAGCTTCAAAAGCAACTATGCTGCTTGAAAAGGATTTGGTTCCATCTTGTGGTTCGTCTGGTTTCTGCAATACAGTTATTACTGAGTAGAGATGCTCAGCTCTATTCTGTTTAGGCAAACTCAGTCTTTCATCCAAAAAAAAAGAAAGTTTTCGTCCAAGAAAACCTCTTAATTTTCTTGATCTGGAAGGACAGCCTCAGCCACTCTAGACAACTTATAACATAGACTGAACATAAAATGATGTTGGGAGTTACCTAATGAAAAAGTAAAAGCATGTAAAATGTTTTAGATTGTGAGAGGGAGCACAGTTGTGCAGCAGTTATCACAGCTGTCATAAACTTCTAACATTCTGAGATTGAATCCACTTTCTAACTGTTCTCTGTGTGGAGTTTGCATGTTCCCATTGTGACCTTGGGCAAGTAAGCTGACCAAGAAAGGATTTCACACTTATGCCATTCAATTAGGAATAAACAAACTGTATTCTTTGTTTCAAAAGTGGGAGATGTAAATCACAGTGCACCATTTTTCTTAAGAATTAAGAGTCTAAAAGTAATGAATGAAAATAATGTCTTCAAGTTAGTATACCAGCAGTCTGGCCTTTACTGGAACTTCTCAGAAACTGCCTCGGGTTTCCCTTTCAAACTTTGTTTGATGAGGCATACTGACGTTTGTAAAGTAAAGTTTGTAAAGCTTTCCCATTGGCAGTCTGGCCATGAACTAGTGTGTATTTCTAGTTCTTTTATGAAAGGTCTTTGGTCATATCATATGACTCAAAGAGGTTGGAATATGTGTTCTGATTACATTTATCTTGTGGTTTCTAGTTTCCCTCTGGATTTTCTTGGGAAGAAAAAAGAACACGCTGTGTGCCATTGGGATTTCCTTATGTGTTTCCTTGGGTTCTATACTGTATGCCAATTCCTGTAAATCCTCAAGAAAGTTTGAAAATGAGACATAATTGAAGGTACTGCCAATCTTAACATCTTCAGAAAGAGGAAGAGGAGGGGGAGAAATGAAGTATGCTTGGATTTTTCTGCATGTAATCTGTTAGATGGATGCCTGTTAGATGGTCTGGAAATTCAAAATTGGCAAAGTGTGCGGTGCAAGTGTGACCCTGTGATAGTTCAGGAGCACTATCAATACAATACAATACAATTTATTTTTGTGTAGCCCAAAATCACACATCACACACATATAAATCAAGGGACATTATGCTCAGATTACATTATGCACTAGTGAGACCACATCTGGAGTATTGTGTGCAGTTCTGGTCACCAAGCTACAAGAAAGACATAGCAGCACATGGAGCTGTGCAAAGGAGTGCAACCAGATGCACCCTGGGACTTAAGGAGACATTGTACTCTGACAGACTCAAAGAATTAAACCTGTTTAATCTCGAGCAGAGGAGACTGCATGGGGACCAAATCCAGGTCTTCAAGATACTCAAATGCAAAGTAGTTCCAGCAGCAATTTTTTCAGTTTAAGGGTGAGTCACCTACCAGTGGAAGTTATGGAAAGTGCATTTAGGGTTGAAGCCAGGAAGCACCTCTTTACGTAAAGAATTGCAATGGAATGTGGGATAAACTACCAAGACACATAAGTGTAGCAGAAACCTTGACAACCTTTAAGAAGAATCTGGATGAGATATTGGGAAAGCTTAGAAATAAGATGAAAAAGCGATTTCAGATTAATTGAAGATTAACATACTGAGTTTCCATTGTATGTATTGCATCTGTGTTTGCCAGTTAGTAAACATTGCTGTTTCTCCCTGACTGTTTAACACAAGAAACGACAAAACTCTTACTGTGCTAATCACTGATCATGATAGTTGTGCAGGTGTATATTATGCATATACTGTTTTATGATTAACATACTTTATAATTACTCCAAATTATATATTTGCTTATCTGTGCCTTTTCTTGTTTATAACAGTCCATGATGCATGTGGGTATCTATTTTATAACATTTACCAGCATAGTACGGATTGCTTTGGCAATTATGCAACTTTTGTTTTGCATTCAGTGTTTTTAACAGCTTTGTGAATCTTTATTTCTCTGCAGTACACATAGCTAGTTTACATAGCTGGCAGCAGGTTAAAATTATACAGTAAAATAATTTTAAAGTTTAAAGCTCCTTGTGTCACATCTGTTTAAGTAATTTTTAGCTTTTCACCTACAATTAAATAAAGTCAGATCAGTAACTTTTACTTTTAATTTGCCTCACTTCTTCAGATCTTGTGAAGGAATAGCATATTTGGGCAGACTTCAGATGAAATGTTTAGAAATGCTCATGTGAACATGTAAGGTGCAGTTCTGCTTCTCTTTTACGTATCTTGGAAATGACAAAATACCTGTGTTGCAAAGTAGCAATACTTTGTTACTATATTTGATTATGTTTTGAGAATATTTCTACTTTACTTGAGTATAAAGTTTTCTGTCTTATTTTACTTGACTATATTTTCAAATGCAAATGGTTGTTTTATTATTTATTGTTCTTTATATATTTAGTACTGCAATATTAAACCCATCCAACCATCCATTATCCAACCCACTATATCCCAATTACAGGGTCACAGGGGTCTGCTAGAGCCAATCCCAGCCAACACAGGGTGCAAGGCAGGAAACAAACCCCGGGCAGGGTGCAATATTAAACCAGAAAACAAAAGTGTTATGCAAGTTGCCACAATGTTTTAATCAGTCAATTATCTAAAATATGGGCTTCCCGCTCTTTATGAAAATTTGCATATACAAAGAATCAGGCAGCATGTTAGAGCTGTGCAATCGTTCCAAGTGCTTGTTGCCACAACCCACAGAACATTGCAGGGCTGGACACTGGTGACACAAAATCTCGCAATTGGTTACTTTCAAGGTTGCTGAATGGGGTGGGGCTGACCTGCAGGCTGCCATGAGGTGTGCTTGTGCATTCACGTGTTGTGATTCACACAGTTTGTCATGTTGCTTACATGCTTCTCACATTTTCCTGGACATTGCACTCCTAAACAGACAGTGAAACAGTTGGAAAAGTTTAAGAAAAATGGTCATTCATTTCAATGTAAAACTAGGAGTGATAACATTTACCTAAAGTGTTTTATTAAACATAATTAGGGTTTGTTTTGATGAGTGATGTTTTAATGAAAGCAATTCTGACAATTTTCAATTAGTTTAGTATTATTTGAACAAAAATGAATGCCATTTCGGGGACTAGTTAGCACTTAAAAATGTTCTCTTTGTAAATTAATTGTAATCAGGTGTTCATGTTATGAGAATTCAGTTTACAAAGTGGTTTTCAGGAGCAGATTAGTGCCTACCCAGCTGAATCTCAAATACAATCATTAGGATATCTGCTCAAAATCAGTGGCACTGCTTTAAGATACTTGGCTCATACTTTAATGAGTGTAATACAAATCATCCACAAAAAGATGGTTGTCAAAGATATTTTTATACACACACACACACAGATCCCATGTCTCTTTGGAGAATCCTTGGGTACCGGTTTGACTTTGTCTTGAATGAGTGGTTGCTCATGGAGTCCTGATTGATGCACATTACCTTTATTGTGAGGGAGTATCAGTAATGGCACTACGGTCATGTGGTGCGATTCCCAGAGGATGATGTGGCTCGCAGGATCCTCATTGTTGAGGACCCGAGTGGCTGGACCAGACCAAGGGGACACCTACATAACACCTGGCTGCGACAGATAGGTGGTCATTTCCGGAGGGGGGTACTGAACCGCGTGTCTGCCTGTGGGTTTGCCAACCAAGATCCTGAGCTATTTTGTTGCGTGGTGGGTGCAGCAATGTGCTATACCACTGCATACTCCTGAACCTGACCTGACCTGACCTGACACACACACATTTGCACACGCACACACACAAGCGGTGACAACTGAATTCCTGGAACAGCCATGTAAACTGCCAAAAAAAACATGCATGTCACTCTCTCAGTTCAAAACCATGCATGTGTATTTTTTTGTGGCCATAGTGACCAACTGCATGCTTTGCTGTTTTGTTACTGGAAACAAAATGTTTAATTGTCTTTAAATACCCTTTTAAACGTGTGTTTATGTGCAGAAAGATTAGTTGCAACTTCAAGACATTGCTGTTTACTCTCAGATTTGAGGCCAACTGTACCACGTGACATTCCAGCAATTAAATAGTCACATCTTGTGTGTGTTTTTGTGTGTGTGTGCGTGAACAACTGGGGTAGGGTGACACAGTGGTGCAGTCGTAGAGCTGCTGCCTCACAACAAGCAGAGTGGGATTTAAATCCTGGGATCATCCTACATGGATATTTTATATTCTCTGTATATGTGCATGGATTTCCTCCCACAGTCCAAGGACTGAGTTGGCAATGCTAAATTGGCTTCTGATGTGTTGAAGCTTGCTGGAATGGGCCACAGATTCCTTCTCTGGATAAGTGGGTTTCAAAAATGAATGGATGAGTATAAAACGGGAGAGATTGTACATTTACATGTTGTCAAACTTGGGTCACAAAAGTTGCCCAGGAGAGTACCGAAGGTTTTCCAGGTAGTAGAAACTTTATTGCTGTTAAAGCAGGTACAAACACAAGTCTTTTTTCGGGGTGATCCAGCCTTGCAAGGAACAGCTGTCAAACTTGACGCATTGGCCCCAATTCCTGCTCAAAAGAACAAAAGCTACAGTGGCCTGGAAGCAATGGGGAGCAGAGGGAGTCTGGGGGAAGAGAGACAGGAGAGTGAGAGAGCACAGGATGTTCACAGCTCGGTCTTTTAAATGTTTGAAGCCCTGAATGAGGAGCATGTTGCATGGCAAGAGGAGCTGTAAGAGTGTGTTTGTTTCCCATTGAAAAACTGTTTAATAGGGGGTTTCTGAAGGGCGGCCACATCCCCCTGCAGCAGAGGTCACAATGTACTTAAGTGCAATTATTATGACATACTTTAAAACTTCTACTAGACAAATTTTACTTTTACTGGAGTAACTTTTCAGTAAGGGATCTCTGCTTCTACTCAAGCATAACTGTTGGAGTACTTTATACAACACTGTATTTAACCTGCAGTATGTGTCATTGTTACATAGGAGGAAAACTGAAAACTAAAGCACATATAAAACATCAGGTAAATAAAGACAAAAGGGCACACACCACAAAGACAGTGACGGTGATCATTAACACAGTGAGCTGTACAGTTCTGGTGCTAACCACTACTCCACTGTGTTACCCTTTTTGTATGATTATAAATTAAAATTATTACAAAGTTATTTCATAGCCAGAACATGACTGTATGGAGTCTGTGTCTAATCCCCATGTTTGCAGTGGATATTTTCTAAATACCGTATTCCACTTTTCTTCCTGCATCCCAGAAATATAAGTTTGAATAGGTGTCTCTAATCTGTTTGTACATTAGTGTACCTCAAATGTCCCATCCAAGATAGGATCCCTGTTTAACACCTTTGACCAGATTAAGTGGTTTAATGGATGAATGGACACTACCCACTTTTTTGTGGTGACTTCTGCATTGTTATCAAATATACAGAATAAAGTTGAAAGTTGCTTTTTGGCTTCTATGACTGCTATAGGCTGGTTATTACTTTTGACTGTACTGCCTGTAATATAGAATGAAATAAGTCAGACAGATCCTTTCATGTATCACTTTTAATTTTAAACTATTCACTTAGAAAAAAAGGGAAGAAAAAGAAAAGCAATAAAGAAAAAAAAACTTTTAAAAACTTGCATACAAAGAGTGTAGGCTACATGTACTGTACTTATCTAATTTATGTACTGAATGAATAATAAGTACCAACTTGATTTTATTACCACAAACAAGACAAAAATTGGGAGAATGTGAAGCTTTAAAGTGTACACTCTGGTCCTACTTGTTATAAATAATGTAAACATCATTTCAGATTGTAAGAAATTCATATCCACAGGTTTTACAGTCAGTGCTTATCTCGCAAATTCTAGAAGCCTGTCTTTTTATAATGTTACATACTAATTTCAGTAATGCATGACAGTTTTAAACTTCATTTCTTTCCATTGCTTTGTTCTGTATGCCACTCATTTTTAAAATACGGTACACAACCAATCTAAAGGAGGGTGGCTACAACAGAGAGCGGTCTACTGGAGCAAACAAGACTACATTAGAACTGATCTAGAATGCTACATCAGGTTATCTTGCTGCAGAAACACATTCTTGAATCAACACCAATTGATCGGTTACAAAAGTACGGGTCAGTCTACCTATCTTCACTTGTCATAATATGAGATAATCAGTGACATAAGAGATAAAAAGAATAAAAGTCTGAATTAGCAGAAACTGTCCTAATGTAAGAAATGAGTTACTTAATGAGGTAAACGTACACAATAAACAAAAATAGCTACATTAGATATTTCAAGTTCAAGTTCAAGTTGGGAAGCATGTACTGGTACGGTGCGTTGCCACACCCACCACATGACTAAACAGCTCGGGATCCTGGTTGGCAACCCACCCAGGCAGACATGCGGTCCATTCCCACCCTCCAGAAATGACCCTCTATCTGCCGCAGCCAGGTGTTACGTGGGCGACCCCTTGGCCCGGTCCAGCCACTCGGGTCCCCAACAATGAGGATCCTGTGAGCTGGATCATCCTCGGGGAATCATGCCACATGGCCATAGTGCAGTAACTGATGCTCCCTCACAATGCAGGTAATGTGCCTCATTCGGGACTCCATGAGCAACTGCTCATTCAACACAAAGTCAAACAAACCCAAGGATTTTCCAGAGAGAAAATCCCAACGGAGTCCAGTCTTCATCTCAGGTCACTGGATAGTGTCCATGTCTTGCAACCATATAGCAAGACAGGAAGCACCAGGACTCTAAAGACTTGGACCTTTGTCCTTTTGCATACATATCGGGAGCACCACACACCCCCTTCCAACGACCTCATGACCCCCCATGCTCTCCCAATCCGTCCACTGACTTCATAGGAAGAGTCACCAGAGACATGAATGTCACTGCCAAGGTAAGTAAATATCTCAACCAGGTTGACACTCTCTCTGCAGACAGACACACTGCTGATGGCTGTGCCTAAGAGACCATTAAAGGCCTGATATTTGAAATATTAAACTTTGTGCTTCAATTTAAATGTTTAAATTCTAAATATTCCCGATTATAATAGAAATTTGTAGTTTTTTATCCTATGATAGATGTCTACAGAGGACCAGATCTTAGTAAATAATGAAAAATCAATAAAAAATGGTGGGTCAGACCCTAGTAAATAATTAAAAATAAAAATAACACAATATTCATAACCATTGACCTTGAAATAGTCTAAAACAATACCTCACATGCTTATGTTTGAAATATATTATTTTTAAACTTCAGAGAGAGGCTCTTAGAGGGTTAGGACCATCAATAAAGAAACAAATATCAAAAATATTATCATATTTGTCATCACCAACCTCAAAATAGCATAAATTGACAATCTCCATTTTTTCTCTGTTTTGTGAAACAGAATAATTTTAACACCTAATACCCCATTACGTATTTGGGGGTGATTGATATGGCATGCACAAAGTCAAGTCCTTCCGATCACTTTTACTGAAGACACCTATTGGTTTACTCTTTATCATAAGACTGTAATTTTCTGCACAAAATATGTTCCCAAAATGGCCTAAAAATGTTTTTTTTTCTGTTTTGGAGGGACAAAAAGAGGGGGAACCCCAAAAGGTTTGATATCTTAACTAGAAATTAAGATAAGTTGAATGGTATATCATATGACGGGGTTTTCTTGAGTCAGGAGATGTCAGACAAAAAAATAATTGTAGTGATTTTTGAGCATTTGTAAGTAATTATTATGAACATAACAAAGCATGTAATAATCTTACAAAGAAATAAGCAAGGTTCCAATTGAATTTGAATTTTTGATGAAGAATAATTAATGTTGTTAATTATTCAAAAAGTTTTTCACTTTACCCTTTAAATGCTTCTTTGCTCGATAACTCAACCAACCAAAACAATGGAAGATTGTTATATACAAACATGTTCCTTAGGCCTCTTGGCAGTTATTTTTGTTGAACTATTATTTTTTCTACATTTGTGTTCCTTTTACTATAAAAAGGCAATTCATTACACTATAATTCTGTTGAGCTGTAGTAATTACTGAGACAAATAAAGACCAAATGAAATTTGGTTGAGCATTCCAGTGACATGACTTTCTGCCTTCCGCTCATTATTTACAAAAGAATGTTGTATGTGTGAAAAGCTAATTCTTTCTTTGTATACAATGGTATACTATATTAAGTAACTGTTCTTTTTGCCAAAGATGATTGCAGAAATTGGCTTTACACTCAAACTTTGGAGATGGAATGCTTTCGAATACATCCGATTGAAGGCACTGCCTGTCAGCTTCTGCTACACTTGATGCCATAAGAATAACCTGGCTCACCTTATTGCCTGTCTCTGTCTGGTCACTTGAGACCTTTTCTCATTTTCCAGGTCAGAATCAGGCTTCATTATGCTATGAAGCTCAGTAATCACTGACAGCAAAAAAAAGAGAGAGAGATTGAAGAGAAATATTTTTCTGGACTCGTTTTCATCAACACGCTCTTGAGTATGCAACATACTGGCTCTTTTTTCATTAAGTAGCTTGGCAGCAGCAGTGAGAGTAGTGCCTTTCACACAAAGTAAGTTGCATTGGACATACCAATTAGCACTGCCTTCAGTTTGAGCAGTTACAAATGAAATTTCACAAAAGTGGATTACTACAGAGATGTGAGCTGTCTGAAATGAGCAACATTCAATCTTCAACTCCATGCTTATTAATGAAAGAAAACAAGTTGATTATATTACAATATGATTTGTTTTAATACACAATACTAAATTAGAATGAATCTGATCAGAAGATTTTGTCATGTGACCAAGGTGATTGAGTACTGAACTTGAGGATGCAGTTTAAATTGCAAGCCTGGGCATATTGAATAATCATGTATCAGTCAAAATAATATTTAATGTGAAAGATAAGGACTGTATTGGTGATTGGCCACATGCAGAATAAGGTTAAAGAGGTCAAAATATCAAAAATGAAATTAACTCACCAAGTAGAGATTCATAAAATGACAAACAATAGCAAATACAAAAGTAAAATAAACAATTAAAAATGTACTCTAGGCATCACTATATAAATCTTGAATCCCTGTTCACTATGTTGAGTGGATTTCCCACTACTCCACCATTAAACTGCCCTCAAAACCTCATCCTTCAACTTCCATTTCTGTTATTCTTTTTCTCTTGACCTCCTGTTTAGGGTTAGCCTAGCTTTGCCACTACTCTCCTTCCAACTATGACTCTGATTTGTTGTGCTTCCAACCAATTTGGGGAACCACACTCAAGTTTAGGGTTGTTTTAATGCTGCTGCAAATCTGTTTTAGAAGGTCTGGGGGTTCTTGTACCCCTAGGCCATCATTACCCCTCTAAAGGCTGAGTATCACAGGCAGCCTCCATCCTGTCTTAAAGAAGAAACACATTGCTAATCCACCCAGTCCAAGACTGGGTGCATTCACCATGGTTAGATCTTTTCCTGTAAGTGTGCATGGGCACAATCATCTGAAGGCCCCCCACTCTCAATTTTCACATCACTTCAAGAGAGATCCACCAAATGATCAAGTTGACTAAGAAGGCAGGCTAAGACACATTCTGGACCTGCTGGAGGTAGTAGCAGAGAAGCTGTGATGAGTAAACCCAGTGGAGTGTGATTTTGTCGAAATCATGGAAATGTTCAGAAACATTGCTGAACTCCACAAAATGCATTAGAGTCAATGGGGATGGAGGAACTGAACTAGTTTTGAGCAACTGTGTTTATTTGTCCCTGAGAGCTAGGGAAGCAACTGCTAAATATGCTGGACTGATTATTGTGGCCAAAAATGTGATCAGAACTGTGAGGCATCAGTGCTAACTACTGTATCACCATGCCTCAAACAACAAAAGATGTGGAAGAAATAAATACCACAAACAAAATCCTTAAGTGGCCACAAACATTCCAAAAAGTAAGCAAAAAATATATATCATTGCATTCACACAATTGCAGTCTTGGGGTGCAAGAAGCATCAGTGCAGGACTGACTTGTTCCATTGTTTAAAGTTGCTGCTCTGGGAACAGCTGGAACATCTTTTTTGTTTCTCATGTATCCGTGCAGCTGCTTTGTACTTTTTCTTTTCCATGAAGAAGATGGAAACCTTGTAAACAGTAATAAGTCTTTCATTATTATTATTATTATTATTATTTCTTGTGTTATCTTTCTCTGGAAGGTAGAGTGGGAATACTCCTTTAAGGCTTGTTTTGCATCATAGCTGCATCACATAGCTAATTATGCATGCAAAAGTGCTGCAGATGTACAACAACAACAACAACAACAACATTTATTTATATAGCACATATTCATACAAACAGTAGCTCAAAGTGCTTTACATAATAAAGAATAGAAAAATAAAAAACACAATATGAAAACAAAATAAATCAGCATTAATTAACATCGAATAAGAGTAAGGTCCAATGGCCAGGGGGGACAGAAAAAACAAAATAAAAACTCCAGACGGCTGGAGAAAAAAAAATAAAATCTGTAGGGATTCCAGACCATGAGACCGCCCAGTCCCCTCTGGTACAGAGACCAGTGTTATATATTCGGTAACATTACTTTGGTCAGCTAATTTAACCCTCAAATGAAAACATCCAAGTTTTATTAATTTATTATTTTTTTTTAAATGCACGCAGGGTGGAAGGCTGGAATATTGTTTGGATCATGGCATCATGCATTCCCGAAGCAGATCAACAATCATCTTACAGTACGCATGCATGAAAGTTCTGCCGCATGGCTGCTATAGCTGGAAGATGTCGCACTGGCTTTGCAAAGCATCACAGGGATCTTTTAAAAAAAATGTTTGTCTAATCTGGCTGCAGGGCAAGCTTTTACAGGAAAATATTTGGTGAACAAAGTCACAGGCAAAAACATAATATTTGCTGCAAAAAAGGCTTTGGTGTATTTTGCTGATGAACAGTACAGAAAAGAGAATGCAGACCAAACTAATGGCAATTTTGAACAATGCTACACATTCTCTGACATACTAGCATTGTGGAATTTCAGTCAAACAATCATTCAGCAGAAATGTGTCAAGAAAGTCTACTGGGGATTCTTCATGCCTACTGCTATACACCTGCATAATGTCTTACTGTGACTGCTTCTTTATCTTTAGCCAAGTCAGATGTTTTCTCTATTTTTTGTATTTGTGTGTATTTGTGTGTGTGTGGGGTGGGATTTTAAGCAATAATAATTTGTACCTTAACAGTCACAAAACTCTGGGCTTAAGCACAGAAGAAAGCCTGTCAGATATTCTGCTGATATAGGCAGCTGAGGAAATTCAGTTCCTCAAGCAATATTGGTCCAGTTCTACATAGCCATCATCAAGTCCATTCTGACTTCATTTCTACCTGCCTGGCTTGGTGCTGCCGCTCTTCAGGCTAAGGCCAATCTGTAACACATCATCAGAAACTGTGAAAAGATCGTAGGCTTTAACTTACCTAGCATTTTAGTCCTATATGAGTCCAGGGTAAGGAATCATGCCACAAAGATTATTGCTGATCTGACTCACCCAGGACATCACCTATTCCAAAGACTTCCCAATGGCAAATACCTTTGTGCAACGAAAGCTGAAACAACATGTTGCCTAAAACATTGACTTTTTTTCCACGTGCAGTTAGACAGGCCCGAGCTTCTACTCAGTGTCTATGTATACCTTCACATAGGAGTTTATCTTTTTATTTTTTGTATTGCCCTTGTATGCTGAGCCATATTTTATCATTTTATATTTTATCTTTTGTGTTCTGTGTTTTCCTGGTATGTTGCATCAATACTATCCAGAGAAATTCCCATCTATCTATCTATCTATCTATCTATCTATCTATCTATCTATCTATCTATCTATCTATCTATCTATCTATCTATC